>MU172918.1:573508-626485 GCA_016695475.1 Suillus decipiens | reverse complement strand
GTGTTAAGGAGGTTTGGTTTGCTGGTAGTCATTCAGATATGTATGTGTCCCCTGCACCGGAAAACTATAATTTGACAACTTGTTTCAGAGGCGGTGGAAAAAGGGAGAAGACCGGAAATGCGCTTAATTTCCAAGACATGCCTTTACTGTGGATGCGTGAAGAAGCTGTCGAGGCGGGGCTCAAGCTCCACCCTCCCAGGGTAGCTTTCAGATATGAAGACTTGAAGACACCCAAGATTAATGACTCATTGACTTTCGGCTGGTGGCTACTCGAGCTATTGCCTGTCACGCGTCTTCGCTACAATAACTCCGACGAGCAAACGAGAGTGTAAGTGGTCATGCTGCTCCATTCAACTCACGCATCAATCATTTGTAGACCGCATGTTGGAAAAGGTCGCGTCATCTTACCTGGCCAAAAGATTCATGCATCGGTTCTATTTCGCACGAACTACCGATCGAAAGCAAGTTTCTGGAGAAATCTCCGACAATGGCCTGAAGCGATCTACTTTCATATTGCTAATGACCAGGAACGATTGTCAAAACTTGCCGATACCTGGGAAGTTCCTTTCAAACGTTCGACTGCTGAAGTTCTTGTCGGTGCAATTCACAAAAAACATATTCTTGATTATGTTGACCGCTTGGCCTTCATGTGTTCATTTGGTGAGATGTCAGACAATTTTGATTTACTGACGAAATATTGACTTGGTGTTCTTGACTACAGAACTCGGAATCGAAGCGGTGCGTAGGGTAAATGCACCTGACACGTTGGAAGCTTTGCTTGGTATAGATGGCAAAACTACCTTGGATATCAAATACGCAGCGGAAGACGACGAAGGGATATCTCCCTCGCCAGATTCCAAGGAGATCATAGATATTGACATGACCAGAGAAGTACACGATCCTCAAGTACGCCTCAGTGCAGTTGTTGCGTACTGCAGACTAGGTATGTTCTGTCTTTCTATTACTGCCTAGACGAACTCTCAGGAACGCACAGTCGAGAACAAGGACATGGTTACGGAAGGAATACTAGGCAAACTTGATATTCCTGACATGCTTAACAAGGACCATCAAGACAGAGCCTGTGCAGCTCTTCCAACTCTTTGCGAGATCAAAACACTCAGAAGCAAGCTCCTCACAGATGATGTGGTTAACAAAATCGTCAACCTCTGTCGGACGGCTGGTGAAATCAAATTAATTGCGATAAGGACACTGTCATGCCTTGCTCAACGCTTTGGTTAGTTGCATTGTCCCTGCGAATTGTTGAAAACACACTCTCATATGCGATCGAACTACAGATGAAGCAGCTCGCATCCTTTCCCGACGGCCCGATTTTATCAAAGAAATACTTGTTGTGTTGAAAGAAAAATGTAAGTCTGTGTCTCTCAATCCGCCCCTCTTCCTCATTTATATCTCAGCCGCGATTGTCGTCGTTGCTGCGTTAAAAATCATAGCAATCGTAGCCAAAAAAGGTCTGTCCCAACGACGATTCACAGAAACCAGTATGTTCTGATGTTTCGTGTTCAGTGAACATCTCGGAGAGCCTATCTGGAGATACTGGGATAGAACTTGTCAAACGACTCAAGACATTGATAAAGCGTCGTGATTTCTTTGTTACTCCGGCTGCAGTGGCCGCGTTATGCGAGATTTGCTGCTATGGTTCAAGTGCCCTTCGCATTACTGTGATCAATGCTCATGATCTTCTGGATATATAGATCAACTCCGTACGGAGGCTATACACTGCGATGTCCTCATCACATTGGTTGACCTGTTCAAGTGCGATAAGCAAGGTTTGAGCGGCGGACCGCGTGGCTTAATACAACTCGCCGAGTTCGGTTCGTGTTTAAAACCACCTAAGAATACTCTGCTTATCAGATAATTTATTCTGTTGTTTAGATGATGTGCGTAAAGAACTCGCACAGGGTTCGCACATAAGCAGGCTGGTTGCGTTTTCGAGAGATAAAGTAGTGGAAAAGAGCAGCGAGGCGACTGAGGAGCTCACCAAGCTATCAGAACACCGTGCGGTTTGCCAAATGTTTGTTTCAGGGAAACTGATCTTTATTTCAGATGAACTCCGCTCACGAATCATTGACAAGGGAGGCGTAGATAGCATAGTCGATAATTTGGCGAAATCAGACCACGCACTATTTGCTGCGGATGCGCTTTTGACTCTCATGAACCATGGTAAGTTCTCCGAATCATTTCGTCAGCAAGTTTGATTGGGTTACATTCAGATGACGCCAAGGAGCGGATAATGAACACTAAAGTGGACCTGCATTTGCTGCAGATGATCGAGGGACGCATCTTTGACGTGACAATTCACCAGGAGGGCATAGATATCCTTGCGAAGATATTCGAACATGGTTTGGAAACTTGGCATTTCTGCTGCAGTTTTTGGGGTTCTTACGAGTTATGCAGATACACTGCGATCCATGATGTTGAAGCCAACGAATCAACCATCATTCAATAACGGTTGTTGGAATTTTGGCGGCAAGAATACACCTCAACGGCTACTCAAGAAAGCGACAAACTATGTCCTGGAGAAGACAATACACAGACGGCGAGCGAGGGATGCGCACCAAGGGAACATTATTGGAATTTTGCGCCAGATGATTGGAGCTCCTCAACTCGACGTTCAGAAGAGCGCAATTAAGTACCTAGGCATTATTGCTCAATACGGTTGGGTTTGCATTTTGCGGTTGAGTATTCACACTAATTAAAATACAGAAGACGCACGTCAGGCAATGAATGACGTTGGAATGATCAAACCTCTTTTGCGGTGTCTTCAAGGCACGGATGTGGACATCGTAGCTCTCAATAATGTTTTACA
Organism: Suillus decipiens; assembly: GCA_016695475.1. NCBI lineage: Eukaryota > Fungi > Basidiomycota > Agaricomycetes > Boletales > Suillaceae > Suillus > Suillus decipiens. The sequence continues at coordinate 623,658 of MU172918.1, read as the reverse complement.
AAACATCGCACGCGACGGTGAGAGTTCCAAGACAATGCGTTGGGTAACATGCTCATGAAAACATAGAGAACTTACTTCGTGAAATCATAGAGAATGAACCGATGCTGGCCGATATGCTCAGTAGTCCTTATCCTGTCGGTATTCTCCGCATAACTGCCACGTTGAAATCTTTATCGTCTTACGGTAGAAGCTCATCTACGTCCGAGATTTAAAACTAACAACGCTTTCAGGAGAGATACGCAAGAAAGTCCAGGGGATGCGTGAATATCAAGACCTGAAGGACGATCCATTGCACTACTTAGATCCCCATCACCACCCACACGAGCATGGTCAGTTGCTTTGCGACATCTTTTCTCAAACGTGTTGAAAGTTGCTTTTAGATCTGTATAACTCCGCAAGCGATGCGATCCGCTCGATGATCGAGGCATTTGACGCATCTGGTGGTCGATAGCGGAACCCTTGACGACTGCGAAATCCACCATATATTTCAGTGCACTAGCTTACATTTTTTTCGCTTACTTAGTCCGAAATGTATGTGATAAAGTGACGGTTAAGCCTGAAATACAATTGACCGAATGGAATGGGTTTTTTGAGGCCAATAATGCACAAGAGACTCCTGGTAGACAACAGCCTGCACTTTACAATATTACTTACAGTTCCAATCTACCTGCTGAACAGTGGAGTAAAAGTAAAAAAGACTAAATCTTCCAAGTTCGTAATTGGCTGTATCCGAACAATCTCTCAGCACACCAAGGGTGGATCAATGGGGACACCTGCATGTGTGCCTACATCCTCTTCCAAGTATTACTGTATAGCAGCCACACATGGGAAGGCGAGAAGTGGGTGTTTTGATACAGCCTGCCGTGACAGTGAAGCTGATTCCTGGCAGAACAACAGGCTGGTAATCATGTCATCAGGAAATCAATGTCAACCGCGACTCCCACATAACAGTGATGGTAGTGATAATAGTTTATAATATCGGTCTCACACCTATGGCCCCGGACCCCGGTAAGGTGAGACTACTCTATGTAGGACAGTACAATCTATTCTATGGGACCCGGTGTCCTAAGAGCATCTCCGGATTCGCGCATGCCCTGGTGTAAGACGTACCCCACCAGTCCGCCGTTCCCGCCGGCCGTTTTGGACGCGCAATCCTTAGTGAGATGTCTTTACTGAGTCATATGCGTAGGAGGGGACTATCTGATGCATGTATGAACACATACTCGGTCGCATAGAGCGAGCGTGTACAGGAATCGGTTGGTATAGTAGATGGTGAGTTCTCTGGGTTGTGAGAACTGGGGTGACGTCCACGAGGGACTTTATACTGCTATGGTTAGAAAGTTGAAAATTGGCCAGTCCGTTTACACAACGAGACACCTTAGGTGGATGAGGGTCAAACTCGCTGCTGAGCGCTAGTTGTGGCTTGTCATTTCAAGATGCTATATAGGCTTCCTGGTTGGTATGACTTAATTTCTCACCTTTGCACGCGCTTTTACTGCCGAACGCTTTTGTGAGGTTGTAGGCTCTTCTCATAGGCATGGCGGGCTCCGTCGCGCACCCCCTGACACTGATTTCAATGCTTGATCAAATAGAATCAGCGGCATCATTTCCACATGCATCATAATTGTATTCAATCGGTACGCAGCGCCTACGGATAGTCACCCACTTACGAAGGAAAACAAATACAACAACCTCGCACAAAATCATCATGGGCCGTGTTCATCTATTATTAGACTCATGTTGAAGGATCAAATTCAAAACGTCGATCACATATAATCGAAATTCAGTAAGGTTGGAAACCGTCAGCCAACCAGCACTTGCCAGTTCTTCCTGCGAGTGTTGTATTTATGGTAGGCATATATTCAGGGAGGCACTTCTAATCGTTACAGCGGTTTTCATAATTATGCGGAATCCAACTTTTTTTTAGACTGGTCGGAAACATCCGGGCAGGACCCCGAGAGATTATGAATGAGACACAATAGCTCTGAATTTGCTCCGAATGCTGAAGACTGTGTCACCTTTCTGCGCGCAGTGCTTGCTACACATAGAAAAACAGAGTATAAGGTCACCGAAAAAAAGACTTATGGCTTCAAGTACATCTACCCTGTATCAAAGCCTTGGGTCTTGCCTTTTCTGTCAAACCTATGTCTTTCCCGGGAAGTCAAAAGGATGCAATTGGTGTCAATAATGCGGCAGATTTCACAAACCACGAGCTCACGGAGAAACTCGACAAAACGCTTGCTTGTCACCGAGCCATTATCATGGGTGATAATTCCATCAAGGGTGAGGATAGGAAGAATCGACCATCGTGTTCCTCGGACAAAGGGCCTGGATTGAACATAACGAGTTCCACGTGCTGAGTATCCCATCTGTTGATCTAGTGTGTGCTTGTTCTTCGCAACCTCGTCTCCAAACATCAACATATCTGGATCAGGGGTAATCTCAGCAAGCCCATTCATGAATGCAGCACGTTTTTCCTCATTTCGCTCTAGGGCATGTCGAGATACTTTTTTACGTGTGATGCCGAGACGTCGTAGAGTTCGAAAGAGGGTGGATAATAAAATCTTCACGTGTCTGCGTAAGAGCAGCTGTCTAAAGTTCATCTAGGAAGACTGAACTGTGTAAATAGCAGTGGGACTTGATGTAATTGATGTTCTCGTAATTGAGACTGTGCCGACGGCCTAGTTTGCGTGAGTTGGTAACATCAGCAAGTTTGTCGTAGAGTTGTAGAGTTTGGTATACAAGGGATTTTCGGATGCCGAGAACCTCACAGATTTGTTTGATAGAAAGTCCTTGTACATGACGAAGAACAGGAATGCGAAGCTTTAGATCAGACGAAATAGCCCAGGGAGGCATATCGTGTTGTGTGAATGTGTATTATTCTCGCGTTCAATAGCTCACGTTGTGGTTTCGCGGTTATGGGGTCCTAGCCCAAAAAACAAGTTGGATCCCGCATAATTATGAAAACCGCTGTAATTCGCAGGCTCGATGTTTTCAAGTTACTCAACCACAATGCCCACTACGCACATCCTTACAATCGTTTCCCCAGGTCCGGCCGTGTTAGTGTGCCGAACATGTCATGGTACATGTGAAGATGCAGTGATCACATAGATCAGTGCTTCTCGTTCCGATTGACGGTCTAAGTCTCCACTGTTATTGCGAATCTATACGCACCTAACATCTCTTTACCCACCAGAATCAAAAATCATTGACCAACTTGCCATACTCACTGGAGCGTGGACGTTGGCTCATGGCTAGTGATATGATTGCATAGTCGAATGCAACGAGAATTTGACATAGAATGTGGGTTCATCATTTACGTTCGCCTTTTGGAAGTCATCTCACACCAGCATGTATTTCCGATCGAACGCATACAATGATCACGGCCGTGGTTATTCCCACTCTGAATACGAATTCAAGCGACACTGTGATTAAAAATGTCCTGGGATGTGGTATTTCCTGCATATATTTACCTCTCAAGATTATGTTGCAATACTTGTGCGATCATGGAATTGATAGTTTAGGTCAACGATCGCTCGGAAGTTATTACTGTTATTGTTCAGAAAATGTCTTTTCTTCGGCGGTGCCACTGGAAGGAAGAAATGAAGTTGAGAAATGCGAACTAATGAGTGCGTTTCTTACTCTAACCGACCGGCACCATCTCCTACCTATGTATATGCTTATTGATCGTCTCCTATTTTCTCTGACCTGGTACATAAGCTTGTGTAGTACGTGTTTCACCACAAATGCTGTAGGTCATATAATATAGGTCCACTGAGCGCGGCACCTTTTCTCATTCATGCCAGCTGTTTTCTACTGCGATGCTGAATCAATCCGGAACTTCGAAAATACTGTTCAGCCCACCCTCATGCCACATCTTACTGATATCTAGACGTCTGAAAAGAGAGGATAATATCCAAGCCTCGAATTTGCAATCTCTCAACCCGTGTCATCGCTTCACGCAAAGTACTTTTATTAATTTTCTTGTCCAGGCAACGCAACTATGGTATGCTTTTTATTTTCCCCGTTTCTCTCCAATTTGCATTGGGTTTTACCAGCAGTCCGTTCCCGGTACACCATCTACGTGTTTCTGCCTGGGGAATTCCCATCGCGGATATAATTGTTGCGGGGGCACTTGACACAGTGATATCGATAAGATGAGGTACGTTACTGCTAAATATATCGCATCTTGCGCCGTAAACTGTCTGCAGCTGATGAAGGGTTCTCGAAACTTGCAATATTTAATGACTTGACGACAGCTAGGCTACCGGTGAGAGAATAACGGAGGCACAGAAGCGAGATGGTTCAGCGCTCAGTGTTTGTATAAGGTATTCTGAGACAATGCGATTCAGAAGACAGTTAAGGCAATGAAAGAGTCAGCTATAACCTGACAGAGCTAGATTAAATGTCATTTCGGGGATCATGCACATGATGGCAGCTGGTCATCAGGGCAGCGCTTTGATTAATGTAAAGGCGACCTATGGCTGCGGAAGACTCAGAACCGCCCACTGGCATGAGATGAGGCAAGAGAAATAGATGACAAATGCTCTTGCAATGCCCTGTGGCAACTTGAGGCTGCTGCTGCTGCCGCCCGAAAAATAGTCGAAAACTCTGCGCGTGCCATGGATGAGACACCATGTTCTAGCTGTGACTAACCTGAGAAAGAAAGTCTTACTTGCTTCAAGTGGTCAATGGATTTGGACAAAAATCTGATACCCAATGATGTGCGCTACCCACAAAGTCCGACTTCTGGCGCTGGCCCCTATCCTCCAATACTATCTGAGCTTCCATGCACAGTCTTAATATTTTAAAAAGGGTGCTCATCAGGGGGTGCTATTATTTATAGTGATCCTGTAGTTAAATCAGTATTTATCGCGCTCGACTTTTCCTGACTTGGGCTGTATGGCTGTTGCACGAGCGCTGTGACGAGGACTTCACTATGGAACTGCTTAAGTTGTGATGTCTTACAGAATGTTATTGTTGAAGAAAAATGCCTTAGGAGCAACCAAGAAAATAAAAACAGGAGATCTTCGATGAGCACAATGCAAACAACGTCCCTATGTTATCATTCTTCATGGAGATTTCGGGTACGGATGAAATAAAACTGACAAGAACGTAACATCATGGGCGCAAAGTTTCAGTACATTAGCATCAAAGGCAAAATTGAAATCCTGCCAGTGGAGACTCATAGCATGGGAAAGTAAAATAGGAATCAGAGGCGTCATGATAATGAGCAGGAAAGGACACAAAAAAAGACCTGGACGCACGCCAAAACATCGGATTTATCAGGAGGTATCCAATGATCAAATGTGGAGATCGAACGTGTAACTTCAAACGAACACTTGCTCGTCAATGGAACTACAAAAGTTGTACTACGCACCTATCTAATTTCAAAATACGCTAGTGACAGTTGATGCGGACTCCGTAGCGCCTATCCAAAATAAAAACATTATATCTCCGATAACAATGTTCCGAACTTCCAGGCGACAGAAAATTGATGCTACCGTCCCTAGGATGAACGTGCATTAGGCGCACTGATGAACTTGCCAGTGCATATTCGCTTCAGTACAAGCCGCTGACGTTCAGCATCTAGTGAACACTGAAATGGTATAAAAACGCACTGCGAACGTACCTCAAATTGTAGCCCAGCATAAGACACTTGAAATCCCTCTGCTAAGTCCTACTCAACTGTATCCAATCTCTGGTAAAATGGCGTCCACTGCTACTCAAACCACTTTCGAATATCACATCACGCCGCGCGTCACACAACTGTCACAAACGCATCACAACTCTGTATTTGTTTTGCTCAACAAACAGCGTATGGTCACTAGTTTGGGCAAGACACTTTATCTGTCGGACTATGCGACAAAGAAAGTATTAAAACATCTAGAAGGACATCTCAGTGATGTGTCTGGATTGGCGGTATCACAAGACAAGAGATTCATGGCAAGCTGTGATATCACTGGAGGGATTATTCCCTGGAGCGGGGAAAGGGGAGTTTGTCTCATTAATGATGTCCAGCCCAAAGCTGGTTTAACGTTCGTTAAAACCAATCTCACTCCTCAAAATGGAGTTACTGCTGCCCAGAATAGGACCGCCGCCGCTACCTACATCAGCGAAGCTTATCAATTCATCAAAGCTTACGATTCCAGTGGGGTCCACATATCGCTGGACTTTTCTGCAGATGGAGAAACTTTGGCTGGTGCGGGTGATCGTACGGCGAAGTTTTGGCACACAAAATCATGGAAGGAAAATGAGGATACAAGAATCCCTCTTGACGCAGTTGTGTACTGCGTTCGGTATTCGCCGGCTGGCGACCGTCTTGCCATCGCGACAGAGAAAGATATCTGCATCTATAATATAGCAGCTAGGCAGTTTATCATAACGCTAAAGGGCAACATAGGCGGCACCTTCACACTCACGTGGACGCCCCGAGGGACACACCTTCTCTCAGGGGGTGGTAGACGCGATCCTACCATTCGGGTGTGGGATGTAACAAAGGAGGAGGAAATCGAAGCCTTCCATGGGCACTTCGACAAGATATATGCCATTTCTGTCAATGATTCTAGTACCATCATCACTTCCTCATCTTGTGACGGCAGTTTCCACCTCTGGCCATTCCCGAACACCAACACACTCGAGGTATCCGCAGGCGCATTTTTGCCTACATTCTTCACCGGAGGCAACGACCAGGAGATATCACAGTGGGTACTACTCGCAGGATCTCTGTTGGCATGATCCTGTTGATCTCTTATGTTTTCGTTGTATGATCTCGCAGATTTTAGATGAAGACTGAAGTGAAAGTCATTGAAAAGGCATGTTCTTACCATCAGTGACTCTCATAACACAATTAGAGCATACCACAGAGCTGGTCTCTCACCGCTGACATGGACGTGACCGCCCATGCTGTACTATGCACGCCGGGGGAGGAGTTGTCTGTGGCTGAGAAGAAATTAACAGAACAAATCAATAAAGATTCCAGAAACTACGCTTACTTTGCATACCGTTCAATTGTTCATGCACGCATGCATGATTGGGCGTCCGCGCTTAAAGATGGAAATGAGGTGAGTTATACCGACTAATACCAAACCCCTTTAAGATATACTAACTTGACCTGTGATATAGTCCATTAGGATTTACATTTTTGAAGGAGTAGTAGTCTGTATAGTGATCAAAGTAGTGACTGCCATGTTACATTGTGGCTGTACAGTGTGACAATGGTGCACCGACAGCTTGGTGTTGCCAAAACCATTATGCCTCGCAAAAGGCCTTCTCGAATTGCAAATCTGGGTGCCTATGATTACAGTAGACCAAAGAAGAAAAAGTTAAACTGTACAAGCTACGAAAATGTGAGATGACACCAATTTTCATTGTGTTAGCTGGTGTATGTAGGACTAAAATCAAACTAAAGATGGCCCCCTTCCCTGGAAGCTATCCTACAAATCCACCACTTGATTGACAACACTCGTTGAATTTACGTCCTAAGCACTTTAACATATTGTTAGTATACCTGGATAGATGATAGAAGCCTCAAGCTTCAAGCGGCGGCCTTGTTATCTTTTGCGCGCTGAAGGTCACACAAGGTAACGGAACGTCACATAAATGTCACATCATGTGATGTCGATGAGTATCTTATCAACAGTTGAAGTTCGGCCGAGTCCCCATTCGAACAGAATATCTGTTCTCGAAACACGCTTTTCCAGGCGCTCGATCTCCAGACATTTAATTCTAGCAAGCGCTTTCGCATATATCAACGGCGTAACAGCTACATTTTTGGATACGCCTGCAAATTATGATCATTCTTCTATCATGCTGGTGCATACCCGAAGTAGCACTGACCTGGCTAGCACAGTACGGGAAATAATCTACGTAAATCAAGAATTCCGGTCAGTCCTGTGTTGTTAGGTGATATGTTGCGTACGCTCATCTTCTTATACTTCAAGTGACATTACATCCGAGCTTCTGTTCACCTGGGTTGAAACTTAAGGGCAAAAATCCGTTGGTATTCGAAAGCTTCACAAGTCATGTGAGCCGCAATGTCACTTTTACCCTTCGAAGTTTGGGGATGCGTGATATGATATGATTTAAGCCTTGTACGTAAACTACTAGTATGATTTTGTATTCAACAACTTCATCTCCATCCCAGATTTTTTGGTGTCCTCGCAGTGCAGCCTTACTTGTCACCTTATATTGTCGATCATCACTTCCCGATTGGGCCCCTGCATTCTGCATTCATCGAGGCTCTCTGCCACACTAAAAACTTCATTGTCTCCCATTAAACGCTTGCCTAATTCCGAGATTTAAAGCTAACAGTACTTTCAGAGGAGATACGCCAGACAGTTCGGGGGATGGATGAGTACGAAAACCTGAAGAAGGATGCATTGCGCTAATTAGATCCACATCACCACCCCCACGAACATGGTCGGTTGTTTTGCAACATCTTTTATCGATATGCTGAAGCTTGCTTTCAGATCTGTATACTTCTGCATCCCAGGCTATCGAATCGATTATCTGGGCACTTGACACATATGACAAAACGCCCCGTGCCGATCCCTTCCAGTACCTAGATCCATATGAGTTCTCCGAGGAAATTTGTTAGTTATCTTACAAGCGTCTGTTTTTGACGTGCTGAAGTTACTTTCAGATTTGTATATGATCTAATGCATGTAGTAATGCAGTCGCAGGGCAGGTAACTAAAAGCTTGGCGATCACGAAGAATATGTATAGGATGATGACCCTACTAGGCCGAACTGCGTGAAATGGACTATGGTTTACAGTCGCTAACGGTGAAGTCTGAAATACAATTGTCTGAATGCATCCCTCAAGGCTTATACATAAGACATAATGCGCAAGAGGCTTTAGGTAGGCTTCATCGATAGACAGCCTACGAGATTACTAAAAGTGCAAAATTGACCTGCTGAACAGCGAAGTATACCTATGACTCTTCCGCAAAGGAACTTTTTCTCCTTCTTTTCTTCGGTCGCATCGACAGCTCCGCATGCAGCAACGCCTTCGGTGATTCGGGAGCAATGACGTTGTTCGAGAGTGTGATCAAAGACCTGCCAAGAATGCCTAGAGCCGCTCCAAAGATACAAGCAACACCGCAGAACATATAGACGGGGTAGAGCGCGGCAGCTACGTTGGAACTGATCGTGTATGGGGTGTAGACTGTGACGTCCAATACGATGTGGAAGGCGAGTATAACCGGAGCAAACAGACGAGATATAAGGGGCACAAAAATGAGTAAGGGAGTGGCGAGTGCGACCACAACTCGTGAGGCTTGAGACAATAAAGTGCGCAGAAGACTGAATGTCGCACGAAGTATGGGAATGATTTGCATGATAGGCGGTTGTGTAGTGAGCTGCCCTGTCACTGTCGGCAGCAAAGATGCGGTTGCAGTGATGGTGGACGTCATGTTCAAGTTGGAAAGCCGTTCAACAGTTGGATTCTCTCTGGGAGCTTGTGAAACGTATGTGTGCTGCGACAAAGGCAGAACTACATTCAAAGCCACAAGAAATTCAGCGCAGATGATAAATGACATCTACAGTCAGGCATACCTAAGGTCTGTGCAAGCTAGTGACAGCTTCAAGTTGAACGTGTGAATGAAAGAAGTTTCGGAACCGACGAGCGCTCACTGAGTTCGATCAAAAGCTGGAAACTTGAAACTTGAAGTTTGCTCATGTTGTACCCATGGATGCTAATCTTCATCCGTTATAACTTAATAATTAGTACCCCACGATAGCATATAGATTTACCCCAGGTGGGTACCATGAAATATTAATATATTCTTGATTATCCTAAAAGTGACTTTTTAGCTCCGAGATTTGATAAAGGTCACAAGTCGTGTACTGGTATGCGTGATATTCTTCCAAGGGTAAATTTGATCAGATGTCGCCTGACACTCACCTGCCAGCTCCAGGATAAGGCCCACGCTTACTATACACCCATATATTTATGTAGACTCCTTATCTACGATGCGCCAAGCTTTAATGTGCGCATGAGGCCCGGGGGATGACACGATAAAATAAGCGAATCAACTCCTCCAAGCGCCGGATTCCAGCTTCTTCCTGACTCCACAGTTCGGTACCTTCACACCCTCTCAGAATGAGTCGGGAATCCTCTAGTGTATTCAAGGACCAGAAGCATCATGCAGGAGTTTCTTTATCGACCAAGGATGTTGACACTGGTGCTCAGCTCGTCGCTGGGTTAACGTCAACTCTTCATCCCGATGAGGCTTTGAGAATAAGGTGCGTTCTGAAAGCTGCATGCACGTCAACATTGTTCAAAAACCTTTTGTTTCAGGAGGAAGATCGATAGAAATATTATGCCTATGATGTGTGGTGAGTCTGCTGCTGCACTCAGTCGTTTAAACCGATCGCATCTGACTATTTTCATTCAGTTCTATACGGGTCAGTTAGCTGCGTTCACTACATATCGATGTTCATGTGTGCACAGGATCCAATTCATGGACAAGATAACTCTAGGTTCTGCGGCCATCCTTGGAATTCAGTGAGGACTATGCATCGAGACCAGCCAAACCCGGCACTGACATGTGTTATCAGGCAGGCCACGCATCTAACTACGAATGAGTAAGATATGAAGATATCCTTGTCCTTAGAGTCGAAAGTCTTATGGTCAACTGATTTTAGGTACAATTGGTGAGACACGTATGTTACTCAAAGCTGCATAGTCCCTACACATTTTTAGGCTTGGCACTGCATTCTACCTCGGTTACATTCTCTTCGAGTATCCCCAGAATCTTGCCCTTCAGAGATTCCCAGTCGGGAAGTGGATGAGGTAGGCTTCATGGGTGTAATCAATGTGAATTTCAATGACGGCATGTATTAGTATCAATATCTTCGTCTGGGCAGTTGTACTTGCATGTCATGCAGCGTGCAAGAGCTTTCGCGGACTTCTTGTTGTGCGCTTGTTGCTGGGCGCTTGTGAAGGGTCCATCACTGCTGGATTCTTGATCGTTAGCTCCATGTTCTACACGCGGACAGAACAGACCCTACGGGTTGGTTATTGGTGTAAGTTTAAGTTTTCATTCCCAAATGATTGGCAAGTCAACTAATTAAACACGCGGGGAACCTAGTTTTGATGAATGGCACTGGTGCGCTACATAGATGTAATAATTAATATGACCGCCTAAGCCAGCAATCTCTAGCACAAATCATCTCTGGTTTCATCAGCTTCGGTACTTTGCACATCAATACCGAAGGGTTTGAACCGTGGCAATGGTCAGGCATTCACCTTCATCACTCCATACTCTCTCTGATAGATCACAGGCTCATGATCATCACTGGTATAATAACACTGATCCTTGCCATCTCATTCTGGTGAGCATATGAAAATTTCCAGTGTATTTCCCCTTTAATTCAGACATCACCATTGGATGAAGGTTCCTCTTCCCCGACTCGCCTACGACCGCCTGGTTCCTCACTCCCGATGAGCGGGCGAAAGCCGTGCAACGCATCAAAGTACGTCTGTCAAGCGAAATGAAATGAATTGTTATCTTACGATTAGCGCAGGAAAACCAAACAGGTGTAGAAAACAAGCGATTCAAGAAGGAGCAGTACGTATGAGACGCACTTGTGATATTTCATCACTCACATCTTTAGGATGATCGAAGCCCTGACTGACCCTAAGACGTGGCTCTTCGCCCTCTTCTCGGCTTTGGACAATGTGCCCAACTCATTGACAAACCAGCAAACACTCATCGTCGCTTCGTTCGGATTCAGCCCTCTACAGACGACTCTATTGTCCTGTGTTCCTGGTGTCGTTGAAATCTTGACAATCTTTACTGGTGTTCGGCTTGCTGTACGACGACCCAATTCCAGAGCATATGTTGGTGCTGCGTACTTCGTCCCGGCGTGGTTGGGCATCTTGCTGGTCAACTTACTTCCTTGGTCGAATCGGGTATGTGGCGTATTTCCGCGAGCTACCTAGTTATCCTCAGTATCACTCATTACACGATATTAGACTGGACTTTTGATCGGCCAGTTCCTGAGTGCGTTTGATGCCTGGAGTGTGTTTGTATGCTCATCATTCCATAGCTGGGGTCAGTGTGCCTGGGTTCGTGCTGTCATTGTCGTGGCTTAATAGTGTGACTGCTGGCCATACGAAGAAGGTAGGCACTGCGACTTATTGAAATCGCTCTTCAAGTTAAATTCAACCTACAGATTGTTACCAATGCCATCATGCTCTCGGCATACTGCATTGGCAACTCAGCTGGCCCCTTCATGTGGAAGACACAATACAAGCCGCGGTAGGTGCTCCTTCGAGTGACTCTAGGAAGGTTCAGATTAATCATGATCCCTATGCAGTAACCATGTTCCATGGGCTGTGATCGGTGCATGTTACGTCACCTGTCCGATACTTCTTCTTGTCATCCGTGCCGTTCTCGTCCGAGAGAACAAAATCCGTGACGCTGAGCCTGTTGACGACGAGGCAGAATACATTATCGAGAGAATCACTGAAGATGGGAAGCGTGTAGAAGTTAAGGTCGACAAGGTGGGTTCTCCGAATCGGTCGTTGCAGTTTGTATACAAGGCTGATACCCTGCCTGCACTAGGAATTCCTGGATTTGACGGATAGGCAAAACAGGGACTTCAGATACGTTTTATAACATTAAGCATGTGTGATCCCTCGCTACATATTCGTTGGTTAGTATAAACGTGTTTTCTTATTCGTGTCGCTAATTCATCGTACTCATCGATGACACGACTTAGGTGGTGTCATGACATTACATGGTTATTTACATGTCAATTACGAGAAACTGCACTTACTTATTCCAATTTCACTTATTGTGTCCACTTGGGGTCAGCATTGATCTCAAGCGGTCATCTCCAAAGCAAAACGCCCGATCTTAACCTCAGAAATTTTAGTATGCGAAGATTTCTGATATACCTGCTTGTGCATAACCCTCTTCCGTCGCATCATCGTGAACAGATAAATAGTTAAATCAGTTTCTCGAATCTGTAAGGACCGGATGTCCTCTACGTTCGGACCATTGCTTCAAATCAAGAACGTTCGAGACCGACCACATGCTATGCAACTCTCGTTATTCATATCGTCACAGGCTCATTCAATTTTCGTACCCTTTTTTCTCTTTACCTTGTCAGTTGCAACGCCACTTGTGCCTCTGTCTTCACATAATTGTTCGGCTCATCCACCAATGCATCACCGAGGACCCTTACCGTTTTCAGTATAAGTAGCGCATGTACATTCTCATATCTGTAGCGGACAGCAAGGCAGATAGCAGAGCAGCGAAAGCTGCGAAGCGAATCCTACCGTGACTCAGATCCCCGCTCCAAGTACGACCGAAAGCCTCCTAGAAAGTCCTCGTCCTAAAAGCCTGGCTTTATCTCTCTTCGTGTTACTTACTAACACGTCTCTTATCTATCTCGTTCTGTTCTCTCCTCCCCTTCGAACCCACCGCAAACCTTCTGTTCAAATTTCTATGAAGCTAATTACATAAGAGCTTCACAACTGAACGGTCCGTATTGCTCCTCAGTAATTAATCCTCAATTGAAGTTGTTACTAAACGCTTCAAATCTCAACTCTTGGATTCGTATCTAATCCAGACTAGTAACCCACGAAATGAAGCCTAAAGCAGGGTTTTTGTCTCTTGCTGAAGAACTACAGCTCAACATTTTGAGCTTCCTTTCTTGCCGAGATATTCTTCGTTGCACGTCCGTGAGCCCAATTTATCATCGTGTTGATGCTATCGTTGTCCTAGATGGACTTTTATACTTATGATCACCGTCTTGCAGGTATGTAAGGCCTTTCGCCAGATGTATATGTCGTCCTCCGAACTTCAGTACATCGTTGAACTCAGTGGCCAAGGGTTACTCCATGTCCCCAATACAGATGATGCCGACATTCCCGTTTCCAAGCGCCTACAACTCTTGAGGGACAAAGCTCACGCATGGTTCAAAGTCGACGCCCGCTCTTTCGAAACAGTCTCTCTACCAAGGAACATGGTCTCTGACGAGAAGTTCATTGCAGATGGGCATATCTACGCGTGGAATAAAGAGGACACAGCCGCAATCATTCCGATACTACCAAAGGCCTCACAAAAAACATTCAAGCGCGACTGGTCTCCAAGAACATTATTTTCAGTTCTCGACTCGCGCGCCCTCGATGTATTCATGGACCCAGCACAAAATCTGATCGCCACCGCATATGTTGTCACTCACCAGTCGAATGACGAGACACTCTACATCGAACTTCGGGATCTGGGTAGTGATGATGTTCACCCCCAGGCTACTGGTCGGACATTGTCTGTATCACTTCCCAGATTTAAGAACAACTTCCTTGTGATAGCAGGTGCGAAACTTAAGGGATTTGGGAGTTATATCGCTCTGCGGTCCTCTTTCATATTGCAAGACGAAGATGTGATGTGGCAGCTGAATATTTGGAATTGGCAACACTCAACGACATCCAATGTGAGTCTTGGTCAGAAACGTTTGAAACACTCGACAGCTAATTCTTGATTTAGAGCGTCCTGAAAGGTCGCACGGGTTTCCCATCAAACGCAATTGATTTTTGTTTTCTCGGAAACAATAGGTTACTCGTTGTCGACGACGATTTGAAGCTCTATTCAATCGAGAATATGCCCCAGACGCCACAATTGCTGGCACGCTTTCTAACACCCGTCCATTTTCTGAACGTCCGGTGCTTCCTTCCCGTAGACCATATTGAGGATAGCTCACCGCAGACACAAGCCCAACAAATCATGTACACTTCAGACCCCCAAAACCGCTTGCTGTGCATAAAAACGAGACATCAGGTCTACATCATTTCCACGAGGATTTTCTTCAATCTTGACAGAATGACAGCAGCAACGTCAATACCTTGGGAATGCTGGGGCCCTTCAAATACTCGTATTTTCGCGCACTCGAACGGATGCAAAACTCGTGTTAACGGGAACCGAGTGCTGCAGGTATTCTCAGTCAACACCTTAGCATCAGGTCTCATAGGGGAGCATATATTACACATGATGGACTTCAGTCCGCTAGCTGTGACGAATAGGCGGGGCCTAGGACGAGTGGTGAAAGAGCCATCTACGATAGGTATCGATGCAAATAACGACGGGGTTGCGACAAGCTTGACATCGTTCTTGTCTTACGTCGAGGTCATATTTACCGGAAAGCTTGGTTCTGCTGAATCAGTGTTGGCGGACGTATGGGTCGATAAGGATAGAATTTATTTACTCAACAGAAGGTGGGTAGGCTTTGCACAGCCCGAGACCAACGAGCTTGAAGTCATTGATATTTAGAGTGGAGTTACATCTTTGTACTACCATACGTCATAGTATATACTTTTGGAATCTTGAATCTGGAAAGGGTTTTACAGTAGTGACAAAACAGAGACTTCAGATATGTTTGTGTAGCATTGAGTATGTATGACCCCTTGCATATTCCACGCCTCAAAGTTTAATGTGGTAACGCAGAGTTTCTGCGACCGCACGAATTGACCTAGTGCCTACCCGAGGAAGTATAGGACCACTAGCATATTTCCATGGACTAATGGGCTCCAACGAACCTATCAGTACACGGATCTTCGACATGACGACAATAACGTTGCGAGATCCGTACATGATCCCTGTGCTTGATATCAATAACGGCGTTGGTACACCTGGCACCAGCATGTGTCGACGATAACAGCGGACGGGACATATGGCACACGCACGATAACCACTGTGTATACCCATAGTACGTGTACAGACCGATGAGCGCATGCTAATCATAGCTCGTCGCGGAGCGCCTGCATACTACGGCTCACCGGTCGGCCGAGGGCAACATTGTCCTTGAACTTTCAAATTCCTCACAAGGCGTTATTATCTCGCGGAATGTCCAAAAAGTGCCGTTACTTACGAGTTACTTAGATCTAAAATCTAGAAACTCGAGCTCACGACTGTAGCAGTATTTTGCTGAAGCATGTCAAACCCCTAGTTGAAATCCAAATTAGGATTTTACTTAGTAATTTCAATATAACAAATCCCTATTTGGCAAATTTATCCTAGGCTATATAATATCACTTCCAAGCCAGGCTCAGCCGTACTCGTCGGGTTAAGGCTGTAGGTGTATTCCACCCTGCATGCCACCTCAGTGTCACTAGGTCCTGTCGTAGTACACTGTCATCATTACTATGCCAGTTTCCTCGTCAACATAGCTGAGATTGAGGTTGACAGCGCTTTTAAGCACCACATAATTGGGACTTGGACAATTCATTTCTCGGACCGCACCAGTCATTTTCATCTCGCGACGGGCTACTCGAAAAGTAACGTCAAGCAAACCTCCTGTGCGGCCTAAGCTGATCTCTTTTGGAAATCTTGTCTTCTTGGTTCGCAATGGAACCCTCTTGGTATGTTGTTTCCTGATGAAACAAACACTGCTAGTGGGTGTACGATGGAGTCACTGATTCTTTCTTCCATTTACTAACGGTTTCCCTGCTTTAGCCAATCTGTCGTTCTCCCCTGCACCATTTCGGATACAGGCGATATATTCTGTTTTCTACATATGGAGGGATTTCGAAATTCGTATGACCGTCATCCGCTTGAGCCCCTTTCATGTTCCACTTCAGGTTATTTACTGATGAAATATGTCGGTCGGGAAGAGATTAGTATGGAATGGATCATTGCTCCGATGCCTCGCGAAGTTGAGTCATTGTCTGCCTGGCATCACATTCCGGCAAGGTCCAGTTGGACCGTCCGCGTCAACCGCAAACAACCGCCACTGCCACCTGCATGATCATATGCCCCGACGTTCAATGACTCGCAAGGTCTGACACCCAAACGTGCCGTACCTGACCTTTCAGACATATGCATTTGCACATGGTCAGACGGCAAATGTAGTTTACTTCGTTACTGCTGTAAATAAAGAGTGACCGTCCCCAGGCGAGCTGAGTGCTCGTATTTCTTATGATGTCTTTGTGTGACTCGCTCGTTGGGAAACAAATGATTATTGGATACCTGAGAGCTTAGTGGTTGCTGCATTAACTTCGACGAACAAATGCGACATTAAAATATGGAATATCGTACATCATGGTCCACCAAAAGAACTGTCTCTCAACTTGGCCACCACTCTCAACGCCTTTTGTATGTCCGCCTCTGTCGGAGCCTCTTCCCCAACCCACTCAGTCATCCACTTCAGTAGCCGTTCATATTCACTCTCCCCTTTATTTCGTCGCTCAGCCCACGCCTCAAACAACGGACCACGCAAGGACACCTCGGCCCAGAACACGAGCGCAATGGACAATGTCTTCCGCGAGGGATGTATTTGCAGCGCGCGCATCCACGCGAGTGCGAGCGAAATTTCTGACGCGCGCCCGGTAAAACCCAGAAGCTGGATGTAGGCTGAGAAGGTTACGTTGGTGGGCACGATAGATAGATAGGGATTTGGCTTTGCGAGAGAACGGTCATCCGCGATAATGATTTTCAGTTGCGCATCATGGTCTTTGCGCGCGGAGAATGGCACTGTAATACTTTTGGCTAGTTCCACCAGTGGGTAAAGAGGGGTAGCCTCGGCATCCTTGGAGCGCACGACGGAAGCAGGTGCCTTCACACCTAGGAGCTGCTTCCAATTTCCATACATCATACTGCAGAAGATCTCTCGAGCTACATCACCTGCACGGCGGGCCCTCCAGATCCCAACGACTGGCGGTGGATGCGCATCCTGAAGCTGTTCCATGATCAAGTCGATAGGATTACTGGACTCTACTGTAGGCATGCCAAACAAGTGCGCGAATGTCCCCCGCACGGATTCATTATCCATCTTGGTTGCGAGCAAGGCAGCTTTGAGGAGGATGTTCAGTGTGACTTGGTTTGGAAGTACGGAATAGAGCTGTTCGAGGTGGTCCCACAGCTGGAAGATGACGTCCGGGCGGTCAATGAGCAGTAGGGAGGCCATAAATTCGTTGATGACGATGATATTTATCCAATGATGGGTTGCAGGAGCGACATGCTTGCCATCTGGAAGGGACACTGGATGCGAAGAGGTGCGCTGTGCGTCCATGAACGAATTCAGAAGGTAGAATGCATCCTGCGGGTGCCCTGCACGAGTAAGGATTTGCACACCCACAGTCAGCGCCTTGCGATCGAGTAAAATTTCCGAATCAAGCAATTGATTCCACATCTTCAAAGCCTCCTCGATAGCTCCTCGAAAGAGTAAACCACGAAGCATAACGGTATATGTGACAATATTGGGTCTGAACTGCTTCGTTCGTTCGCGTGCGCGCTCGAAAAGCGTGATGAGGGTTGATACGGAAGTCTGCTTGTCATTTGCTGCGGAAACGAGTGCAGTCGTCCAATCAAATATATCCACGTTGGTCTTCGTACCAGACCAAAACTTTGTGGATGCGTGACGGGATGAAGGTGCCGGGACGGACTTGGCAGGTTTAGGGTTGTCGGCAGCTTCAAGCTGGAGAAGCTTATGGAGGTAGTGAAACGCGGAAACACGGTCGTCCCGCAAAGATCCGATATATAGCGTGTTTGCAGGGTGTGTTGTCCCTGAGAGATCAGCACCACGGAGGTGAACATCCGGCCCGTAAGGTGCTGTCAGGTTATGCTCTATACAGTATCGACGAATGGCGTGGAGATATTCCTGTGAATCCTGGACAGCCCCGTGTTTGGAAAAGATGCGGAGGAAGGCCTCTAGATGTTCTGCAGTTGGCACAACTCCTTCGTGGGTCATCTTCGCCTGGAGAACCTTGGTCAATTGGAGAGTGACAAAGCGATCTCGCATCAGCAACTGGTATGTTTCAAGCCATAGCGGCACCTCTCGGGCTGACATTGCCTCGAGTACAGATACAACAAGTTTGGCCGCCTCTTCTGAGCGAGTAAAACCGGAAATGGCGCGGAGAAGAGAATTGAAGTGAAATGTAGGAAACCGAATCACGCGTGCGAGGAACTGCTTCACGATCTCACGCATCGGCGTAAGGATGTCGAAGTGAGCGAGCGCGTGCGTGGACAGAATAAACAGTGCAGGGCGGTCATAAGAGCTAAGGGACCACGAGTGCTCGAATGTAAGACGTAACAGACCGTCCTGCGCGTCCTGCGCAGTCCGAACTTTGTGACAGAGTAAGGAGAGGATAACCCACGCGGGAAGACGCAACGCGTGTTCACGCACATTGACAGAATGATCTCCAGGGAATTGTCCTGCAATGCTTGGACGCTGTTCTATTGCAGTTAAAGCCGTGTTTAAGTCGGGTGAATGCACCACATGTTTCCAGAGAACATAATCGAGGAATTGTATGTTACAGCGTTTCAAAGCATCACGTATTTGTCCGTCTTCACGTTCGCGTTTCAGTTGAGAAACGAGATCCCATACAGGATCCTTGGTGACGAGGGAAGCCTGCTTTGCGAAATTGATGAGGTGTTTGTTGCCAGAGAGAGAGGAATAAGTCCTCTGGGGGAGTGGAGTGAAAGTAGACTGCCATGATCGTCTATAAAGAGAAAAGACAAGATACCGCATACGCGAACAGCATCTAAAAAAATCATTAAAAATAACACTTTGAAACCGTTGACAGGAGGTATACCTGGTGTCAAGACTCTGATCCAACCTTGAGCCAACTTGAAGTCAAATATTAAAATTGATGGTCCTGCTCGCCACAAGCCAAATAGATGCACATATGATGAGTTTACACTCCGCACAAACCCTGGCTCTTCTTAGATCCAAACCACGACCATCTGTCAGTCTATCACTTGAAAATGCCGCGTATCCTCTTCGTCAGTGGATTTCATCCTTCTACCAGGGCACGCGACCTTGCATTCGAATTCGAACGGTGAGCTTATCGATGACTTTCAATCTATACTTGTCAAAAGAATGTTCAATTTTTTTCCTCATATTTTTAGATTCGGTCCTTTGGTCCGCTGTGACGTTCCAGCCCCGCGTAATCCTCATGCTAGTTCGAACCCGTAAGTTTAATTATTGTTTTTGTTTTCTTCACCTCTGTCCAGTCAACGCGACTCGAGGGACGATTGCCTTGCGATGCCCTGCTGCCTTGTCTCGTCGATTCGATTAGTCACTCGCGAGTCCTCTTCGTATTCGCCGCTCTGCGCTGCGATATCATTCGATGTTTCGGGTTCCGAGAATCACCTATCGCTCAACATGTCTCGCACCCGTCTCGCAGTTATGCTTTCGTCGAGTTTCGAAGCCAGCGCCATGCTGAAGATGCCTACTACGACATGTATGTTGCTCTTTCACGTTCAGTTGTAACCTGCCTGACGCGTCAGGCGTAGGCATGGAAGGTATTTTGAGGGATCTCGCTTGAGTATTCAGGCAAGTCAGCACTTTATGGGAGCAATTCAATGTTCTTAACTATGTTTGTAGTGGGCAAAGAATCCCCCTTCTTCTGTTTGGCGGTACGAGAGGCGTTCTTCTCCTCCTCATCGTTCTGGTCGTGATCGTGAGCGTTCTCGAAGCCCCCCTCGTCGTCGCTCCGAAAGAGACAGCAGAGATGACCGTGACCGTCATGACGACCGTGACAGAGACCGCGAACGCGAACGTGACCGCGATGTCGACAGGGAGAGGGACAGCAGGAGGAGGCGGAGCAGGAGTCCTGACAGGAGGAGGAGCCCTTCCCCTGACAGAAGAAGGCATGACCACGCGCGTACCCCTCCGATGGAAGATCACAAGAAAGAAGATGAACGTGACTTGCAGCCGCGTACCCCGAATCCGTACGCTCAGTAAAATTTTGTCAGGTTACACAGAGTGATATCTTTCTAGTCTTCTCATTCAAAAATAATCGTTGAGACTGTTCTACTCGTAGTACTTTTTTCGTGAATGTCGTAGCCGCGTTTTGTTAGATGTTAATGTGATCGTTGCCTTCTGGTGTCTTTTATTGTCGAAAAGTTAGAAATCATCTAAGAATATCTAGGCCGTCTACTGTCTAAAAAGGCTGATGGCACATGACACTTGCTACCATTTACTGAACCATGATGGCACAACGGCGAGTGCCCACCATAAGCGACCTCAGGGTACGCATACATCGAAATATGCGCAACTCTAGTGCTCACAATTGTCTAGGTCAAGCTCTGCTACATTTGTAGGGAGGAGGAGCGGTATGATGGTGTGTCAAAGCGGTCTATTGTCAGGCCAGCGCTTATCTGACTGTCCGTTCTTAGCACCCGAGGACCCTCCGCGAGCGTGGACGCATCCATGTAAATGCACACTTGTCGCGCATGAGTCCTGTCTGCTGCAATGGATACAGACCTCACAACAGAACCTTTCACGAGCCCCAAATGCTCTCAAGTGCCCGCAGTGCGGTTCGGTGTATGAGCTCGAAAGCGACAATCCACTCATTCTTCGCATCTTGGACACAGCCAACAAGGGCCTGTCGACAATGGGAAAAGTCGTAACCATCGCAAGCGTGACCGTAGTGGTTGTTTCTCTTGGGACTGGTCCGTGGACGTTTACTTTTACGATTCAGCTTTATAAAGTTTTATAGGAATGTACATCCTGAGCACGGCATATGGCGCCTATGCCCTGAAGGAATTTCTGGGTGCTGAGTACGTGCCACTTTCGTTTGGAAGCCAGTCGCGACCCTCATGTTTATAGGATGTATGATCTCCTGTTGACGGAGGATCCTACTAATTGGCCGTGGCATTGCTACCTCAATCTTCCGCTCATTCCCCTTGCCCTCATCATCTCGCGGCTTCCTTTTAATGCTAGCGTCACACCGCTTGTTCCACTTCTCCTCGCATGGCCAACGTCCACTCCGCCGCGGACTGACAAGCGCATAGTCCTCAGTCGTTGGGGTGTCCAGGCACCAATACAACGAGAGATGTTCCCCTTACTCCCAAGCTGGCCTCCTCCACCAGTATTGCTCGGCTTGATCATCTATCCGTCTCTGCGTATCACATACAACCGGCTATTCTCTCAGTTCTCGAGATGGGTGCTAGATACGCAACCGGATGCGACCGGTACCGCACAGCGCGTGATGCTTGCTTTGGAGGATGATGATCCATTCCTCCGCATTCGTATCAATGCTAATGGCGAAGAACGGGATGCCCAGCGTAATGGCCAAGGGCAGCAGGACAGAGGTGCAGGTGCCGCCAACAATGGTGCCAACAATAATGCAAATGCTGATGGCGAAGCCGTCGCAGGAGACGTTGCCGCCGCCGCCGAGAACACCATCCGCGTATCTGGGACCTCCCTTGGACGACTGATCGGAGGAGCGTTGATCATCCCACGCATTTCCAGTTTCATGGGCTCGTTGCTGTATCGACTATCGAAACATTCGCTGCTTTTGCGCCGTTTCCTTGCTGTGCGGCCGCCTCTTCCGCCTGATGTGCGGCCGTCTTTGGTGGGGACTTGGATCGATGAGGAGATGTGGCGCCAGTTGAGCCCTTTGAAAAGGCTTAGCGTCGCTGGATTGATGGGTCTTAGTGTTGCGTGGCGGGGAACTCCTGTTTGGGCGGAGTGTGATCCTGTTTGGTGGGTACTCGTTTCTTTGATCGAAGACGTGGATTCTTACTTGGGAAACGATCTAGGTGGAGAAATTCGTTAGGACTGGGACTTTTCACTGTTGTATGTCGCCGATATGATAAACGATGAGCTCGTACTGATACTGATGTATGTAGGCAAAGGACTGTTTGCATCTGCTACATCTTTGGCTTGCTAAACGGGAGCTGCAGAGCCGACGTGTCAAAAACAAGTCATTTGAAGGTGTTGACGTGAGGGAACTGGATCTCATTGATCCTATGACGGATACGGAACCCCACTAACCCTAACTCAGTTATGTAGTCGTCACTCCTTTACTCGTACGTAGATTCTTATAACGAATCGTACTACTTTATGCGTTTGTCATTTTAAATCTGCTGCTATATATAGCAAGTTCAAGTTATACTGAAGAAGCCACTCTCAAGACAACATCTTCCGCTAGAATTCGACGTACAGTTGACGTGCCACGTCCTTATCGTGGCCTTGGCATTCAGAAATGGCCGCATGCCAACTTTAACTTGTCTTTCGACAATCCACGCCCCTGAATGACTACCACAAATTTCAAAGTCAACTCCCGGAACTTCCCATCTGCATACTTGATATTTGGTTTCCCTCAAAGAGGATCCTTGTAGTGTTCTGTTTATTACAGACTTGTGACCTGCATGACAGCTTAATGCGACAAAAATTCTTGATGTGCAAAGTCCCTTATAACATACTAGCGCCAGCGCTGCCTTTGTTCGCTCCAGTAAGGGATATAAATCGGACGTACTGACGATTGGTTCCCTGCTTCAAGTACCCTTTGATGTCTCATCCAGTCAGATCAGAATTCGATATCATTTTCGCTGGAGGTGAGCAATACATATTGCATTGCGGTGATTCTCTTGACATGACGCTGTATCACGATTCAGGCGGTACCACAGCTTGCGTCGTTGCAGGTCGCCTGGCCGCATGGGATCCCTCGCTTAGTATCCTCATTCTCGAAGGAGGCCCGCACACCCTCAATCAAGCTGCGCATGTGCAGCCTTACCAATTTCCAAGCCATCAAGCGCGTGGGAGTACTACCTTGACTTTCAATGTCGGAAATCCAAGTCCAAGTCTCAACGGCCGTGCTCCCGTCGTTCCGTGCGCCCATTGCATTGGTGGAGGCTCGAGTGTGAATGGTTCGTGGCGTTCTTGCACTGAGAAACATGGCTTTGATATGTTGACTTGCTTAGCTATGGTTTACACCCGCGCGCCTGCCTCAGATTTTGATGACTGGGGAGCTGATGGATGGGAATCTGAGAACTTGATTCCTCTCATGAAGAAGGTCTTCAATTGAATCCTCTTTATGTTTCTCAAGCTAAACAATTCGTCACTTAGTTTGAGACATATGAAGTGCAGCCCGATCGCCCAACTCACGGGTACAGTGGACCTATCAAAGTATCCTCTGGTGGATGCAAACTAGGTGCCAGCGAAGAGTTCATCCGTGTTGGCACGACGTATCACAAGAGGCGATATGTCGAAGACACTAATGATTTAGAAACGTGTAACACGTACAGTGTGCGCAACCTAATTTTGTTTTCCGTTTGCCAAGTCTGCTAACAGGATTTACTCCAGCCATGGGTGAAGTGAGCTTATTCCCATCATCTATTGAGAATTGGCCTCATAGACTGGAAGGTACATTGACGGGAAAACTGGAAGGCGTTCTGATGCAGCCCACTGCTATGTTTACAACCAAGCTCACAATGCAAATTTGCAAATATGGGTCGGCAAACACGTGAAGCGGGTGATCTTTCAGTGAGTGTTGCACATCCAGTTGGATTGCAGCCGCTGATGTCTTTTTCGGATGAAAGAGATAAGCGTGCAGTAGGTGTCGAGTTCATCAGTGATCCAGTATCTTTCCCAGACGCGGGTCAGTCATCAAGCATCGTGAGGGCATCAAAGCTTGTTGTTGTCTCTGCTGGGGCGTTTGGTTCACCAGCCATCCTCGAGAGGTCTGGGATCGGTGCTGAAGCAATTCTTAAGCGGTGTAATATCAAGCAACTGGTGGACTTGCCTGGCGTTGGAGAAAATTATCGAGGTCCGTGTTCAACCATTTATCTCATGATGTCAACTTAGGTTAAGAGATCACAACGGCGTCTGGATTCCATATTTCGCTGCTGACGAAACTATTACTATGGACCCCCTCTGGCGTGGGAAGGAGAGTGTTGTGCAGGGTAAGCATGTTCTTCCCATATTCCGAGTCCCTTTAACCGCCCGGGAAATATTATAGAAAACCTTGCGCAATGGAAAATTAATGGCAAGTCACTTATTGCCCAAAAGTTGGTATGAAACCTTGAATGCCGCGACGTATTGATTAGTATTTCAGTGGCAGCGATGCAAAAATCAAATGGCGTCCTGATGAGGAAGAGCTGAAAGCCATGGGTCCAGCCTTTCAACCACGATGGAAAGAGTTCTTCCAGGACCGGCCAGACAAGGCTGTTGCAGTATTTGCTCTTTCTGAAGGGTGCGTGACATTGTTTTGCACTGATAACCTACGAATACTCACGATAACCAGATACGCTGGGGTTCTCTTGAGCGGCGTTCCTCTTCGCAATTATTTGGTTGCTTGCTGTTATACAGTACTACCCTTCATATACTACCTTGTGATCTCCTTTCTGAATTTTCCAATAGCTGTATCCTGCGTCTTCCGGCAGTGTTCATATCAAATTGGACGAGAAGGGCCAGGAAGGAATCGACTTCAATACAGGCTACCTGGATGAGTAAGTCGGTGTTTTCATCCCACTGATGTGACTATGACAATCCATGCAGTCCATCCGATATAGTGCCTCTCAACTTTGGGTACAAAAAGATGCGCGAAATTTTTCGACGCATGCCTTCGTACAGAGGTGAAGTTCCTGCCGGCCATCCTCGTTTCCCAGAGGGAAGCGCTGTAGTTTGCGGAGAAAGGACCGGGCCGGTGGACTTGAATGCGCCTGACTTGATCTACACAGCAGAAGATGACGAGGCGATTGATCGATACCATCGTCGCCGCAGTATGTCGCTTCCCTATCCCTGTAGTTATGTTAAAATACTGAATTGATACGCAGTGCAAACGACATGGCATTCGGTATGTACAGCTGAAACTTTCACATGAGGTACCTGAACCTTGTGTTTGTAGCTCGGAACTTGCGCCATGAAGCCGAGGGCAGATCAAGGGGTCGTTGACACTCGGCTAAATGTGTACGGCGTGACAAACCTCAAGGTTGCGGACATGTCTATTGCACCGAAAAATGTTGGCACGGTGAGCGCTGGTTGGAGATCATTTGGCGTGCAGTCTAACCGTCTCTCTAGAACACGTATTCGACAGCGCTTCTCATCGGAGAGAAGGCTGCGATGATTATTGCTGATGAGCTGGGTATTGAATGCAGTGAATCGTCGTTGAAAAGTACTCGATCACGTCTGTGATAAGCGTCTCTGCAGGAGTGATCATGAATCGACATGCGTCTCAACATTGTTAGGACGATATATGGACTGCAGATTTTTTACATTATAGCAAGAATCTTGGCGTTTTCCTTTCACGCGCGTTTTGCGTCTCGGTCAGGACTAGTAGCCTGCCCTAGACTAGTAGGTACTCGGTTACTTTGCGCAGGTAGCAACTATGTATTGAATGCCAGCTCGTGATAACAAAGAACCTTGGGTGTTCCCAGTATATCCCAACTCGAACCCAGGCCTGGGCGAGGGTCCAGTTAAAGTTACTGTCTCACCACCGTATGTATCTGTTGCCAAAGCCGACTACGAGGACGACGCTCTGAGCGGGGTGTCTCTACTGTCGATGTAAAAGTCAGCACCCCAAAAGGTGTAGTGCAGAATTCAAAGGAATGCTCCCATAAGATCGTCCACTCGAAAGCATACAGCCACTGTGCAGGAACGACCACCCATATTGCCTTCATTCATCAGCGATTCCTGTCGCTGAGAGTACTATTATAGCGTTCACACCTTTGATCCTGCTCTACTAGTAAATCTCGACTTTTCGACATGGACTCGGAGCAACGGAGCAATTTGTTGGATCCTCATCGACTGATACACGAACTTTTCTTTCGATGTGATGTTTGTAAGGCACAAGTTTCCGTAGTCGGCGCTCGCCTACAAGAATCAAGATATGGAGACAATGATAGCAGATGGGTGTTTTGGTGCAAGCGGGGTTAACGGGTAGATCGTGTAATGTGCGTGACCCAATGATGGTGTCTTACCTGTGCTGGTCCTAAGTCTCCATCACGAGAAAAGTGGTCGTCGTTATAGAGTGAATGATTGTCCGAATTCTCAGATAGGTGCAGAACGTCGTCTCCTTCCACAGAACGAAAATTGAATGATGTACCGGCAGTTATTAGTACTTATTACAGGGACGTGGTCGCGCGATGATATACCATTTGAGAGGTATTGTCGAGATTGGATATCGCCTAATGAGTCGACACGATTCAGACGTGTCTGCTGGTGGGCCAGTGATTGTGAGTCTATCCTTTGACGCGGGCTGTGTTTTCACAAAATGTTTCACGTTGCAGCAACATGCTAGATGTGACAAACACTAAGTTCGACCGCAGGATGTGCTAGTAATGCAAGACGCGATGCCATGCACAAAGTATAGAACGACTCTGCCAGCAGTACTTGTTGAAGCCAACCAGCTGAGCAAGTTTGAAAATTGAAATGACCAACGCCGGGTGCCCGACCCGAGCCTGAGTTACGTCCCGGCCCGGCTCTCGTGACTTGTAAACAGCTACAGCGGAATTCAAATTACGCAATTGCAGCGTTCTAATTTCTGCAAGTACTTCTTCAGGCTTATATGCTGCCCAGCTGACCGTGGTTCGTGACATGCCATGTCCCAGATGAACCTTAGGCAGTTAGACTAATCAAAATTCGCAGTAGTACAATTACTAATTGCCACAGATATAAATTGGATACAGACCACCAACTTGAGTACTGTGAGTCACCGAATTCCTGAAAGCAAACCCCTCGATGTCTTATCCGTTCTTATCAGAGTTTGATATTATTTTTGCTGGAGGTGAGCATCAACATCTTACACGTAGCGACTTGCTCTTTTAGCATGGCCCCTTATGTGCAGGCGGCAGCACAGCGTGCGTTGTCGCGGGTCGCCTGGCAGCATGCGACCCCTCGCTCAGGATCTTGATCCTCGAAGGAGGTCAACACACCCTTAACAAAGCTGCGCATGTTCAGCCCTATCAATATTTCACTCATCTGGCGCCGACGAGTACCACGATGACATTCAACGTTGGAAATCCCTCACCACATTTAAACGGCCGTGCGCCAATCGTTCACTGCGCCCATTGTGTTGGTGGAGGCTCGAGTGTGAATTGTTCGTAGTATTGTTGTAACAATGAACAAGACTCTAATACTCAGACAGTTATGAATTACACTCGTTCGCCTGCTTCAGATTTTGATGATTGGGGAGTCGATGGTTGGGAATCTAAGAACTTGATTCCTCTCATGAAAAAGGTCCTCAAACATGCTTTCTGTATGTTTGTCAAGCTAAACTGTTGGTGTTGCATAGGTAGAGACATATGAGGTGCAGGCCGATCGTCCAACCCACGGGTATAATGGACCTATCAAGGTGTCCTCTGGTGGCTGTAAAATGAGTATCAGCGAAGACTTTATCCGTGTTGGCACGAAGTATCACAAGAGGCCATTTTCTGACGATTCCAATGATTTAGAAACATGCAATACTTATAGTGTGCGCCACTTCATTATGTCCCTCTGTCTGCTACCACTGACAAAATTCGCCTCAGCCATGGTTCAAGTGAGCATGTGCCCATTGTCTATGGTGACCTCAGCTCATGTATGAGAAGGTACATTGACGGGACAACTGGAACGCGTTCCGACGCTGCACATCACTATGTTTACAACCAAGCTCACAATCCCAACTTACAAATATGGGCCGGAAAGCGTGTGAAGCGTGTGATTTTCGAGTGAGTGTTGCACCTTGAATTGCAATCGTGCCCAACTGCTGACGTTTTTTTCTGACTGAAAGGGACAATCGTGCTGTAGGTGTCGAGTTCACCAACGACCCAGTGTCTTGTCCGGGCGCTGATCAATCATTGATCACTGCGAGAGCATCAAAACTTGTTATTGTCTCTGCTGGGGCGTTTGGTTCACCAACCATCCTCGAGAGGTCTGGGATCGGTGCTCAAGCGGTTCTCAAGCGATGCGATATCGAGCAACTGGTGGATCTGCCCGGCGTCGGAGAAAATTATCAAGGTCCGTGTTCAACTCTTTATATCATGATGTTGACTTAGGGCCATCAGATCATAATGGTGCTTTCGTTCCGTACTTTGTTGGTGATGAATTTGTTACCATGGACAAGCTCTGGCGTGGGGAGGAGAATGTTGTACAGGGTAAGCAAGCATATTCTCGTTACATCCTGTGCACCTTTTAAGTACTCACACGCAGAACACCTTGCACGATGGAAAAGTAATAGGAAGTCTCTCATTGCTCAAAAGTTGGCACAGTTATTCGCATTTTGGAATGCACTCATTGGTATTTCAGCGGTAACGATGCAAAAATTAAGTGGCGTCCTGACGACGAAGAGTTGAAGGTCATGGGCCCGACTTTTGAACCCCGATGGAAGGAGTTCTTCCAGGACAACCCGGAAAGGGCTGTAGCAATATTAACCGTCTTTGCAGGGTGTGTGCTATCCTTTGATTTTATGATGTGCGAATGCTCAGGATGACCAGTTACCTCGGGTCAAGTGGCCTTCCCCCTCGCAATTACATGACTGCAGAAATCATTACAGTACGGCTCTCAACACACCCTGTGACTTTTCTTCTGAATGTAATTTCTGTAGCTTTACCCCGCATCCGTTGGTAGTGTTCATATCAAATTGGGAGAGAACGGCAAAGAAGACATCGACTTCACTACAGGCTACCTAGATGAGTGAGTGGGCACATCTTTCATACCCGTCTAACCACGATAATCCGCACAGTCCATCAGATATTGTACCTCTCAACTTTGGGTACAAAAAACTACGTGAAATCTGTCGACGCATGCCTTCTTACCGGGGTGAGGTTACCGCCTTTCACCCTTGTTTCCCGGAGGGAAGTGCTGCAGTCTGCAAAGAAGCGAGCGGTCCAGCGGATCTGAATGCGCCCGACATCATCTACACCGCAGAAGATGACGAAGCGATCGAACAATTTCACCGTGACAACAGCATGTCTTGAATTTATTTTCCCTTACTATAATATATTTGATCGAATCCCAGTGCAAACGACATGGCACTCGGTACGTGTAGCTTGAACCGTCATACTTCTACATGAGGTGTCTTATCCCTGTGTGTACAGCTTGGGACTTGTGCTATGAAGCCAAGGGAAGACCGAGGAGTCGTTGACGCTCGGCTGAATGTGTATGGTGTTGCAAACCTCAAGGTTGCAGACTTGTCCATCGTGCCGAAGGTTGTTGGTACGGTGAGTAGTCAAGAAGAAGTTATTGATGTGTAGTCTAACCGTCTTTCAGAACACTTATTCGACGGCGCTCCTCATTGGAGAGAAGGCTGCGATGATCATTGCTGAGGACTTGGGTATTGAATGCAGATCATGAAGGTCGTTGTCCGAAGCTGCCCAAGCATGTCATTGATACGCATCTTCAGAGTAATCATGAGCATGTATTCGCCTGTAGCTTCGTGCTGTACATGTTGATTATGTATCATCGCCATCTCGAGGGATGCATAGTATGAATACATGGATTACACGTTGTAAAAAGGTGGTAAGTTATCACGCCTGGCACAATTTAAGAAAAAAAATCTTTAAATAGTTGCCAGAGTCATGACTGACAACAGAGTTGTTTCGCAGTCTGACTGGGTCGAGGCAGTTCACACTTCACACATTAGTCGCATGCATGGGAACATGGCCTTTAGTCATTCGAAGGTAGTATCTATGGAAAAGAAGTCTACAATAAATTGCTGATTATAGGAAATGCAACCTCACGAGTCTAACATACACGTTGCAAGATAAAGCAGATGAACGTGTCCACAGCGTTGCGCAGCATGTCCGACTGTGCTTCAATTGGTTGTTAAATTGGATTCCTCAAATAGCCATTTATCATTGCGCACACAAGTCTACTGAGGCCTGGAAATGCTAAATTGGTGAACTTCGTTAATCTACCAATCATGTTGCTTCGAGGCATTTTGATCTCGTCATCCGACATGTTGTGAGATTATCGATCAAGGCTTGTATCAATACTTACCCCGGTTACAGAGCTCATTGTTCTATTTAATCAGGTGTATCTGAAGTACGGTGGATACCCCAGGTCCCTAGATCATTCCTTGTTACTTGCCTCCTTGCACGTCCAACCTCCATTCCAGCTGCAACAGCCGAGTCTGCCAGATACAGGTTGAGATCCAGAATTTGACTTGTCTTGTAGGAACCCCCCTATTTATTTGGCCAGAAGTTGGACAAGCCAACGAGGTGATTAATATCATCAACGACGATGTGTCATCCCAAGGCACCTCTAGCCGAGAGGTACAGATGGCAGAGAAGTTGGGGTGGAGGGTTGATATTGTGAATCTCCGGGCAAGGGAAGGCAAAGGCCTCCAGGCTTCGAAAATCAGAAGTACGGCAGCCGAGGGAGGTGGATTCAAGTTGTTCTTTGACTGAAAGGATGATGTAGCAATGTATGTACTATCGCAAATATAAAACCTTGAAGGATAGCCAATAACGTGTCAATGACGTTGGGTGTGATACAGATAGATGGATTCCATATTCATGAGATGACAAGTATTAGAAAGTCAAATGAAAAATTTAATGAAGTACAACGTAGGACATGACATATTAGTCAATGCAAACAGTCCTGGCAAAATTAACTGGTCGCTTCCCAGTGCAAAAAATGCCAAAATTTTTGGCGTTTGTTCGAGTGAACACTCTTCGTGGGCGAGAAGGTCCCCAGTTGTCGCCCAGTTTAATCTCAACCGCTGAGTATTCCTTAGGCATTGAATCTTTTCCTTCGTTGTCACCCGGACCGCTTGTTGGGCACTGCTTAGGCACTAGATTTTTTCGTGCGTGTGATTCCCTCGCAGGTTGCTGCCTTATAAATTCTCCGAGCCGGTTGATTCTTGCTCGCTTTTTCGCAAAAGCATCCGGTGCTAAGGATTTTCTTTGTCAATATAAAGCTCCTGAGTGTCGCAGCAAGTTCACATACGTGGCATAACCTCTGCTGCGCTTGGTTTTGGTACTGACGAGATAGCAGAAACAGGCGGGCAGGGCTTTTTTCCTGCGGCTGGCACGTTCGAAGCGACGAGTAATTCTTTGATGCCCAGTTGGGTACGAGTGTCAACTCCCCCACAGCATATGACGAGATGTGTGTATAGAGGAAGCAACAGCCGATTTATTCTATCTGTACGGATTGTGAGAAGAAAATTCAAAACAATTAGCGATAAATATTTACCATTCAGTTCCGAAGGAAAGGCGTGTTTGCGGCGTCTGATTAAAATTAGCATTTTGAAGTACGCCGACTTCAATGGCAGCAAAGTTTGTGAACAAACAACGAACAGGTACAATTTCACTCCCACACGTGTAAGAGTGTTACGTGCGACCTTAATTATTACCGAGAACATTATTGAAAGAACTTGTGACAATTGGAATCATATTCACCTCAGTTAAGGCTATAATCTTCACGGATACCATCAGCTGACTATAAAATAGGATTAACAGCAAAGACTTGGACAAGACCTTTCGACCGTAGCGCTGAAATTCTGAATCTTCTGAGTGACTGAACTTCAGGAGATCGTTGATACCATCTCTGACATGTTTTTGAGAACAAAGACGATCAGTAAGTTCCAGAGTGACTTTTGGGTGATCAAGTGAAGGGGGGATGTCATTATTCATGACTAGTAGAGAGTAGGTGTGAGTAAAGGGAGATGCGAAAAGAAGAGAAATACAGCCAACGCGGAAAATGTAGTAATGTGGCACAGCTTGGATCGCTTGATCCACGAATATTAGAAGGCCTTGCCAGTGCAGGCAATGTAGTCATCAAAAGAACAAATATAGATATCAATCACAGGCCTCCCAAAGTTACCTGCAGATTTCTATCGTCCCGCAGCCGTGTCTGGTGGCATACTTGCACTGAATTCTAGCACATCTGCCTCATCTCATTCGTGCCATCCTACTACTACATCATGATGCTCTGCAGAGGCATAGAGTTTCTAAAATGGGATGTGTGGAAACTTCGGTGCGGAAAAACACAAACATGTCACATTAATACGTACAGGCATCACCAAATAACACGTCCACAAACCACAACCTTGCCACTGGTTAGCCATCTCAAATACAGCGGCTCACAGCGTGTTGCTTGGCTGTACACGTGCATGTGAACAACCACCGCGCGTCATCAAGGCGACACGCAATGGAATCATCTACGAACAGAACAGAAGAGGAGCTACATAAACAACTAGAAATTCGGAGAGAGATAAAGCGCTTGCAAGCTCAGCTTACACCCCTTCCCGATTCCGTCAACGATGTAATCGGATCTCCGAAAAGGAGACACGCATCTGAAACTTTGCTCGCACCCGCTACTCCGTCTCCTAGTGAGTAAGCGCGCATACTCTAGAAGTTTTATCAAATGAACGCTGATGGCAGAGAAGAAGAGGAAGGTCGATAATGCAGGTCATACACAACGCTCATTACTTGGTGGGACTAGTGCCACCTCAGGGGCCCTCTCAGCATCTGGAGCTCGGAGCATGAATCCCCGGCCTTCGGGTAAGGGTCCAATTGCTACAGTGCAGTATCAGAAACCTGCTCCTTCGAATCTCCTCAGCAAGCTTTCCAAATTATCAGGTGGCACAGCAAAGCAAGAAGCAAGTTCGTCCCACAGGTCCCACAGCTTACTGGCTCGCCCCGAACCTGAGCCTTGCATTGGTTCAAATCCTAAAATGACTGCAGGGCCACCTTGCGCCTCCCAACCTGCTTCGGACGTCGTGCCAAACAGAGATGACCGACTGGCCATCGTCGAGCAGCTTGAAGTCGGTCCCGTGGACCACAAGCCACCACTTGACGACCCCCATTTTCAGCGACTCGAACCAAATTCTGGCATCCGACTTTCGTACGTCTAGTCACTGCAATTTGAATTCATTAGATCATTGGACTTAAAGATCATATGCAGGTCTCGTTCATTGTCACATGATGATTTGCAGGAATATCTCCGAGGTCGATATTATCTCTCGCCGTCTACATTTTACTCTTGCATACGACTGTTACCCAACCAGTCAGGTTACGATGTACCTGTCGAAGGTGACTGGATTACAATCGCTGTTGTTGCAGAGCGGGGCCCTGTGAGGACTACGCGTGCTCCCGTAGACATTGCTCCTGGCGACGATGGACGTGCAACCGATGATGAAGGAGGCCCTAGTAACGCCAACGACCGTAAAAATATTAACAGTTCTCATAGCCAGGACTCGCGAAAACGAAAACCATCAAAATCTCACGGCAAAAAATTCGTCAGCATGAAATTAATTGACTTCGGGGCACGTTCACGACCGTCGTCGTCGGGCGTAGCGTCCATCCGAGGAGACGCATTTCTAACCCTCTTGCTGTTCGAAGCTGATAGTTTTGACCGCGTCACGAGCGACGATGGCAAAGTCAAGAAGCTCTACAATGGTGGCAGCAAAGGCGCTTTCGAAGCAATGTCAAAGCTTAAAGAAGGGGATGTCATCACTCTTCTCAATCCCAAGGTCCTCAAGCCCTTCCAGGTAAGCTTGCACGAGTAGTATGACCCGGCATAGTGAATAACTCGCTTAGCGGAACAACAGAAACGGGAAACCGCACCCAACCGATAACATACTCGCTGTCACACCTGAGTCCGCCGAATCCATTGCCATCATTGGGCGCGCACAAGACTTAGGCATGTGTAAGGTGCTCAAACGTGACGGCAAAATATGTGGAAGCTGGACGGACAAGCGAGTGAGCGATGTATGCGACTGGCACTTGACGAACGCTGTGCAACGGCAAAGAGCTGGGCGAGCTGAGTTTTCTGCGGGGTAGGTGATGTGATGGTTCTATATCTTCGCTCTGACTCACCACCTCGTTCCTCAGGACCTCTGGAATGGCCACTTCGTCATCAAAGAAGCGCAAAGCGGACTATGATCCACAGCGCCAATGGGGGTTGCAGCCTTCTGAAGTGTCCGGTTCGCGTGGAGGCGACACCACGTACGTTGTCTCTGGGCACATCGTGAGCGGGTCAAATCGGGATGTCTCGTCAAT
This sequence comes from Suillus decipiens, assembly GCA_016695475.1. NCBI lineage: Eukaryota > Fungi > Basidiomycota > Agaricomycetes > Boletales > Suillaceae > Suillus > Suillus decipiens. The sequence continues at coordinate 588,995 of MU172918.1, read as the reverse complement.
GTTTGTCGCCGAGAACATGGGTCGCGAAGGCCAGGCTCGGGCGAAGCGAAAGCTGATCCAAGATGCTGATCGCGAGCTCAAGAGCCTACTCGAGAGGGATAGGGAAGGTATGCGTGTTGTTACCAAAGCCAGGGAGATAGGCACGATGATGGCGAAGCTAATCACTGATGGTGCTAAGGATAAGAAGTCAGCAAAGTTGAAGCAAAAGGCGATAGATTCAGATGGTATATCAGAATCTAGCACATCCCAGACAAAGCTGGCGTATTCTGCAGATATCATCAAGAAGCTTGGGTTCGATCCTGCAGCGAAAACGGGGCAGAAGCGGGCGGTGCAGTCTGCGGTACAGGATAAGGTGCATTATTTATAGGTGTTTACTCTGCTCTCGCTAACACAGAGTCTTGGTGGTGGTTTCATAGATTGCAGCTCTCGCAGCTGTCCGTGAGTCCCGGAAGGAAATTAATCTGGGTCCGCGACCAGGCCCTAGAATTCGTTCTGGGGTCAGTATTCCTGCGTTCATGCTGGAACATGAAGCGGTCGATGATCATTTTGGTGAGGAGGGAGACGACAATGTCACAACTGGATATAGAGATGAATGTGATGAATTGATAGATCTCGATGACTGATTCAGAGGTAATGACGGACAGGTAGTACTGGGATATACAGACAATCCTATTGTTTCACTTGCATTTCTTCATGTTGGCGCCTCGCTCCCCTTTGTAGGGGATTCAATGTAGCACCAAAGGAGCACGTCGTGCAGGAAGATCCCGCTGCTTGTACTAATGTGTTCCACATCCACTTTCAACATGCCACTGACCATAGATCTCGATTCTCCGAGTATTCAAGTTGCATTCAAGCTCCTTGCAGGGCACCATGCTACAGGCTCGAAATAGGTTATCGCACCTTCGGAGGATCCAGTTGTCACTGCTGGATGTTGGTGTCTATCTCGCAGACTTGTTTCCACTCGCGGAAGAGTCCAATATCTTCCACACGGATCAAGAAATCCTGGGTGTGATGCTTGAAGCATTTTCATGAATCCATCTGATGGGGGAAATGTTGAGATCTCCTATCACGCTGTGCTCCGCAACTTTATGACGGACTCTCCGTATGCTCGAAGGAATACCATGGTGCATGTGACTGCCTTTATTTCTTTGTATGACAAGAACTATCGAAGCCCGGCGACAAATGGTTGGTTTATTCCACTGCCCGATTTATCATACGACGACTATCAATTTCTGCATTAAGTTGAACATTTTTCTTCGGCTTATCTCGAGCAGCAACTTGGTTATGGCAGAAGAGACTTGTCGTTCGTGAATGTTTTTATCATGTTGGATAAGGGACACCAATTGTCAATTATGTAATTAGATACAGATCACATACTGGCCATGTAACTCAAGTTGCCACTTACTGTTGGCTATTGTCAATTTGTTTTACTGAGACTCCGAGAAACAATGCGATATATAGTACTAGGGCTGCTCAATTCTAAAAGTTCGCGTTCACCTGGGAGCCGAGTTCGCCGGTTCGCTGCTAAGCGTCCCCAAACTTTGTCTCAAACGGGACTTGTACCTAAACCTTACGGCGCGCAGCGCCAACACTTGGCGTAGTAAATTATCTACAAGCAGTCTTAAAGCACATACGAAACCTCACTAAACCTTGTCATTCACATTCCTAACCCTTGTCAGGCATGACCCTTGACATTCCTAAACCTTTACTAACCATTTCCATACAGTACATCACATTCAATATTAGTATGTCTGTGAATATCATATAATATAGCCATCTAGAAATGGAATTACGATTATATATTCCTACATAACAAGGTTTAGATGAGGATTGGGTCAGCTGAGAGTTAGTAATGAAGAGATTCGGGAGTCTCACTGAGGTTTGTTGGTAAGACTACTTGTAGATAATTCACTACACTTGGAGTGCTGGTGCTGTGCACCGTAAGGTAAGTCCCGTTTACAGCGGTTAACAGGCGAACTCGGTTCCCAATTCGCGAACTGAATGAATTGAGCAGCCCTGTGAGCGATTGTCATTCATTGGGGCAGTACTAACAACAAAAATGGGTAGCTGATCATGATCAAGAATCAAAGAGAACATGAAAAGCTAGTATACGCGACAATTACACAAAGACTCCCTAGTCCGATTTCTTGTCCGAAACAGCCCCAGTTGCCTCATTGTACTTAGTCGCAAGGCGATCAAATTCAGCGGCCTGTTGTGCGGCCTGCTTTTTGAGGGTTGCTGCGGGACGCAGCTTCAGTTTCGAAACGAAACATCGATAAAAGGCGACAAACACACCAAAGTCACGTTCCTTTGCTTCGCTCGCAGCCAATTTCTTCTTGAGTTCTTCAATTTGTTTGGATTGGTCACCCTTGGCGCCAGCACCAACCTACAAAACCAATAATATATAAGCAAAGGCCAACCCCAAACTGAGGGTGCTCACAACTTTCTTCAATTTCGCGTATTCCTCCTGCGCCTGGATGAGGTCCAAGATGATGGAGAACGTGCGGGTGAGGACCAGAGAGAGGAAGAGGCAGAAACCAGTTAGGTAGGTATTTCGTTGTGCACTGATGAGAGAAATACAATACGTCAGATTGAATCATGCGCTATGAAAGAAGATGGGGTGCGCACTAGAACTTGCGAGCAGCGAAATTGGTCTCAGTTCGTGCATCGTGCATGGTCTGGCCGCCTGTTTTTGCCATCTCGGTTTCGGCTGTTACGCGGAACATGCGTTGGAGGGCGTCTAAGAAAAGAATGCCTACGAAGCTATAGGTGAATGACATGATGTTAGTAAGTAAGTGGGATACGAACGATTGAAGTACGAACATGAAGGAAATCTTGAGCCCATACGCGACTTTGGCGATGATAGGACTTTCAGAGAGGAACCGGAACAGTTTTTTGCGAACTGTGAAAGGAAGTGGGGCTACGAGCAAGCAGAATGTAACCATCTAGTTTGGGTGCGCTATGGATTTTAAATTAAATTCAGGGTGCTGCGGGACTTACTTCTGCTGCTAGGAGCAGGAATGTGAGCGAGTAACTGCCAGACTATCAGGACTTGTAGAGCTTAGTTTATCCAATACATACTAGATTGTCATTGTGCTTAATGTCGTTATCGAGGTCGAGGTCGTCGTTGAAGTTAAAGGTTAAAGTCAACGCTGAGGCTTTTAAAGCTGGATGGTGCACTGCTTGTACAGTGTGACGTCACAGACACGTCCCCAATCATTACGTAATCGATTCCCATCTACCCCTTGAACGCGTCAGTCTAATCACCCGCGATTACTGCTTACGCAGACCTGCAACTTATCCAAATCAATGGCCCCACTACAAGTGCACGTCAAACACGCAGGAAAAACTCTCGATGTCAACCTAGACACATCGCTTCCACCTGCCGTGTTCAAAGATGCGGTTTATCAGGTCACAGGCGTGCCGCCGGAGCGCATGAAAGTTATGATCAAGGGCGGTGTGCTCAAGGTGCGTGCTTTTCGTGTTGTGTGAGCGTTTTTATAAATGGTTTATTTTTGTAGGACGATACAGATTGGAAGAAGGTGGCCCCTAAAGTGGTGAGTGCGCTTTTATTTTGTTTTGTGGAATGTGTGTATTGAATGTGTCATTAGGGACAGACGTTCATGGTTATTGGCGCTGCGGGCGAGCTCCCGAAGCCGCCTGAAAAACCGATCGTCTTTCTTGAGGGTGAGTGTCTGTACGTATACGATTTAGTGGTTGTGGTGACTGTTCCTGCGCAGATATGGATGAGTCGGAAATCGCAGAAGCCGTATGTTTGTTTTATTTGCGTTCGTGTGGGTTACTCATGCTTTTTCTTGCAGCTTTCTTTGCCCGTTGGATTGAAAAAGTGGGTGCTACAGTGATTCACAGCGTACCATGAAGTAACAAGTATATGCTCACAGCCTCGGAAATACCTGCTACATGAATGCCACCGTCCAAGCGATGCGTGCGATACCAGAGCTTCAAACAGCTCTCTCAACGTATGCTGCTATTTCTTACATGCATATCTTGTGATCTCAATCCCATGTGTGATAGGTCACCACATTTGGACGTCCTCCCTCGTGCGCTGAGAGACTTGTACAGCAATATGTCTCGTACAACGGAGGGATATATCCCTACCACGTTTTTGACTGTGTTGCGTCAGGTTGTGCCTCAGTTCGGGGAGGTTGACAGATCAGGCAAGAATGGAATCTTAGGCCCGGCGGGATACGCGCAGCAAGGCGAGCGTTTTTCTGCCGTATATTCTGTTGGGTTGTTGACTTAAGATATAGACGCTGAGGAGTGTTGGACACAGCTTGCGAACGGCTTGAAAGAGGTTCCTGGGATTGACATTACGGGTAATACAGTGTCGGGGGGAAGGAGATTCGTCGATCAGTTTATGATGGCGGAGATGCGCAGAGAGTGATTTGATTTTTTTTCTTTTTTGCTTGGCGTCAACTAACTAATCTGGACAGATTGAAATGCGACGAAGCGCCTGAAGAGCCTAGCACGGTCACAATAGAAAAGGTGCTGAAAATTGAGTGCAATATTTCGGCAACAACGAATTATATGCATACTGGTATCAAGGATGTATGCGCGTTTTTTTGTCCCTGGGTTGACCTGCTTACGTGTATGCAGGCAATGAACTCTCAATTAGATAAGAACTCCCCTTCACTTGGGCGTCAAGCGGTTTACAGCCAGACGTCGCGCCTCTCGCGCCTACCAAGTTACCTGACGGTACATATGGTTCGTTTTGCATGGAGACGCGATATCGGGAAGAAGGCCAAGATCATGGTGAGCATAATTTATTTCTAGTTCTACCTGACGTCTCACGATTCCCTAGCGCAAAGTGAAGTTCGCGTCGGAGTTTGATGCATTGGAAATAGTGACCGATGAGCTGAAATCGAAGCTCACACCGGTGTCCAGTAGGCTAAAGTCTATTGAGAAAGAGCGTGCTGAGCGACGGAAGGTGCGTAAGCGGACAAAGGTGGCGCAGGAGGCGTCGTCATCGTCTAGGCCCGCAGAAGAGAATACAGACGTTGAGATGGCGCCTGTGAGTGAGGTGCCGGGGGACCTGGAAGAAGAGAGCGTGTATCGTGCGCGGGAGCTGGCAGAGCTGGAGGGATTAGTCGATGCCGACCTGAAGAATGATTATGGGTGTAGCGTAACTGGGTTGTATGATCTTGTTGGTGGGTATTATTGTTCTTTGGCTTTGGGAGACCAGCTCATTTTTGGACAGCTATCGTTACGCACAAAGGAGCAGATGCTGATGCGGGGCATTATATCGGTTTCGTGAAGAAGAGTGTATTCCATGCAAAATCGGGTGGTGGACTTGCATTTGACGAGGATGATGAAGATTGGTATAAATTTGATGATGATAAGGTGTCAGTGTTTCCCAGGGAGAAGCTGGGGACAATTGATGGAGGAGGAGAGGACGCGTCGGCGTATGTGCTTTTGTACAGGAGTAAGTCGTTGGCATAGTGTTCGACAAACGACAGTGCGTAGGTATAATGCAAGAAGTAAGAATACAGTACAGTGAATCTAAGTACTATGATTGGCATCATCACCGTCTAGGTCGTTTGCAGAGGGAACGGCGGCTGAAGCTGCAGCGCCTGCAGCGGCGTGACCTTGTGATTGTGGCACGACGTCCCTTTGAGCAGGTGAGATCCAGATCACAAACTTGAAGAATAAGACGAACCACTTGATTTGAAAGCGGGTGACGCGTAGTTTTGTGCTTATATCGCGTACAAGTCTATCAAATTGAATTTTCTCCGGAGGAGTAGCTTTCATATCCTCGTTATCGTACTCCGTGTTCTGGTAGTATCCAACGCGTACAAACTCTTGATCGCGATAAGAGCCCGTGAGGATAAGAGCAGCGACGCCAAGGACATCCTCCGTTGGTATTTTTGCAGGATCAGGTGCAAGACCCTCGAACTCGAAAGAGTTTACGCCGACTGGGACTGGACCTACGAGGCAGTCGTCTAGTTCTTGGTCTAGTTCTTCATTCCCTGGTGATGATACATATATGAGCTTCCATTCCAAATCTGCATTCGAAAGTTAGCAGGTGAAAGCTACGAATTAATAAACATTGTGCTGACCGTCTTTGAGAGGCGCTATGCACTCAAAAGTGACGCGAAAGTGATAAGGATCCAAAAATCTTGCTGGGTTGTTAAAGAACTCGACATTCTACGGTTTGGTTGATGATTTTCAGTGGTTTTTTCGTAGTGAATTGGACGCACGCGGATTGTAACTATCGACATCGTGGAAGAGAATGATGCGGGGTAAAGCACGTGGTTTGCATGCGGTGTCACTCTGCTTTTGTTTCCTCGATGCCATTCATGTCTTACTGATACTCAAGCGACTACGACAGCGACTACGACCACTACGACCACGACAGCGAGGGCGGCGCTGAATACGACGCTGGTGATGACTAGCGCGATGCCGACGACTGACTCAGAGACACCCACAGACGAACTCGCACCTGCAGCAAATCTCTTGCTCCCAATTCCCGCACCTTCCTTAAACAATTCACAATCTTCGTTCTCATTCTCCCGTGCATCAGATACAGAATGGAACTCGCTCCCACCAGAAGTAGCTTCTGCAGACATTTCAATAGCTCGTGTGTTCTTTCTTTGTCATTGGTCTGCGTGCCTCTCATCTTTCACCAGCTGATGGCAGCTTCGTTGAGACTTCATCTGGGTCAGCTGCTAGAGAATTAAAGAGGCGGTACGACCAATTGCTTGGCGTAGGCAAAGATGTCCGTTCTCCATATGCCATTACTGCCTTCGTCAATCAGCACGGAAAGCAGATGTATCGTGTCAGGTGCGATTCCTGCCGTTTCATCGCCACTATGCACCGCTAATTCCGTTGCTTACTTATTTAAAGTCGTCGCGATGCAGTCGCTCCCGCCGCTGCTGCAGAAGAAGCAGAGCAAATGACTCATAAGGCATCCATGTCCGCTGATGCCTCTCGTGCTCGTGCCTCCAAAACCCGTTCCCGCATGAGTTTCCTCATCCAGAATAGAGTCAAGTCCACCGCCCAGGAATCTCTGTTTAGTTCCACCACCACGCAGCCGCGTAAGTTAGTACGAAGGACCCGTTCTATCCCAGACATGTTCGGCATGGCTGCTAGCTCGTCTGCTGTAGGCTCATCTACACAACCCACTCCTACTGGTAGGACTCACTCACACAGCGTCACTGGTGCAGATATGCCACGTCCACAGCCAACTGTGCTTTTCCCTGATCCGCCAAAACAACCTACCGCAGACATTTTTGCAGAAGTCATGCAATGGCCAAACGGCTCCGTGCCCTCCTCTCCGTTCTCGAGCTCTGTGTTCGAAAACAATGCGTTACCAGGTCTCATCCCACATCCATTTGGACTTGGCGCTACTTTCGAATCACCTGCTAGGCCGTCTTCTAATGGTTTTTTACCCATGCCACGCGCACTACGGGAGATGCAGTCGTTCGAGTCCGGTCTGACCGCCCGCGCAGGAGATACCATACAACGGGCAGATACCCCGGATTCCATCCTCCCCCTCCGCGTCTCACCCGACCTTGTCCAAGATTATTCCCCCTCTCCACCCCCAGGCATCATCCCACCCGACCCAGAACTTATCCCACTCCCAGAAACAAGCATGCATTCCCGATATTCAACAGAAGTGTTCGATGTTCTCCAGACTTACCGCGGTCTTCCACAGCTGGATAGACTGTTCTCAGATTCTGCAGGGGAGACGACTATCAAAATGTCTCTTCGCGCAGAGGATAGCGCTGCACCGCGAAATGACCCTCATTTCGTCGTCTGGGGGGAAATACATATCTCTTCTGATTTGGATGGTGATGATGTCTCGGTGTCGCAGAGTAGCCGCGGGGGGATGTCTTCTCCTTCTAATTCTCGCAGGGGCCGTGGACCTATAGATGTGCCTGTGGTGCGTATCGATGGGGAAGGTACGACCACCAAGGTGCTCATCGCAGCGACGATCGAACGATGGATTGCTCAGCTAACAAGCGATCTCGACTATGACGAACTACTCAACTTCTTCCTTACCTACCGAACATACATCTCTGCCGTCGACCTCTGCCACCTTCTCATCTGTCGTTTTCACTGGGCGTTGAGCGGTAAAGATGATATGGTACGGAAAATCGTGCGCGTGCGGACGTTCGTAGCTATCAGATACTGGCTATTGACATTCTTCGTTATGGATTTTCTACCAAATCGGGAGTTGAGGCTTTTATTGGCGAGTTGGTTAAATACCCTTGTGAAGGATCCTATTTTGAAGAAACATCAGGATGGTCTGGTGAGTCTTTCCTCTTTTATGGGTTCTCTCAGCTTACGTATGATACACAGAACATCGTAAGGAAACTCATCAAAGTCGTCAAAGACTGCAAAGAAGCCCATACCCGTAGACACCGATCCGGCTCCGGCTCCGTTTCTGCCCGCCAAAGCCTAAACATTCCCACCAAACCCCGACCCACACACGTCCTCGGCGAAAAATTCGCAGAAGCCATATCCTCCAAACACCAAGATGACTCTGATGTAGACCTCGATTTCGCACCCGATGAACTACCCGCACATCCCCAATCTATCTTCCATGGCGACAACAACAACGCGTTCTCATTCAATTCTGGTAGCGTGTCTTCTCCGCCCAGGGCTGCTGCAATTTTACAACAACCGTTGCAAATGAACATACTCCATCAGAGTCGAGCATCTATCTCAGCAACGTCTTCTAACACAAGCGATACCACCCCTACGAATAGCTCCCCCCCTCCAATTGTATTCCCCCAAAGTGCGATCTCCCGTGCATTCGTGAAAACGATCGGGCGTTTGGGAAGATGGAAAAGAGTATTGAACTCGAGGCAAACTGTGGATACGGGCCTTGCGGTTCCTGCAAATGTTTCGGCGTTTGATTTGGAGTTGAATGCGACGGGTGATTTGTTGATGGTTAGGGGTGGTGTTGAGCAGTATTTGAAGATGATTGAGCCAGCGGGTATGGGTGAGTGTAAAGGTGTAAAGGTGTTGGATGGGAGGCAGAGTCAGAGTGCGGTGGAGAGTGCGGTCAAAGGGCTTGAGGTTAAGTTAGACCTGCCCTCGCCGCAGACGCAATTACGGGTTGTTACGGAGGTGGAGGAAGAGGAGGAGCGGGATAGTGTGGTGGTGGGTCCTTTGTGCAATAAGCACATGTCGATACAGGAGAAACGCCAATCTACACAGGAGAAGCGCGAGTCTACGCAGGAAAAACGGCAATCTATGCAAGAGAGACGGCAGTCTACACGAGAGAAGCGTCTATCCATATCGTCTGTCTCCCGCGCGTCCACACGCACACACTCAACAGACTCCTTCGGCTCAATCCTGTCCTCACGATCACGGATAAACCCCCTCGTCGCCCAGGTGCAGGCTCAGCCACCATGGCGTTTCGACGTCGTCTCCATCGACGACCTTGATCTCTCAGATACCTCTTCTGAGGCGCATGGTGAGAATCCACCCGCACCACCAGGTCTGCGCAAGCCCCCGCGTCGACTGCCTCTAAGGAGGGATTTCGAGTTCATACGCCGGTCAGTAGACAGCGTTTCTTCGTTGGGGATCCGTTCTCGAGACTCAGTAGCCTCGGGTGGATCTGCTGTGTCGTCTGCGTCTGTTGGGGCTGCGTTGGGAAATGGTATCCAGCAGTGGCAGGTGAATGCCCTCGTAGATTCCTTGAGTGACGACGAGGATAATGGGGGCGTCGAAGAGGCTCTGAGACGTCTTGAAGGCCAGATCAATCCTCGGAAACGGAAAGAGAAAGCGAAGAAAGTGGACGGGTGGGTGCGCACGATTCAGGAGCGGATGGCTGTAGGTGACTTTGGAGATGAGCAGCCAAGGTTTTTTGGGATGGACAGTGAGGATGAAGAGGAAGAAGAGGATTATGAGATTGATCAGCATGAGACTGGGGCATTAAGGATAGATGAACAGACTCTTGTGGGCACTGGATCACAGGTGACAATTTCGGGGGTTACGACGACGACGGATGACTATTTCAGTTCGGTGGGTTCGGAGTTGTCTGGAACGGTTGAAGGCATGTTTGGAGGATCGGGACCGACATCGCCGCCTGTGAAGACAAGCGATTTAAAACCTGCGCCTGAAGATGCTGTTCCACTTGAGATTTTGCAGAGCAGGGTACCGTCAAGACCGTCTACGTCCCACGGCTCGCCTACAACGTCCCCATTCATGATAACCTCTCCATCCAAATTCATTTCCCCTGGTCGAAAGCCCCACCGAAGCTGGATCCTGAACGTCAGCGCCGACCCGATCGTACAGCATTTCTCGATGATCGACCGAGAACTTTTCTTGGGGGTCAAGCCTGAAGAATTGATCTTGGACGATTGGATGTCGTGTCAGGAGGTGAACGTGTTGGATTGGGCACAGTATCTTAAGGACCGGGCGCGTTGGAAGGCTGAGTCACGGTGGAGCCAGAAGACAAGTGCGTTGGCTGCTGTTCGAGGACGGTTCAATCTACTTGCGAACTTTGTGGTTGCAGAGATCGTGATGACGCATCCGAACGATAGGGCGATGTTGGTGGGCAAGTTTATTCGTGTCGCTTTTGTGAGTTGCTTTTTGATGATGTTCTATTTTGAGGAGACTAATTCTGAGCGCAACGTGGTCCAGAAAGCATACGTTCAGAATAATTTCAACACGTTGGCAGCTATAATCGCCGGTTTGCAAAACGAGTGGGTCGCGAAAGCTATGCATCGACATTGGGGACGTGTGAGACTGTGGGAGAACGGGTTGTTTCAAAAGCTGAAGCGATTCGTATCGCCGAACGATGATTTCAAGGCCATGCGTGATGCTATCGCTGCTATGGCAGACCCGAAGACACTGAATGTGACGGCGCGTACGTCTACGGTCTTGAGCAGCAGCAGCACAGATCTACCCTCGGGAAAATCAAAAGGTGCCAACGACGCCAAGACGCCATCAGCCTGCGTCCCATTCATCGGGGTTTATCTTTCTCAACTATACCGTTATAGCAGACTCCCAGATCTGATCGACCCAACCTCACCTCACGACCCCGTCGGCATCGACTCCCAGACTGTCAATTTCGAGTCTCCAGCCCACCCAGAAGTATTTGATTCTCTGACACCTCTCCCGCCTTCGATGCAGCTGGAGCCATTGATCAACGTGCATAAGCAGCGGCTTATCGCTGGGGTGATTAAGGATTTGGTAGGGGGGCAGCATCTTGCGAGCCGAGTTCAGTATCCAGTGGATAAGAAATTGTTTGGGAAGTGTCTCAGGATAAGGGGGCTTGATGGGGAGACGATGCAGATGGCGTATGGTATATATGGGGAGTCGGAGACGGGGGTGACGGCGCGTCCGACGGGGTTTATGCCTTTGTAGGGCATGTCATGCTGGATGTTGTTCCGCTATGCTAGGAGGCACTGACTTTGTGGTGGTTTTGTTCTTCAACATTCTCTTATTTGATTTCATGCACAATACGGATATAGAACCTTTTTCGATCTTTGTTGTATTGATGGCAAGAGTAATGTACTTACGCAATACATAGTTGGGATTCGAGGTTTCGCGAGGATAGATGCCGCCAGTGCCACTAATGATTCTGAGCGGTCTGGAAACTCTATCCTGTACTACATCGGTACTAATACTGCCCAACGCATACCTTATCGGCTTTTTCAAAGTACATGGTCCGCGCCATCACGGCATTTACTGTCCACAAGGGTGCGAGGCGAAGGACTCCAGCACCCAGGAAAAATGCACCTAAAGATCCTGTTCAGGCAGTCATAGTTGGCGGTTGCGTTGCAGGAAGACGCTTCAGCCACAGCTGTAAATCACAGCAATAGGCTCGATGAAGTAAATTGGTGACCCATCTGCATGGTAAAAATAGTAATACAACACGAGGACAGCAACGTCAGCGCGTGATAAGAGGTAATGTGAGTGATGAAACACCGTGTGATCAATGACGACCATTAGTATACTTAGTCAATAGAGACGTAGCAAATGCAGAACAAGCTGAGATTGTTTATGGCGGCAGTATGGTATTGTACCACATTGAACGTTCGAACGTTTAATTAAATTAATACAAAGTCAGGTTATTAGAGGGCAGTGTTACTAATTACCTAACTAGAACCAGGAATCGTGATGATACGAGAGCCCGATAAGTATAATTCTGCAGAGTTGTGGCTGACGTGTCTGGTTACTGTGCATCCAGGACATGAGAGGACCATTTGAAGGGAGCGTATGTATGGTAAAGGTGGGGGACTCCCCACCTTTTATTTCCTGAAAAAGGTTTTCCCTGATCGGATGGAGCCTCTGTAGAATCCCCATTTCATATTGAGTACAATTCAAGTGAATCACGTCAAACATAGAAAATAACATACCGTTTTCCCAAATATGCATCAAAAGGACCTGATGTTCACAAATATTTGCAAATGTGCCCATTGAAAAAATAATCCAAAAGTATTGGAGAAAAAATTTCCAGATACAGGATACTATATCATTGAACTAATTTATGTATACATTTCATTTCAATTACATAAAATCTTGCCTAGAAACCGCCGGTGTGTTAGCAAGGCTACACTAGCTTTAGTACCGACGCGGACGTTCTATGGTACCAAGCTGTATTCACAATCTCTATGGAAATGAATGTGAGGCAAGTCAATGCATTAATGGTGACATTTGAACTATGGGTAAACACGCGAATTGTAAATTCATGCCACCTGCCAGTACAAGCTGGCATTCTATAAAGCAAACTATCTCTTACCAGTCACAATTTATCAGGAAGCCTAATCCTCGCACTCATGATGATTCAGGCCGCAACTGTCTCGTCATCGCTTTTTGAGGGGAGGTTTCATACGTGGCTAGTACTAAGGTGCCCGATATTGCTCTCATCAAATTCGCTAGCACATATATAATGGGCCGCTAAGTATGATATTGCTTGCCAGTCAGCCATGTTCCCCGCTCCATTGTTAACGCTTCTTCTAGTTTTGACAATCACGGGATCGCCCGTTAAAGCTGCCAATTCCCCTGTCTCCGTCCCCATTACCAGCAGGCTAAATTTCTCCAATGGTACTTATAACCTCGTGGCGCACGATAGAGCTCATTTGCAGGCCCTGAGGGATCGCAGCAAGCACGGAAAACGTCTCATTCACGTTCCTCTGATAAACAATTATGGTGTCTACACCATATCAGTTGACGTTGGCAACCCCCCCACAAGCTGTGAGTTCAATACTGAAAAAACAAAAACATGCGGCTGCTAATGCATTATTGAAGACAACTTGATTCTCGATACCACTAGCGCGAACACATGGGTTGGTGCCTCTACTCTGTACCGGGAAACCGCCACCAGCGTCCGCACTGACCAGCCTGTAGCGGCCATCTACAATACTGAGTACTTCGAGGGTATGACATACATTATGATATCATAAGTTGAAAATACCTACGATCATATATAGGAATGATGTTCCACGACACCGTCACTGTCGGTCCTGGGCTCACCGTCATCAACCAGGCGATCGGTGTTGCTTCTTATTCACAGGGCTTCGATGATTTTGACGGTGTCCTTGGCATCGGGCCTATTGCCTTGACACTCAACACCCTGCTTCTAACGCCGGACGTTGCGATCCCGACTGTCACTGACAACCTGGTTAACCAAAACATCATTCCTGCGGACATTCTTGGTATCTTTTTTCAGCCCTATGCCGGTTCGCCGCAAGAAACCACTGGACAACTCACCTTTGGTGGAACTAACTTTGCCTTGTACATCGATAACATTACATACACGTAAGCTACCTCAGTTCCTAGATCAATCCAGACTGATAGCGATTGTTTTGTTTCAGTCCTATCACCAACGTCCCGCCTGCATCGGACTTTTGGGGTATCGATCAGGCCATCACATACGGCCCCACAGTGATCTTACCATTCACCACTGGTGTTGTCGATTCTACCAACGTCTTTATTGCGATTGCCACCCGTGTGTATCCACTAGAGTGCAGCGAGTAATGATGGTCTAATTAGCGTTTGATAGAGGCCTTTGAGCAGTACAAGGCTGCAACCGGCGGTCAATTCGATCCTGCGACTCAACTTCTCGTTATTTCCAACGATCAGTACGATGCCCTGGAAGACCTGGATTTCCATATTGCCGGCGTACGTCAATTCTGTCAGCATTTACAACCCGTGTTCACCGTTTTGCACAGCAAATCTTCACTCTTACCCCTAACGCCCAAATATGGCCTCGTGCTCTCAATGTCAGGATTGGTGGCAGCGCGGGTTCCATATATCTCATTGTTTGCGACCTTGGCACGCCATTGGGCCAAGGGCTTGACTTTGTTAATGGCTACGTATTCATGCAGCGCTTCTACACTGTGCTTGATACCCACAACTCCCGTGTCGGCTTTTCCGCAACCCGCCTCACTGAGGCCACTACCAACTAATACATCAGGAAAACCCTCCTACGCAAAATTTATGTTTTTAGAACTAATGCTGCATTATTATGTCTAATTTTTCCAAATTCAAGTTTTAGCAGGCTTAGATCACTTTTTTTTACCCCCTGATAAAAACATAAGGATTAGCAAGAATTCGAAGTTATTCAAACGGATTATCGTGCATTGTAGAGTTAATTTGTTTGATCTTAGACAAGGGAACCAATGAAATCAGACAGCATTACAAGAACAAAATTAGATTTTGATTAAAAATGGGTATATCAGCGGTAGGCTAATTTAAATAACAGCGCGCTCTACGACCAACTGGGAGACTATGTATCAGCTTCACAATTCCGTATTGTACACCATGAATACGAGCAGGGGATGATTCAATCTTCTTCCATATTGTCGAGGTCGAGTAGCTCGAATGCTTCTAGCTCCGCAGCCTGGCCACTGGCAGTGGCGCCACTGTATCGCAACTTCCTGCAAGCAGACTCGGAGTGAGCATCGAGGCAATACTTCCTAAGTAGAACTCACTGCGCAGCCTCGTAAATATCGGCCATCATACAGTGGAATTTTGCACGTGCATCCTTCTTTAGTTTTTCCAGGAACCTGACATGGTAGTTGTATGTCTCGCTGAATAAATTTCCTGTAAAGTTGAATTTCGACGGTGAACCTTGCGACTTCCGCAGAAGAGCTGCGTACACCTTTGCAACAAGTTAAACAACACATCTGTACAATGATGACGAGCACATTACCGCAGTTGCGACCAATGCCAGCAAAGGGATAGGGACTTCAGGGCGCTGTCCTTTGTTGTTGGCGATTTCGACGAAGCGTTCCCCAAATTTGACGGCAATGGACCTCGAGCTACTATGAAAGAGCTGCCGATATATTAAGAATATAAGGAGTTCACCCTGGTAGGGCTTCTTTCCAATGGGTGAAGCCTCATTATTGATCTGTATAATCTCAACAATGTCAGTAGTACAGGCAAGGGGAGGGATCTCACATCAAACTTCAAGGTATATATATATGCAAGCTTATCCAATAGCTTTCTCGCTGCAGCTTTCCCAGTGTCGGTGTGTCCAAGGCGAAAGTAACCATCGGCATGC
>MU172918.1:482130-570987 GCA_016695475.1 Suillus decipiens | reverse complement strand
CACTGTTCATCATCTCCAGGTATCCCAAAACACGAGCCTGTACCTGTATCACCCCAGCCACCACCGTTCATCATCTCCAGGTATCCCAAAACACGAGCCTGTACCAGTAACTATGAATGGTCACCGGATGTGTTCAGCTTGTGGCCGTGATGATCTTACTGTAACTGGTCTCAGCCAGCATATCGCAAAGAGTCGCGACCCACATTGTCACGCACTCTACAGCCAGTCGCGATCACAAGCAAACAACGAAGTGGAACTTACCATGAATGAGACCGAAGCCGAGGTTGCCATGGATCACACTGAAGATGTTGAAGTTGAAGGGGAGTACAATGGTTTTTACAATGAGGATGAGGAGGCGCCTGCTGCGAGTGAGTTTGCAGCTGATAGTGATTTTGATGAGGATGACCATCTGCTCTTCGAACCTGAATGGGAGGCTGCACCATTGCAACCTCAGGCCGATGAAGATAACGACTTGGACTTACTTGATGATGTGTTTGCCTTTGCAGATGATGAGTTGGAGGATATTCAACAGAATGTTCGTCAAGACATTGAGGCTTGTGCACAAGGCCAGTCTGGATTCGTTAGGGTGCCTTATCCTGATCCACGTGCTGGCCGAAGTATGTCGCACAGTTCAGTTGACCATGGTGCCAATGTGGCATATGGGGCACATCTTGCCAATGATGAGAATCCATACCATCCTTTTAATTCCCAGATCGAATGGGAGGTTGCAAGCTGGGCGAAACTTTGTGGAGCAACTTCTATGGCATTTTCGGACCTGCTCTCCATTGATGGAGTAAGTATCTTTCGCTTCACAAGTACCACTCATTAATAGCTGATACTGCTAGGTTAGTGAATGTTTAGGGTTGTCATTCAAGAACACCAATGAACTGAACAAGATTATCGACCACGAACTTCCAACTGGATGCCCGAAATTCAAATGGGAGCAGGTTGTCGTTGCAGGAGAATCATTTGATGTGTATTACCGTGACATCATTGAATGCATCAAGTCACTCTATGGCGATCCCGACTTTGCAAGATACCTTACATTTGCTCTGGAGCGTCATTACGCTGACGAAGATCAGACTGTTCGTCTGTTTCATGATATGCATACTGGAAAGTGGTGGTGGAACACGCAGGTAAGAACTTTTAATGTGACTTCAATTGGACTTCATAACTTATGTTGCCTTGCTAGAAAAAACTTGACCAACATTGTCCAGGTGGGACCATCATTCCAATTATCATCTCGACTGACAAAACACAAGTCACCATGTTTCGCAACAAGTCCACATACCCAATGTATCTCACGATTGGTAATATTCTGAAGGAAATTCGCCGTAAACCTTCGTGTGGTGGTCATATCCTTCTGGCCTATCTACCAACTACTCGACTCGACCACATCACCAATAAGGCTTCACGCCGTCGGTCTATCGCAAACCTATATCACGCTTGCCTGAGTCGTGTGCTTGCTCCATTGCAACATGCTGGATTAGAGGGCATCAATATGCGCAGTGGAGATGGTGCTCTTCGCCGCTGCCACCCTTTATTTGCGAGTTTTGTTGGTGATTATCCAGAGCAGCTTCTCGCTACGGGAATCAAGTTTGGTGACTGCCCAAAATGTGATGTTGCGAAGGACGACACAGAAAGCAATACAGTACCACTTCACCTACGAAATATTGGTGAGGTGCTGGATGCACTTGTGGCACTCAATCAAGAAAATCTCGCCTTTGTTCGTGCATGTGCTGCAGTAGGAATCAAACCTTTGATACATCCTTTTTGGGAGAAACTCCCGTTCGCGAACATTTTTCAGAGTATCACACCTGATGTGTTGCATCAGCTATATCAGGGCTTAGTGAAACACCTTTTGGCATGGTTAGAGGCTGCTTGTGGAGCCACAGAAATTGATGCTCGTTGTCGTCGGCTTCCTCCCAACCATCACATTAGATTATTCACCAAGGGTATCACGACCTTATCGCATGTAAGCGGCACCGAACATGCGCAGATATGCCGCTTCCTCCTCAGCATCATAATTGACATTTGTCTGCCCAACAATCTCAATGCAGGTCGTCTTATATGAGCTGTATGTGGGCTACTCGACTTCCTGTACCTTGCACAATACCCTTGCCATAGCACCGAGACCCTTCAGTTGCTGGATGAGGCACTAGACCTTTTTCACGAAAACAAGCTCATTTTCATCGACCTCGGCATTCGAAATAATTTTAACCTACCGAAGTTGCATGCTGCTTGTCACTATCCTCTGATGATCATGCTGTTCGGCTCAACTGATAATTATAACACAGAGTACACGGAACGGCTCCACATTGATTTGGCAAAAGATGCTTACCACGCTACGAATCACAAGGATGAGTTTGCTCAAATGACTCGCTGGCTTGAATGAAAGGAGAAGATTTTATGACACCAAAAATACATTAGTTGGCGACTTGCAGGTGGCCACCAGTTGGACCCTTACCATTCACGCCCACCGGATATGACATTCGGCCGTGAACAAGTCATGATGAAACACCCCAGCGTGAAGTCTGTCAGCCTTGAAAAGCTGGTAATGGATTATGGTGCTACTCATTTTCGTGATGCCCTTGCACGCTATATTGTTCAGCAGAGTCAAGGTAATGATCCTGCACCACTCCACGGTCACGCACTTGATATGCTGGCACACGACGTCCATTTTCTGTTCCACCGACTGCCTGTCTTTCATAAGGTCAAGTGGTGCTCGGTCGATGCCCGCGGCCATGGCGACGCACGTGTCACTTTGGACAGTGTCCATGCAAAACCACAACACAAGTTGGGCTCTTGTCTCATTGCTCGCAGATCCGATACAGCTCTGGTGAGGCTGGGTGCGAATTCAAAGGATCTTCGAGGTGTGTAAACTGTCAGTCAGTGTTAGTATGTATTACTTACTTTGCATAGAATTCCGCGTCGGTCAAGTTCGAGTCATGTTCACCTTACCACCAAAGTCCATCCCACTGCTCTTCCCACCAACAGTCCATCTTCCTACTCACCTTGCATATGTCGAGTGGTTTACTCCATTCCCGCCAGCTCCAGACCACAATAGTGGACTATATAAACTCTCGCGATCACTGCATGGTGGTGACACGATGGCTAGTATTGTGTCAGTTGCTGATATTGAGCGCAGTGTTCATCTTATACCGAGGTTTGGTGTCATGGCCCCACAAGAGTGGACGAGTGAAACAGTGCTCGAGGACTGTGACACCTTCTGGTTGAACTCGTACATAGATAGACATACTTTTTCAATGTTTAGATAATTCTCGATAACTCTCGCTATGTTAGAAAAAATCTCGTCTAACATTATCATCTTTAGCAACTTTGTTCATAAACAGCTGTGATTACGCTAATGTTACAATTTTATATGAATTCTGCATAATTTGTCTTGGGAAGGTTTTCCTGATGTATGGGTTGCCAAAGTATACGACGGATCGTTTTGCGACACAAAGCAGCATATGCATTTGAAGGTTGTATGTACTATGTACTCTTCTTAAATAGGCTCTGGAAGTCTTATCTAAATAATTTTCGGGGGGACACATTTTGTTTCGGGGGGGGGGGGCACAATAATATTTGTGCAGATTCAACAGCATACTTTTTTTGCCCTGCGCCACATGTACAGGGCACCAAAGAGGCTTTGTGTCCCGACAGATCGTGACGACGCATCTGAACGGCAGGGCGATGTTGGGCGAGTCATTTTCGTGAGTCGCTTTCGATGATCGATTTTGAGGAGACTGATTCTGACTTCGCGCGACGTGGTCCAGAAAGCATACGTTCAGAATAATTTCAACGCGTTGGCGGCTATCATCGCCAGTTTACAAAACGAGTGGGTCGCGAAAGCTATGCATCAGCATTTGGGACCCGTGAGGCTGTAGGAGAACGGGTTGTTTCAAAAGCTGAAACCATTCGTGTATATTCCAAGGCTATGCGCGATGCTATCGCTGCTATGGTAGACCCGAAGACACTGAATGTGTGCGCGTGTCTACGGTCTTGAGCAGCAGCAGCACAGATCTACCTTCGGGAAAATCAAAAAGTGCCAATGATGCCAAGACGCCATCAGCCTGCGTCCCATTCATCGGGGTCTATCTTTCTCAACGATACCGCTATAGCAGACTCCCAGATCTGATCGACCCAACCTCACCTCACGACCCCGTCGGCATCGATTCCCAGATTGTCGATTTCCAATCAGAAGTATCTGATTCTCTGACGCCTCTCCCGCCTTCGATACAGCTGGATATTGATCAACGTGCATAAGCAGCGGCTGATTTCTGGGGTGATCAAGGATTTGGTGGGGGCAGCATCTTGCGAGCCGACTTCATCATCCAGTCGATAAGAAATTGTTTGGGAAGTGTCTTAGGGTGAGGGGACTTGATGGGGAGACAATGCAGATGGCGTATGGTATATATGGGGAGTCGAAGACGAGGGCGACGGCGTGTCTGACCGGGTTTATGCCTTTGTAGGACATGTCATGCTGAATATCGTTTCGCTATGCTAGGAGGTACCAACTTTGTGGTGGTTTTGTTCTTCGACATCCTCTTATCTGATTTCATGCACAATACGAGTATAGAGCTCTTTTCGATCTTTGTTGTATTGACAAGAGTAATGTATACTTATAGTTGGGATTGGACAAATTATAGCCAAGTTAGACGGACAGTCGAGGTACTGACATACTAGGATCGATTGATAGGAAGGAACGTTAGTGACGAGATTAGAAAGTGGGATATGGCTGTACCGGATGTCGACCTTGTAGGGTTGATCGATTGTGTGAGCGACAATGAATGGAAGTAAGCTCAACGCCAACACCAGGTTAAAACATATGTGTATCGCTTGCCATCAATCTTCGTATCTGCAATAAATCGAGGCTTGTACTACTTCTACTTATGCTGTTTTTTTTTTTTTGCGCTGCATGTTGCGAACGCTGATGCTCATCCTTTGTTGCGTCACATTTAATGGTTGCCAAGGGCTAGCACTAGCGCGACCCGTACTCGACCTTCACACAGATCCTTTTGCACACAGTCAATTATACACTGCGCTGTCGAGAGTCAGAACGCGAAGAGAGTGTCTATTCGGAGAGACGAACGAAAAGCAAGACTGCGCAAATGTTGTTTTTCATGACTTGCTACTATAAAATCCAAGAACTTTGAGCCGACCGGAGGCGCATCCTTGTATATCACGACGCTTGGAATTCCTCTGAGTCGATGAGCTGCCTTCTCTCATTTTGAATAGCAGATGAGGATCAGAATCAGCTGGTAAGTTCGTACATATATATATAAGCGTCGTGATATACAAGGATGCGCGTGTCATCTTGATGTGAAGAAAAAAGCATCATGTCCTTTTTTCTTCACATTAAGATGACATTCAGTTCCTCAAGATGATGTCGCAGAATACCATCACGGACGCTGCCCCAAGACCGTGGGAAAAAACTATGGGAACAACCGCAATAATTCTTTTTGTGAATCTGATACCTGCTTGCATTCTGAAGTCCCACTACACCATGAAATGAAGCGGATCTCGCCGTAATAGTAATGAACAAAGAGCAGTATGATTCATGAGCACAGAACAACACAGCACGACGTGGTGGATGCAATAACACCCGGCATCTAATGATTAAATGATACTTTAACTAGGATTTTGCACCCTTGTACAAGTTGTAAATTTGCACATTCTCTCCAACATCCTGTGCAAAAGGATCTGTGTGAAGGTCGAGTACGGTTCGCGCTAGTGTTAGCCCTTGGCAACCATTAAATGTGACGCAACAAAGGATGAGCATCAGCGTTCGCAACATGCAGCGCAAAAAAAAACCACAGCATGACGAGTGGACGCAATAGCACCCGAGCCGGCGGTTATGCGTGCTTTATTATATTAGATATGTACGAACTTACCAGCTGATTCTGATCCTCATCTGCTATTCACAATGAGAGAAGGCAACTCATCGACTCAGAGGAATTCCGCTCAAGAAACTCACACAACTAGCGAAGTAACACCTCGTGGAAACTCGGTGCGTGAGCTAGTCAGGATCACCTAGTTTACTTCACTGCAAATACTGACATTCATGCATCCTTCGTCCAGCACCGACCCCGTGGCAGAGTCGGTCGGTTTCTGGCAAAGATTAAGGACGGTGCGAACAGGTTAAGTATCTCGGTGAGTCTACGAGCATGACTGTCTTGGAATACGGCTAAAATTGGCATAAGCGCTCGAAGGATTCCCTCAACCGCAGCACTGTTGTTCCCCAGAGTAAACGTGCTTCATCAACCCCGAATGTCGAGGTACGCAGGTTCTCGTACTTGTCCTCCAGTCTCTGCGCTCTCTCTAAAATCTGGTCGTCACCCAGGTTCAGGCGGGTCTTGTGGAAGTAGAGGTTGTTACCCAACCTGCATTTCAGAATACTCGACATGCTACAAAGCACGTGCATTCCCAGAATAAGTATCTCAAACCCCTCAAGATATTCGACGATGTCATTGGGAAGCTCGTGAATGTATGGACCCTCCTCTCGATCAGAACCGAACTAATCCCATTTCGCAGGTGCATCCATATGCAAAGATGGCACTGGGCGTGTTGTCTTGTACAGCCAAAGTATGTTTTCTTTTTCTCTCTCCCGATTTCCTGCTGTAACTCCGCAACATCTATGCAGATTATTCTAGCTCAAGCGAATCGCGACAAAGCGGTACTCAAACTCCTCAAGAAGATATGTGAAGTTTACAGCTTCATAATACAAGACGAGATGCTTGCCAAAATCTCATCGATGCGCGCTATCCTTGCAAAGATTTCTCAGCAGACCCGCGAATGTGCTAATTTTATCAAAAATTATTCGGAGACCAAGAACTTTTGTGAGTCGTACTAAGCTGTTGCGTACCCCACCGTCTCAAGCTTCTACTATCATCATAGGGATCAGATTTAGAAAGGACGTCACCTCGGAAACAACAGATACGATCCAAAAGTACAATGACGTCTTCGACAGGCTCATGCAAAAATTCCGGGACCAGGACGTCGTTATAAGCGTCCACGACATAGCTATACACGTTCATGATATGGGTAAGGGTTCGGACCTCCTCGTCACTTGACATATACTCACACCTTTTTAGAAGATACATTGGGCCTCAACGGTATGACTTATGCAGAGGGCGCTGGACTAGATACCAAAAAGGAGTGCCTTGAAGGGACGCGCACGGAAATACTTTACCAGATTACAGACTGGATCAGCACCACTGGGGATAACGTTCCACGCGTGCTGTGGCTATCTGGCCCTGCAGGCAAGGGCAAATCAGCCATCGCCCACACCATTGCTAAGTGGTTCGGAGACGTGGGAGGACTTGGTTCGTGTTACTGTTTTGACCGGCACCGAGAAGCAGACCGTCGCCATGAAAAGATATTTTCCACAATTGCGCGCGACTTGGCTGACGGTGATCCAGAGATGAGGCGTGCATTAGCAAATGCAGTTAAGGCGGCAAATGCGCTCAAGATGACGGCCGATATCATCCAACAGTGGCAGAAACTTCTAATTGAACCGCTGAAGAAGTCATCTGGGTCAACTGGGGAACCCATCACGATCGTGATCGAAGCAGTGGACGAGAGCGGTGGAATAGAGACACGGAGAGACCTCCTTCGCATTCTAGCTGGCAAGCATCCAAACACCGCCGTTCCAAAAATCACGGACCTTCCAGGCAATTTCCGCTTCATCATCACCTCTCGCCCGCTTGATGACATCAAAAAAGAGTTTGACGGTGTTCAGCATATTCGACAGATATCGATGGACGACATTCCACCAGCATTCGCAGAGCGCGACATCCGTAATTACGTGTCCAAGGAGTTGGAAGGGTTAGGTTTTCAAAACACAGAGTTTGAGGTCCTCGCTAAGAAAGCTGATGGACTTTTCGAGTGGGCGCGTCTCGCCTGCGGATACATCGAAGAACCCGGTTTTGGGAGATCCCAAAGGGAATGCTACAATACCGTGGTGTCACGCGACTCTGCTGAGCTGTTGCACAGCACGTATAAACTCATTTTAACAGATATGATACCCAGTGGTACTTCTCCGCAATCGCATCAACTGCGTTTGACTGCGCTAGCAAGATTTCGCTCAGTGATGGGACAAATACTAGGCACAGCCGAACCCCTTTCTTTAGCTTCCCTGAACGCCATGAGACGCCATTTCCCAACGCAAGATGACCGTTTCAAGGTAGAGGATGTGGTCAAAAGCATGGGCTCCCTCTTGAGCGGCACCACCAGCCCAAATTCCCCAATCCGACCCCTTCACGCATCCTTCCATGATTTCTTAACAGCCGAACAATCCAGTGGAGACTTTTTCGTCGACCTGTCAAAGGCGCAACACGACCTTGCATTCGCGTCACTTGGAGTAATGGAAGAGGGTCTTCGGTTCAATATCTGTGATTTAAAGTCGTCGTATCTACCAAACCACGAAGATTCCGGTCTACAAGAACGAGTCCAAAAATGCATCCCCCCTGCATCTATCATATTCATGTCGATTCTGGACTTCGCATGTGCGAACCACGGTCTTTGACAAGGAACTCGCGAAAAAGGTGGAATCGTTCTTCGACCACGAACGGCTGTTTTTTGGCTCGAGTTACTCGCGTTGATCAATACGCTCAGTGGTGCAGTTGCTGCTCTTCCGCCCATTGCCAAGTGGCTCAAAGTGAGCACGCTGCTATTAGGTGCCAGCTGACGTGCTCATGAGCAACCACAGGGCCATCCCAAATTCATAGATATCTCGTCGACTACAATGGACGTACAGAGGTTCATTCAAGTCTTCGCCGGGATGATTTTACACAGCACACCACATCTGTATGTCTCAGCACTCCCATTCTCGCCTTCCAACTGTGCGTTATCGAGAAAATTTTCTGCGCGGTTTCCGAACACTCTTCGTGTTGCACTCGGGCGTGACATGAACTGGCCAGCTGTTCAGACCGTGCTCAGGGGGCACACTGATTTAGTTATGTCAGTCTCATTCTCGCCGGATGGCACTCGCATTGTTACTGGTTCTTGGGATAAGACTGTTCGGCTGTGGGATGCTGCAACGGGGCAGCTAGTCGGTGAGCCCTTGTGGGGGCACACCGGTTCAGTTTTTTCAGTCTCATTCTCGCCAGACGGCACTCGCATCGTCAGTGGTTCTTTGGATAAGACTGTTCGGCTGTGGGATGCTGCGATGGGGCAGCCAGTCGGTAAGCCCTTGCGGGGGCACACAAATTCAGTTTTTTCGGTCTCATTCTCGCCGGACGGCACTCGCATCTTCACTGGCTCTGCGGACAAGACTGTTCGGCTGTGGGATGCTGCGACGGGGCAGCCAGTTGGTGAGCCCTTGTGGGGGCACACGAATTCAGTTTCATCGGTCTCGTTCTCGCCAGACGGCACTCGCATCGTCACTGGTTCAAGGGACAAGACTATTCGGCTGTGGGATGCTGCGACGGGGCAGCCAGTCGGTGAGCCCTTGCAGGGGCACACGAATTCAGTTGCGTCGGTCTCATTCTCGCCGGACAGCACTCGCATCGTCAGTAGTTCTTGGGATGAGACTGTTCGGCTGTGGGATGTTGCAACGGGGCAGCCAGTCGGTGAGCCCTTGCGGGGGCACATTGGTTCAGTTTTTTCAGTCTTGTTCTCGCCGGACGGCACTCGCATCGTCAGTGGTTCTTGGGATAACACTGTTCGGTTGTGGGATGCTGCGACGGGGCAGCCAGTCGGCGAGCCCTTGCGGGGGCACACAAATTCAGTTGCGTCGGTCTCGTTCTCGCCGGACGGCAATCGCATCGTTAGTGGTTCAGAGGATGAGACTGTTCGGCTGTGGGATGCAGCGATGAGGCCGCCATCCCAGCAGTGCGCCGTGTTAGATCCTTCATCATTCTTAGACGAACGTCCCACGACCGAGGCCACCACCACGTCATTCAACACTTGGGACAATCACTTCATTTCCTTTTCATCCGACTCTGTCCACGCGCTGCGCGACACTTCCGAGTTAATGGAGGGAGCACCCCGTGATGACCACAGTTCCTTTTTCATGAACGTTGATAGTGGATGGGTGGTAGGGCCCCAACGTCAACTGTTATTCTGGTCCCCACCTGCTTCTCGACAACCATTCTATGGCCCTGGAACTCTATTAGTGATACCCAGAGGAGGCACTGAGCTTGATTTGAGCTGCATGGCACATAGACAACACTGGCGAGAGTGCCGTGAGGGGTGAGTCTCGATATCCTTTTTGTTCCTCACACTTACTCAAATCAACACCTGTAAGACTTAGTACCGACGGTCACTGTCGCAATGTATCCATTATGGAGATTTCAGAAAGATTTAGTGTCAGCCCATCGACAATCCCTTGACGTCGCTACCGGATATATCTTTTTAAGTTCGCAATAATCGCTCGATGCTCCCAATACATTCTCCGCCTCTTCCTTCTTCCACGCTTCTCAGTGACTCACTACAAGCTCGCCCCTAAGGTCACATCCCAACATCATATCTGCCAATACCTTCCCACTCAACATACATGTACCATCAGTTCGCAATCCCTTCCTCAGATGTAGCACCCACATGCCACCCCTCCTCCTTCTTACTTCATAACCGAACTCCACAGCGGCTCACGACCTTCAAATACCCTACACGGCAAACAGCCAAACCAAAGGTACCAGATCCACCCTTGAGACACGTGGGCGATGCAGCGATAGGAGGTGACCATTCGCAGCGGACTCCGTGATGCCGGGTATCATAACAGCGTTGCGATGGTGCTTTCCCGCCCTGCACCGCCTGTACAAGGCGCCCAAGCGGCTTTGGGTTCCGACATGTTGAACATGCCTGTTACTTTTGTGATGCACTTTCAAGCCTAAAACGAGCGTTCAGCCCGGCTGGAGCCCTCAGGCCTCAGTCCCATCCGAAGCATGTTTTTATTTTATTCTTGCTGTTCGGTTAGCTAATGTTTGGATGTCTCGCAGATCCTCTTTTTGACAAGTGCTTTCATTCGGATGCTTGGATCGCCGAGTGCAATGAATAGTTCCTTCAAGCACAGTGGTTTGTGTCCCGGTGGTGGTGTCGAATTTTCTAATGCCAGAGCCATACACGTCAACCCACCTGACATCTGGCCGCGGCTTCGATCCCACCGTGGTTCGTCAGGATATCAAGTCGATTGTCCACCCTTCTTGGCAGGCATTGATCCATGTAAATCTGTTTACTGTCCCTGAACATTGTAATCAGTAGTGACTCGCGCTTTTCCAGATCATTGGTGCGCGCTAAATCAGTCCGTGCGACCTGCAGCGATGAGTAAAGCGTTGGCATCGTGATTCTTAAGTGTTACGGCGCATTATCTATAAATTGCTTGAGTTCTGTGGGCTAGTGTGAACATGAACATATTTGCTCTCGAGCACAAGGTGTGATACCATCATTGATGCCTATCAACGATCACAATGGTGACCATTTGGCAATGAGAATCGAAGAATATGTACGTAACTCTCAGTAACATATGTAACCAGAGTAGAGATCAAGTGTGCTTAACGTTACAAAACATATCTGAAGTCCCTGTTCTGCCTATCTGTCAAATCCAGGAATTCCTAGCGCAGGCAGTTATCAACCCTTGCACGCGAAAAGCAACCATCGATTCAGAGAACTCACCTTGTCAATCTTAACTTCTATACGCTTTCCGTCCTCTGTGGTTCGCTCGATGACATATTCTTCACTAGTATCAACAGGTTCTGCATCGCGAATTCGGTTCTCTCGCGCCAGAACAGCACGGATGACAAGAAGAAGTGCCGGACAGGCAACGTAGCATGCGCCAATCACAGCCCATGGGACGTGGTTGCTGCACATGAATATAATTATTTCGAACATTCCTTCATACAGTCAGCTGAAGAGTGACACACCGCGGCTTATATTGTTCCTTCCACATCAGGGGGCCGGCTGCGTTGCCAATGCAGTAAGCCGAGAGCATGATGGCGTTAGTAACAACCTACAGGTTGATGTTCACTGAAGGAACGACTTCGATAACCGGCAAAGTACCTACCCTCTTTGTATGCCCGGCAGTCACATTATTAAGCCACGATAACGATAGTACAAATCCAGGCACACTGGTTTCAGCTATGTAGTAATGAGCATTGAAACACACCACGGGCATCGCACGTACCCAGGAACTGACCGACAAGAAGTCCAGCCTAATATCGTGTGATATGTGATACAACTCGGTAGACTCGTAGACAGCAAGCCATACCTGATTGGACCAAGGAAGTAGGTTAACCAACAAGATGCCGAACCATGACGGGACGAAGTACATAGCACCGACATATGCTCTGGAATTGGGCCGTCGTGCAGCGAGCCGAACACCAGTAAGGATCGTCAAGATTTCAAGAATACCAGGAACACATGACAATAGAGCTGTTTGTACAATGCTGAATCCGAATGACGCAATGATGAGTGCTTGCTGGTTTGTTAATGAGTTAGGCACATTATTTAGAGCCGAGAAAAGGGCGAAGAGCCACGTCTTGGGGTCGGTTAAGGCTTCAATCAACCTAGAGATGTTGACGTGAGGAATGAAAAACCACAATTACATCAAATACGTACTGTTCCATCTTGAAGTGTTTGTTTTCCACTCCCGTTTGGTTTTCCTGCGCTAAATGTAAGACAATGGTTGACACCAATTGATTTAACAGACGTACCTTGATGCGCTGCACGGCTTTCGCCCGTTCGTCGGGAGTGAGGAACCAGGCGTTTGT
The DNA here is from genome assembly GCA_016695475.1 of Suillus decipiens. NCBI lineage: Eukaryota > Fungi > Basidiomycota > Agaricomycetes > Boletales > Suillaceae > Suillus > Suillus decipiens. Next base: position 558,277 of record MU172918.1, on the reverse strand, counting down.
GGGCGAATCAGGGAACAGGAACCTTTATCAGGCGGGGATGTCTTAGTTACAGGGAATAGGCACTGGAAAGGTTTGCTTGATGGACTCACCAGAATGAAATGGCAAGGATCATTGTCATCGCACCAGTAATGATCATAAGCCTGTGATCTATCAGAAGGAACAGGGAGTAATACAAACAAATTCTGACCATTGCCATGGTTCAAACCCTTTCGTATTAATTTGAAAAACACCGAAAGCGATGAAAGCAGTGACGACTTGTGCTAAATTTCGCTGGCTTAGGTGGCAACGTCAAGCAAACATTTCAGTAAGCGCACCAGTGCCATTCATCAGAACTAGATTCACGCGTGTTCGATTAATCGACCTCTCTGATCATTTGCAAATGGGAACTTACACCAATAACCAACTCGTAGTGTTTGTTCCGTCCGTGTGTAGAACATGGAGCTGACAATCAGGAATCCAGCAGTGATCGACCCCTCACAAGCGCCCAGCAACAGGCGCACAACAAGAAGGCCAGTAAAATTCTTGCATGCAGCATGACATGTAAGTGCAACTGCCCAGACGAAGATGTTGATACTGATACAAGTTGTCATTGATGTTCGCACTGATAATGGCTGTGAACCTACCTCATCCACTTCCCGACCGGGAATCTCTGAAGCGCAAGGTTCTGGGGAAACTCAAGGACAAGATAACTGAGATAGAACACAGTGCCAAGCCTGAAAGATAGTCAGTGTATGGACTATGCAAACTTGGACGATGCATGTCTTACCAATTGTACCTTCAGACAGTTCATCTTCAAACTTTCGACTCCAAGAACAATAATAACTTACTCATTCGTGGTCAGGTTCGTGGCCTGTCTGATAGCACATATCAGTACTTGGTATTGCATCAGTCTTGATACATGGTCCTCACTGAATTCCAAGGATAGATGCATAACTCAAGGTTGTCTTGTCCATAAATTGGATCCTGTGTGCGTGTAAGCGCTAACTCGTAGTGAGCAGAGTCAACCTACCAATACAATACTGAACAGGAATAGTCAGACATGGTCGATTGATACAATTGAGCATGGCGTCAACTCACCACACATCAGAGGCATGATATGTCTGTCGATTTTCTTCCTGAAAAACAAAATCAAATCAAATCAGTGTACATGCAGTTTTGTTTTCACAGCACACCTTATTCTCAAAGCCTCATCTGCATCAAGAGGTGAAGTGAACCCAACAACGAGCTGAGCACCGGTGTCAACATCCTCAGTCGCCAAATGAACATGTTTCTGGTCTCTGAGCACAATACTAGGGGAATCTAGACTCATTTTGAGAGGCCGTGCGCGTAAGATGTAGCCGTACTTCACTGTGTGCAGGAGAAGTTGATACGCCCACTTTGACGGTCGTATTGTTACGGTGGCGCATCGCTGGCGCACAAGTATGTAATCAATAAATTTTATCAGCACTAGTATGTTGGTACCTGCCCGAGTGCCAGCGTGTGCCCTTAATGCCGAGTCTGACTTAATTATAAGATGTAGTAAGTCGCGAGAGTGAACCAACACAGTGGCAGCCAATACACCTTATCCACATCCACATGAAGTCGCCCGGGCCGTCCTTGGATTAATCGAAAGGGAATCACTGCCACGCTGTTCACCATTCAATGCTGACAGTTGTTGATGATTGTGATAGCCACATCTAACGACGTCGACGAGTCCTGGATTAAGGGGATGTCAAGACTTCGAGTTGAGTTATAATCCCAAGTTATCATGTCACGGCGGTTTGTGCTTGGCTTGGATCTCGGATGTATTGAATAGGCTACCGGTTTGTTTCGGTACCATGTGCTTAATATCGCCTGAAAATTTACTACAGAGCTCTTGTCAAGATTCTGCATGCAAAGGTCGCCATAGTAGAATATTATTGAAGTCGGAGAGTATTGAATGTCTATGACATGGCGGGAGATGACAAGGAGAGGATGGTCTACGACGTAGTAGGTACATAATCGTAGTCGGGACTATCCGTGAACGATGACGAAGGGTACCGGTGAAATTTTGAAATACCAAACTCTAACAGATATTGACCATCACGAGCGTCGAGCCTGGCCTACATAGAATCAATGATTATCGTGGTGGCTGGTTGTTATTTGGCTCCGGTATGATGTGACGGTCAAATGCTAGTTTGTGACATGCTTACTGTTTGAACTTGGCCTCATCAGAGCTCTCGATTGACACAATCATTGGCAAACTCCAGGTCACATTTCCCGCCTTGTACTTGCATGGCCAGGTATTCCCATATGTACTCGCTAGCTGGCAGTAAAAGCGTCGTTAAACCAGGTGATAATGCGCCATCCGTACGGCGTCACCTACCCACTTCATACCATTCGCCGTTCGGTATTTCCCGTTTACCGATTGCGATAAAAAGGGTTGCGCCATCCATTAGCATCCTTGAACCCTTCAAGATCTCGAAATCATTTATTTCCGTGCAATTGAGTTCAGCCGAGCGGTCTCTATCCGTAAGTATTATTCTTCTAGCCTCTGCTAATGATCAAACCAATAAGAATGTAACAAGCACTGGTTTATTGTTCCTTCGGAACTGACTATTTTCATCCATCATCGGATGAGTCCGTAGGTATAATAAAATTACTGATGCGGCGGCTGTAGCATCTCATTGGAAGATGAGGCAGGAGAGCCAATCCGGAGGCTCATGCGGCACGGTGTGCTCAGGAATTTGATCAGGGTTCAAGCGGGAATGAAATAGTTCTGAATTCATTAGGTATCGTCAAAGAGCGAGATCGATCTAAATACTACGTACTTACTACTATCCTCCAGGGATCTAACATAAAATTTGGTGCTATTTATGTGTGTTACCTCCATTTTACCCTCCTCGTATCCGACATGTTCATGTGCTGAGATGATGTCATGCCGGTATTAATTTTGATGGTCACTGGCAGCAGGATCAACCAGTCCTTCTTAGGTACGGAAATTGACTGCTCCATAGTTTTTACGATGAACATTTGCAAGATTCAGTTTTGATCGTGCCTATATGCGGGGACTATCCACAATTGCCCGCGCGGCGCATAACGTATATACAAAATAACACCCATCGATATCAGATTTTATTGATGAATCACGGCGAATATGACCAATAAAAAAAGGTGATATTACGACGATTGACCCCTTTGGCTAAAAATCAAACTTAGGTTTAGCATCACTATCCCCGATAGGCTCAAGAACAGAGCCTTGCAATTTGTATGTCACTCCGGCAGTTTCCTGAAATGAGATTGAGTTGTATTGACGTTCCAGAGACTGAGCCACATATAGTCACATCTGAATGAGATATATCCCCGGTGATAAAATATATTGCGCCGCATGAGCTATGTGCTTATTCTGACGGGAATGAGTCTCTTGATGAATGGGGCAATTCGGAAGATCCAAATCTTGAAGCTTGAATGGAGCCAAATTGTCAGCATGCCTACGAAAGATAATGCACGGGGACTACGGACGCTTGCTTAACGGAAATTAATCCTAATCGTTGATTATTCAATGAACATCCTATAACACTCCCAGGCCAGCTTTGAGCTGATCCGCGAGATCGTCTGCTTCCAAGGTATTGTTATCTGATTCCTTCCAACCCTTCTCTTCGGTAACACAGCGCTCACACTGGCAAAGCCCGAATCCCCACTCCGACAATCTCCGGCGTCGATCCCTGAAACTGCTCTGGGGGTTAGTGTATGTGATCAAGAGCTCCTGCCCTATTTCAAGATCCTCCTTTGCGATCACTGTGATGCGCGAAAGCGCGGTACGTTTGTCCAAGTGCCTTATGGAGACGTTGGGAGTGCAACTGTGGTTAAGATGAGAATGCAATTTGTACAGTCCACCGTGAGCCTCCAAATCTATGAACCGGTGTAAAACAGCAAACAAAGGCATGGCAGTTATGAAATGGCTTACTGAGACTCATGCGGCCCAAGCCACGTAAGAAGGTCTGATATTCGAAAGTAAATTTCTGTAGCTCTTTTGGAATTGGCTTTTTCAAGATGCGTGCCAGTTTTTTCTGTTCTGCAGGTGTCTGAGGCTCTTTAAATGCTTGTAAGTACAACTCAAAGGCTGTCCGCCAATTCTCGCGATCGGGCTCCGATCCCTGCTCGCTATTAGAGGGTAAGCGACCATCCACCGTCGAAGTGTTGGAGTTCAATCACCGAAGACACTGAGCACGTTCTTCCATCCCAAGCTCAGCGAGGCCCTGGACTACTTCCAAGTCCAGGTCAAACGTCGCAGTATCTTGCTGAGAAGCCAATAAAAGTCGGCTGGTGCACTGTGCGAGAGCATGCAGGGCCATCCACTGCGCATCTCTTGCGAAGGCAAGGAGTGACATAGACGCGGGATTGCGTGCAGAACATAGGAGTGGGTGCGTTTTTTCTCCCTGCAGACGACAGAGCCTGTTGCAGTATCTTGCTGTGCATGGAGTTGCGGTTGTAGAGGCCTCGCAGGATATATGCAACGGGGAATGATCACGGATGATGGACGAGCAGAAGGAGCATGCTTCAGATGCCTGCTGGAGATCGTAGATCTCCCTTTCCAGACATAAGCTCTTCGATTCGAGCGATGGAAGGTGTAGGGGGGCTCACCATTCTGGGGCTAGGATGAAGGGATCCTCTTTCCATATAACATCTCCTTTCGCTATCTTTTCTTTAGCGATGAGGCCCTTGCCCTTGATCGCGTCAAAGTACTTGACTTCTACCTTGCTAGTCCACTGGTTGACATCAAGGCTTTGATTGAGACGAAAGGATGGATGGATAGTGTTGGTTGGCGTCCCAGCGTCCGATCTGACAAGCCCTTCACTCTGCAAGATCTTTCGGACGCGTTTTTCGCTGACCGTCCATGATGGATTTGCGTCAAGTAAGAAGCTGTGGACTTTGGCGACGCCAGAGGCAGGGTTGCCTTTTTTCAGCTCGATAGCGGCTTTTCTTACTTCATCTTCGGTGGGGATGACGTTCCTGGTGGACATGATCGATGATCGTTAGGTTCAGTGAGATGTTATATCAAAATCTTTGATCTATTCTCCTTGGTAATCAAGAACAGATGACGAACTCCTTGAGTTGAAGTTCTAGTGCCAACATGCTCTCTGACGACGTAGAGATTCAAAGCCAACTTACAGAATCGCATACTGTTAACGTTATGCACCGTGACTTGAGTCATAAGTGTTTGGTTTCTTCAGCAATTTCTCAAAGTCGGCTTTAGCTCACGGTGACCTTGCAGATTGTTTGATCGTAGTACGAATAGTTTCAGTCCAGTGCATGTTAACTTCTGCTACAACGGAAGTTCTGGCCATACGCAATTGAGAGCTGGCCCGACGAAAGCGTGAATAGTACGATGTAAGTATCGAAATCCAGTCATCTGAATCTCCGGCAGCCGCCCCCTTGGAGTGATCTCATGATTGAAAAAAGACAGTGGCCAGATTTCCATGGACGCGTGCGCATGTTCATACATAGTATATGCAGGAACACAGGCCGGGTGCAGGATGTTGCGCTTCAGTGGGAGTGCTGGGGCTGATTCGGACTTCGGCCCGGGTGTGCAGTGCGCAAACAAGTTGCATGCGCTGAAGGACTGGAAGCATACCTCTGGGGTAGGTTAGTTGCATAAGTATATGTAGCTTCATAAGCCTGAACAACAGAAATATTGATAAGGAAGAATACCGAAGACGACCATTTTGAAGCTGAACCTGAACTTTGGACAGTCATCGTTCAAACATCAGGACAAAAAATTCGTCAGTCCTGGTATGAATAAGTGATATGACTATGACCTTCGGCAGTGTTATTTGCTTATGTTTGGGTCGAAGAGCTTCCACGAAGATCGTTCTCTTTCGTTGCAGTAAACTTGAATGTCCAGATGGGCATGCAAATAAGGATCTCTGACCAACTTGTCAGCCGGAATAATGAGGGGCGAAACCTACCAACTCATCTCGAATCCTGAAGACTCAATGTGTATGTTCTCAAGACCGACAATTGTAGCACAATTTCAAAATATCACATACACGCTCTTCCGCCGCAATGCCATTGTGGAGGAGAAACGGGTCATTGAATATGGGTATATCCCATCGTTCCCTTTGACGAGACGCGAGAGTGGGGAGGACTATGTTGTCACTTGCACTAAAAAAAGTAATGTTCGTTTGAACATACATATATGATATCCGACAAAATTTCGGTGGGACGTGTGTGCGTGCGACGGTGGCAACTGGATGGAGGATACCGACAGTCTCGTGAATATCTACAAGTCAATAGAAATGAACTCTCACAGGCGCAGTATCTCACCGGTGCATCATGGCTAAGTTCGCCGAGTTCGATCATTGCTTGTTGGATTTCTACGCGCTGTCTGTCTTGTGCATCCCAGTGATGAACAAGAGTCAAAAGGACACAGGGCACTGGCAGTCATGTGCATTACGAGCGTGCTGGTGTGATATTAGACAGATACGTGAATGCAGTTATGCCCACCTCGTGTGGACCACGAGCTCTGAATCTGCGAGACATCCTTCCGTTGAAACATCCATGTTGGTTCGGACTATTGCAACGGATGGCTCAGCGGTTAGGAACACAATTATAACAAAGGAATCTTCATGAACACAAGCAGTATGCTCATAATGTCTTTTCCGTCTCCAACCTGGTGCAATACCGAGTCATCTCCCTTGGAAAGTGCATGTTTCGAAGACCCTCATCGATGTCTCGTCCATAATGTCGAAATACCACAGATCTCCCTCAGTGCCTTCCACTAAAAATTCTTTACGACAAATCTTCTGAAGTTAGGAGGACCGATATTGATAAGAAATGGGAGAAATTTCTCTGCGACACTTTGAACCTGTTGGCCTGGAGTTCTCGTTAGCCCTTCCCTATATGGCTGAAAGGAATTACTGAGAGCCATGCAGGGAGTTCTTGACGGCAGCGCTGTAAGGGTTGGCATAGCCTTCTTTCAGACAGTCAAAATAGTACCCCAGTCCGCTCTGCGCCACAAGTGTAAGAGTTGTGCGATTGATCCATTCCAACAGATCTGGCAATTCGACGGGGCCTGTGCTGTTGCAAATGGCGTCTCGGAGCTATTACATATAGAAATTTCCTCGCAATGGACACTTTGAATATTGTTGGCCTGGAGTCCTTGTTAGCCCTTCCCCATACGACTGAAAGGAATTACAGGGGGTTCTTGACGGCAGCGCTGTAAGGGTTGGCATAGCCTTCTTTCAGACAGTCAAAATAGTACCCCAGTCCGCTCTGCGCCACAAGTGTAAGAGTTGTGCGATTGATCCATTCCAACAGATCTGGCAATTCGACGGGGCCTGTGCTGTTGCAAATGGCGTCTCGGAGCTATTACATATGCGCAGTTAATCACGCCACCAACACCAGACAGGTAAGGCACTTACGCATTCCGTTACCTCGAGAGAGCAGGCACCATGTCTCGCACGTGGCCGATGGAAAACACAGGGTCGAGCATCTTGCGCTGCTTTCGACGGGTTCACCTGTATTTGGAATCAGATACAGGGACAATACACTACCGCACCCAAACGTCGAGAGGTCATCTCCAAAAAGGAACTTGTTTGTCCTGCAGGGCTTTCCAGTAAAGTGAAACGTCTAGCACAGTGGAAACCCCTTCGTTAAGAAGGCAGGAGTCACTTCCCAAGTGCTATCGTGATATAGCGTATGGCCATATAGCTCCCTATCAATGCTCTCAGAAAAAGCGATGCGTTTGTGCGGTCGACGTATCCCAAAAAGTCCATAGAACTTCGATATCGGAGCATAGCGTCCCGCAAGCATCTTGTGGAAATCCTATGCAAACCGCGCAAATATCTGATCCAAGTCGCCTGATCGGTTTTGTTAGTGCATTAAAGATTGGTGTGCCTCGTCTACCCACCAATGCTAACGAGAGGGCCGGGGAAGGTTATCTAGTGGGGTGCTCGCAAGTTAGCAACCCAAAATGGCGTAGAGGATTAGCCCTACAGCGCACAACAGCAACCAGACATACTGAATAACAGGATCAGAGAAGTTATGTGGCCAGAACACAAAATTTATCCCGTCGATGTCACCCGGACCGTATTACGGGAATTACTATCATGCGCTGAGTGATGATGCGGTGATCGCGGGATCCCCCAAGTCACTATTTCATTATTGGACCAAGATGATCAGCATTATAGAAATCTTGACATCAAAGAGTCGAGGAACGAGCCAATCCGCAAGAAGCACTGGTTTTCCTGCGAGAAGGCGCAGGAACTGTTGAAGTTCGCCGTTAATGCAACAGGAGATAAAACGCCAAGATGCGGCAACTTCCCCAGATGCGGGGACAATCAAACCAAGACAACGGAATAGTTGGTCCGCACAATCTTCCAAGCACAAGTTGCCTACGTACACCAGGTGTACGTTGATGATATAAGTATAGGGCTCGAAATATCTAGAAAAGGCACTAGAAGCAAAATTTATGGGTGCTATCAATACAGCTGAAAAAGATAATATGAACTACATAACCTCAATCAACTCTCGCACGTTTCACGGGCCTGCCTTCCGAGTCATCACCACCACCTTCCTCTGGTCGATTCCCAAGCTCTGTTCGCACTTCACTTTCACCAAACGGACCTCTACTAGACGGCCCATCCTGTCCTCGCTCAACTGAACGTGAACGAGATTTATATGGAATGGTCGAGGCCTGGGCCGACACACCCCTTAACACATCGAGTTCGTTCTCTGCTCTTTGTCGTGCGATGCGTTCCTCCTCCCACAGCCTCCTCATGTCCTCCAGCTGCGCTTGCAAGTCACCCATTGCTTGATCCATGAGCAACTTCTCTAGTGTCCATTTCTCAATGTTGCGCGCCTCGTTTTCTTTCAGATGGTGGATATACTGCACAGCACGCTGAAGAATTGCGCCTTTTGCTTTCTCACCAGAACTGTTTGGTACTATACGACCGAGTTCGTTAATACCCTCGTTGATATTCCCCCGGCGTCGACGCTCGACTTCTTTCTGAGAATTGAATGAGCATCAATGGCCAGAGCACAGGAGGACTCATCGAAGATACCTACATGATTGTCCTTACGCTGGCGGGTCCACTCATCGGTGCCCATCGCAGCGCTCCTGGCGGCCCGGGATCTTCCCGTCGTTCCAGATGCCGGTTGTGGAGCTGTCGAAGGAGGCTGTTCTCCAATGTCTGTGTCACTGAGAGCTTCCCCTCCATCTTGCGTGTGAGGGGCGGCTGGAGATGTTTGACCTGCAGCTGCCGCAACTGCAGACAAGTGCCCAAGGTTAGGAGGACCACGAGGGTGTGAGGAAGGGCCAGGATCGCCAGGGAATGGTATTGGATGTTGAAGTTGGTGTTGATTTTGAAGAGGGAACAACCCGGCCTGAGCGAGAGCCTGCAAAGATTGAGCAGCCTCTCCGGTCATATCGCCCTGAGCAGGAGACTATTAATGTAACCAAAAATGAGGTCAGTGGCACATTGAAAATTTGACGAATATAAGAGAAGTAAAGTGAATTTGAACGTTCAAAACTCATCCACCATATAAAGGTAATCCAATATAATATTCAAGGATAGTTGTTGGTCACAGACCTTATGGAAGAGACTAGGTAGGTTCTTGAGGAGATTAGAAACTTGAGCAGCATCCATACCCTCTATCTGCAAGGGAATGCGGTCACCATTTGGAACAGGAACCGCAACTGGTGCTGGCGAACTCTGACTAACGCTGGTAGTGGATGCGCCGGCAGGGATAGAGTGCTGTGCAGAAGTCATGGTGAGGGCTGGAGTCGCCAGCGAGATAAATGACTACTCGTGTTGCTTTACTTATTTTGTGGATTTTTTATGGGTTTCTTGACTCACAATTACAACAGGAATATAGACACAGGATGACTTTGAGGGAACAAGCTACAGCAGAAGGTCGTGCTGGTCACGGGGTAAGGAGGTCAAAGTCACGGGAAAGTCACATGTCGCCTCTTATATCGCGAAACTGATTCTTACAAATACAAACAAATATATCACGCCACATTAAAATTTATGTAAACCCACGCAATTGAATTGTTCAATGTTAGCTAGCTAGGGACAGTGGACACGGGCGAACTATTTGCGTTTTGACATCATGGTCGAGATAATTTGGTGACAGTGGTGCTGCAGGACTGACATATGTAGCACTTTTACTACTTCCGCAAGCATCTTGTAGAGACAATTAATTCTGATGATAAATAAATTCTGTAAGAATTGTTAACTTGTTAAGTGTATAATATGAATTTTTATAAATTTCAGTTACTCAAGTACCTGGTAGAACCCTTCATGCCTTCAGGTCCTCCGTGACATACGCTTGGCTTGTGAGCGGCCCCCCTAAGCTAAGCTATTATACATGTGCCGTACGGCGCCTATTGATCCATTTGGCCGTCCGACTACTTCGGCGGAGTGACAATTCATCATCTTTTCTCTTGTCCTTCTTTTCATCCGTGGTGACGAGTCTGGTTTCTATTACTATCCGATTAGTGACGATGCGTATATCTGTGGAAGACCCTCTTACACTTGCAATCGCACCTCCCAAAGATGAAACACCCCAAGAGAGAGAAATACGTGAGCAGGCTGAGATCGAAGCTCGTCGAACAAGCGAGGTTATCGACGAGCAAATCCGTCAAGAACGAGCCGCACTCAAGAAGAAGAAGAAATCTGTCAAAGTACTTCTCCTCGGACAGAGCGAGAGCGGTGCGTTCATCAGAACATGATTTTGGAAGTGAACTGATCTTGATCATGCAGGAAAATCTGCTACACTCAAAAGTACGTGTCCAGGGCGCTCGTGGGTTACTAAGCGGTTAAGATTGTCTCGTTTCACAGACTTCCAATTACAACATGCACGCCGCGAGTGGGCGGAGGAGCGAGCTTCATGGCGAGCAGTCATTTATTTAAATCTCGTTCGCAACATTGTCAGGGTCCTGGATATCCTCAGTCGGGAAATGTTTCTAGCTGAGGGCGAAAAGCGTGCAGGGTCTACAGAGTATCTCAGCGATTCCGATGACGAGACAACCAGCGATAGAATTGTTTATCGTTTCTCGGATAAGCATCGTTTCATGCAACGGCGTCTCGGCCCGTTACGCAGCATTCAGAGTGACCTCGAAAACAAGCTCGGTCCCGAATCACAAGAAGTGCGATCAACAGCCTATATATCTGCAACACCATTTGATTCTCCAGGCTCTCAATTACTGCCCAAACGCCCCTCGCGAGACTTTGGTGTCAATTCAACAAATGGATGGAAGTCTGCCTTGGAAAAGCTGCGCCCGTCGATGATGGCTAGTGCCCGTCCTCAAAGACGGAGTGATAGTGATCACGACGGGATTACGGACGTACTTGTTGCGTGCAAGGAAACCATGTTAGAGTTGTGGCAGGATCCCATCGTGCAGCAAGTTTTGTCTCATCGCAAGACAAAGATCGAAGACTCTCCAGGCTTGTGAGCGTTCCCTATCCTGCATTTTAATACTTTACTTATCGAGTCGAAGTTTTTTGGACGACATTGACCGCATTGTGTCGTATGACTATGAACCTAGCGATAACGACATTGTTCGTGCACGTCTACGAACGGTTGGCGTTCAAGAACACAAAGTTGTGATGGACGATGGTAAGTCGTTTGGTTTCTTCCAAACACTTGCATTAAGCAGCATTCCGCAGGCAGCGGAAAAGAGTGGCTATTGTATGATGTTGGCGGAACGAGGTCTTCGGTAATTTTGATCGTTTATCTAGTTATGTTGTTGGAACTTACAACCCTCCTATGAAGCGTGTAGCATGGGCGTCGTATTTCGACGACGTTGATGCTATCATTTTCCTCTGTCCAATATCTTGTTTCGATGAGCGGCTCCGTGAAGATCGTCACATAAACCGCCTGGAAGATAGCTATATGCTGTGGAAATCAGTCTGCTCCTCTCGTATTCTAGCCAAGACCGAGATCATTCTCTTTCTTAACAAATGCGATCTCTTGCACAATAAAATCAAGCGAGGAATGTGTATAAAGGATCACATCCCGAGTTACGGCAGTCGCAAAAACGATACCATTACAGTAATGAGATGTAGGCCCTAATTTGTTTGCGAATAGCTCGAGGCTATACGTCGATGCTCACCCAATCATGCTCTTTTTCAGACTTCCAACAACATTTCAAGGAGATTTCTAAGCAGTGTTCCCCGGAGCCACGGCCATTTTTCATTCATTTCACATCGGTAATCGTGAGTCTCCCACTGTTTGACGTGCCTGGGTTCCTTGAGAACATTCCTTTTTGCTTTTAGGACACCAAGGCAACCGCTGCTACGTTGAGCGTAGGTGAGTGTCCACACCAGCTTAGGATGTCTTGATCTTCACATGGGTACTCTTAGTGGAGGAAAGTATTCTCCGCACTCATTTACGAAATGCGGATCTTCTGTAATATCACCGCGCTATCATATCACAACCTTAGTATACCTACTTCATTATTGTCGATGTTTTTAACATGTTGTACCACCACTTTACTAATATATGTCTCATTGTTCATGGTCGATAGCCCCAGGGTACCCTGATTGGCTTCACATATCTTACCGTTGTTCAAGAATGTGCATGCGAGTGAAAGTACCAAGTCTGCCTATCAAAATGCTACCAAAGACTGCTATTTTTGGACTAGTGGGAAATCAACCACTCAATTGAGCAAATCCTTGGTAGATCACTTAGTAAAAGCACTAGTACTTTAACTAGATATCTAATACCATGAAACAACTGCGAGACAAATCAGTCCTTAGGAACCCACTCGACTCTGTCCCTCATCTCTACTGTTTCCGTTCCGCAAGATGGGTGTAGCGAGTCCCCTCTCAGAGCGCATTTGCTCTTCTGGAGATTGTGAAAACTGCCTACCAGGAGTCATCGTCCCTCCTGTTCCAAGTTCCAGCTCCGGGCTCTCAGCTTCGTCTTCACTGTCATGTGGCGTACCTAGTGCGCTTAGATTTGTACCTATAGGTTGACCGGATACCGAGATATTCCTCCGCGCACGTCTGGCGTGGAACGTGCGACTGGCAGTGGCATTCGAGAACAAAGGAAGAAGGTATCTCTCATCCAGTGCCTGGAACCATTTGCCATCCTCGTTGGCCTGTCTACTATCATGTCTTTCCGCAGACGGACCGGCATCCGCTGAGGTCGTGGCCATAGGGAGCACTTCTGCTTCCGACTCAAAGGACTGTGATGATGCTGCAGAGATCATAGTATTGCCGATCGGCGACGGTGGTGTTCCTGAGTGGTGATTATAAGGTCGCGATGCATAGTGTGACCCTACTCTGCCTGCGGCCCGCCCATATCCGTGCTGCGATGGCGAGAAATATGGCAAGGGCTCAGAATCATCAATATACCTGTTCCATGCACCACTATGGCGGCGATTCTGCCATGCATTGCGTCCCGGAGGTGCGTCTTCGTCGCTACTGCTAGCAGCTTCATCTTCAACGCCTGTGCGGATACCAAGGATCTCTAACATGCGTGCGGTGGTACCCCCAAAGACGAAAACAGTAAGCACTACTACAACGAGGACAGTTGTCCGTAGCGTCTCCGCATTCTCGCCCTTGAAACCAGCCGCGAGTGCCACACCCACCGCACCCCGCAAGCCAGCCCAGAACAACATCATCTGGTAAGAGTGTGGAAGTTCTTCTGTTCGCTGTCCCCGAGCATAACGAGTGAAGAAGTTAATCGCTTCAGATAGCGGGAAGACGGCTGCGTATCGAGTAAACACAACTGCAACCGTTGTGACCACAATGAAGAGAGGCTTGACATAGTTGGTAACGCGCTCAGATGACGGAGGGCTTGTGAAAAGCGAGAGACCAAGGTAAATGAAGATGAAATTCTCGGAAAGCTGAGCGAGAGTCGAGAAGATGTATTTTGTTGTTCGCTGCGTTCGCTGGGACATGGTATGATATGCGTAGTGTTTTAAGGTGATTCCGCAGAACAGGAGGGATACGATGCCAGACATCGACAGGCCGTTCGATAAGAAATAGCAGGTATATGCACAGAGGGCAACGAGACAAGATTCGATGGAAGGATACAGACTCATTGACGAGTGTTTGAGGACTAGGGACATTGCCAGGCCGAAACTAACGCCGAGGGCCATTGATACACTGAATGAAAGCAAGAAAATTCCAATGCCATGGAATATAGACGAGATGTATATCTCTGTGCCGTGGAATTGCGCGAGAGTTCTGAAAAATCACAGGATAAGCATGCGAATTCTAAAGGGAGAAAATAATTAAAACTTACTCATACATGACAATGCTGACCGCATCATTTAGTAGACTCTCACCAAAGATGATGGTGTAGAGCTTCGGGTCCACCTTATACTGATTGAATATGGCAAGCACGGTGACTGGATCGGTTGCAGATAGTGTAGAGCCATAAATCAAGCACTCCAGTAGCGTAACATCTAAGGATTCGAGTCCCAGGAATGAATAGAGATACACGAGCACCCTGTCCTAGAAAAGTTAAGCGAAGTGTTGATAATGCGAAAAGCGTTTTCGCATTTGACGCACCCGACACCAACAGCTGATATCAATGTGCCCAAAAATGCAAAAGTAAGGATGGAGCCGAAATTGCGAAAAAAATTCTCCTGCAGCAAGGTTCCATGTTTGAATATATTTTAACATCCGCGCATTACTCACCTGTTTGAGCTCGTATCCGGAGTTGAGAATGATAGGAGGAAGTAGCAAGTTGAAGAACAAAGTATGTTTGAAGGTCTATGAATAAACTTCAGCTACAGCAGTCGCAGTTTATAAGGAGCCTGGAAACATGCTCCAACAAAGATTTGTACGTGAAAGCAGTACACAGAAATGTAATGAGTAGACACTCACCAGCATTTCTCGAATCATCGTGCCCGGTGCAAGTCTAATCACCAACCCGACAAACATCCCTGCAAAGATAGAGACGGTAGTCTCATGGATGGCCCGGATTTTCCTGATTTGCAGGTAATAAGATGTCCATAACGAAACGATGAGTAGCAAGCAGACAAGAAACAGAGACCACGACGAATAGTATTCTTCGTCTTCTGGAACGGGAGCATCAGACGGTGCTACGGGTAGCGCCTGTACTGATATTGGGCTCAACTTTAAGGCCATGACGTGCAACCCAGAAGTGCCGCGCAGCAGATGTAGTGTCACAGGCACTCCCACGCATACAACGTTACATAATACAATCCATTTTGACTTGAAATGAGCGAAGCCCCAGTGGGTGTATTAATGAATGAGATATACAATAGGACATCTATGCATGTTGTCTCGCTATTTCATCTCCTCCGAGTCTTTTCCGCCTGAATTCGAGTAGCGATGATCTCATTCCTCTTGTTCATGTACCACGATTTCGCGTACTGCATAGACTCCATCATGGTGGGTGGCTTGACCTTTGGTTCGGTACGAGGGGTTATCTTGAGCCACCTGCGCACTGTTGCACGTTGTAGGATGAAGGACTGCAGGCACGATACCGCCACACCAGTTAGGATGGACAACCACAAACCCTGGATATACGATTATTGGAATTGGATATATAAGAATGAACCAGAAACCTACGCTGGGCAGTGAGCCCATGAGAGGGACGCTCATGAACGAAAAGATACGCATGTAATTCATGAGATGGGCCATGTCAGGACGCTCAGCAAAATTAATGTCTCCTTTCATCACCTGTGACCACCATTTAGTATCAATACCCCGGTGCATAACTTTCAAGTACACGTACCGACATTTGGATATTGATAGCAACGGTGGACAAGATGGGTAGGATATAGTATGGGTCCGACATAGTCAAGTCGGGCAGAAAAGAGACACCACTCTGCTTGAGTTGCTCTACAGGAAGCATGGTCATCTTTCTGACGGCAAGGAACAGACCCAATGTGACTGGGATTTGAACAAAGGGCATGATAATGGAAGGCAGCACCCGCGCTCCCGCTTGTTCGTAAATTTTCTGTCTCTTCAGGGATATACGCTGCAATGCAAGGCGATCACTGGGGTCGATTGATTTCCATTCCGTCGTCACGGCCTGCAGTTTATCGGTATAGGGAAGTAAACGCGACGAGTTGCGAAGGCTCATGATGTTGACAGGTAAAATGACCACACGCCACAAAAGTGTGCCAGCGATGATCGTGTAAAACCACGGCATTCCACTGCTGACCTGTAGAAGTTCGAATGACCACCTTATGATTCCAGCCGGTGACCAGCCAGCAAGGCCTAGTTCTGCTAAATCTCCATATTGAAGGGGTGGGATGGAAGTGTTAAATGCAGGAATATCGATACCCGCACCACTGTCAACAACAGCTGTTAAACTATCCTGGGTGGTAGTTCCTGCAATCGGAGCAGAGTCTAGCTCCAGTGTCGCTGTATCAGTGATTGTTGTTGCTGGTTCCAAGTCCACAACAGTGGAGCTACTGGAAGCTGGTGCTGACTCCACTGCTGATGCCGACTGCTGCTCAGGTATCGCTGATTTTGACCACCAGAAGTTACGAGTGTGCGGTGCGCGTTGAAAAGAGAGCACCCTCGGCGTAATTTTTGAGTGCTGCAGGAAAACTGAGTAAACGAGTATATGTGATAGTCTTCAGCACACACCGATAAGGTTAAGAACCGCGTTTGGTTTTGAGACACCTGCGGCCATATTCTGTAGTGTCATTAGCAGTGTTTCTATTGGGAGACTCGTCCATTGGAAACGTACCTTGCACCAGAAACCCTTGGACCCAGGCGAATGCCTACGCGTACCGTTGGAAACAGAAGCATCATCAAGCCTACGCTCTGCTCAAACTGACCACCACCCTTACTCGATCACAGCTTGAGGCGTAAAGGTTCAAGAATAATTTAATGTGCCGAACCAGTTTCTCACAGTAGTCAAATCAATATTTGAGCCAGTTTGGCACCTCGCCGGCACATCCGAGCCATCATGCACACATACCGGTGAGCTCTGTTCTACCTGTGACAATAAATAACTTGCGATCATTAACAGTCGAATATTATAATAGGGGCCATAGAGCAGATTCATTTAGGCCAATTGACGTCCTTGAGCTCAATGAGTTTCGGGCGCGTAATCGTACATTCAACGGTGCTTACCGCCGTACCGCCATCGCAGCCCTTGGATATGCACTGACGGCCCTCCGACTGTTTGATTCGCGTTTTCTTCAAAGTAAGTCTGTTACCATCGTCTTTGATCTCTTCCACGATGACCTGTAACCATAACATCGGACAGTCGGTATTCTCTATCTCGTTCTCTCCATTCTCCTTTTCGCTCTCGGGTATATTCGTGCTCGACATTCACGACACGACTTTTCCGATCGATCGAAAACTAGCGCTCTGTATGATCAGGCGCTACCTACTGTCGGACAAGAAGATAAACGAGAATATGGTCGTCCATTCATAACAGCTGGACGTGATGTTGTCGCTGTTGGTGCACTCGTGATGATAGTGGAAATCCTGTTGCTTGTGTTTGTGCTTCGAATATGACTCTTTGTGTAGCAACAATCTCATGAATTAGGTATGGTGCGATAATTTACCTTGCTAGCTCCGTCTGAACTGATTTGTATGTAGCTATACTGCTCAGACGCTCTTCATATCCGCTCTCCTATCGATCGCTGTTCCAGCTGAGGAATGCAGAGCCCTTGATACCTCATTTAGTGTCGATGTATTGTAACCATTGTATGAAACCCAATCACATTTTTTCAAGAATCAACCACTCATACATTTGCAAATTGTGCTGCTTTGGCGTTCCTCACCCAGCATCTATAGCAAACACGGAACAGAACAGCTAAACTTAAGTCATGTTAGACATCACAGTAGTACTGTATTGTAAGAATCCTAAGGGCTCGTGGCACAGCCAACAATTTTACTGTATCATTAATGAGAAGAGGAGTACGTTGGTGTTATTTAGCCGACTCTACCTGGCGACATCACTGAAATGAATCCGAGTACACCACACCCACAGGGAGCAAAAGGTGAGAGGCAAGAAAATAAATGGCTTCGAAGATGATGCCTGGAGAGTATGTGTCTAAAGAGGAATCACAACTTGAATAGGTATAATGATAGACAACTCTGTTCCAGTCCATAAACAACTATCAAAATTCCACAACGAGTCCACCAGATTCGTATAATGTAGGCCTCAGAAAGCTGTGATCACAAGACCTGCAGCACCCAAGATAGCGCTGACAAACAACGATACATCTGCATTTAGAGATCGGGGGCTCCCATTGAGAAGGCCACTGGATAGGCCGCCGGCAGCCTGCACAGCGCCGCTCAAGAAGCCACTCGGGCAAGTTGACACGGCAGCATTGTAAAGAGCAGTTTGACCACTGAGCAATAAACTGTTGTTCAGACCTGGAGCGTAAGGGAGACTGGACTCGAACGCGATGTATGATGTGAGGATGTTGCGTGTGCAAGTGGTGCAGAGTTGGGTCGAATTCATTGTGGGTTCAAGGAAGAGGAAGACGAGATTGGTATTCTGAAATGTCGTAGTGTTGGGAATAAGTGCAGTGGTAGAGTTGCTGATGTCCCGACGTGCAGAAGCCCCGCTGCCAATCGGTGTGTATATGTATGATTGCAACGTCTGTTGTGTATTGGAGGTCACCAAAGCCATATTTCCAACAGCAGAGCTACCAGACGTGGTGTTCAGCTGCGTGACACAGTATTTTCCATTGTCAGACAATGAGCATATGGCTTGTCTGAGTGGCGTCAGGACATAGAGGACATCATAAGTCCTGAGGACATTGGTATTGATATTCGTCGTGAGTTCTGCTGAGCATGCCGAGTAGTAGGACATCAACTGAGAGCGAACAGTGCTTTCAGGGCATGCAGCGAACGCAGATGCCGAGCAGAGGTTGCTCAATGCAGTGTTAACGATGCTCGCGGTGATGTTACTCAAGTTGACTCCCGGTGCGAACGCAGATGTCGCAGATATGATTGGGGATGTGCAGGATGAGAAGGTGCTGTTACCATCCAGACTAGTTAAATAGTCTGAACAACCTTGACTGATTCCTGAAGGAATGAAAGGATTGGAACTGGAGGACTAGGGAATGGTTTCAGAACAGTGTTGTCAGTCTAGCAATCAATGATTTCACTAAACTTGATGCTTACAGACTGTGCCAAAGAAGCAGTAATAAATAAGGAGAGAATAGTAAAGGACTTCATTGCAAGGTGGGTATGATAGATATCAACGAGTGGACAGGTTCTTTGCAGTCGAAGGCGACGATGGTGGCGAAGTTTCTGTTGTGAAAGAAAACAATCATGGGAAAAGATCTTTCCTCAGTTACAAATAAAGCCAAATACATAACACATGTGGTAACCGTGACTTGCCCATGTTTTGCTGCCAATTTGCTGCCATGCCAGTGACGGCAGCCAGTCTGCAGCTAGCAACGGTTTGATCGAAAACATGGACCCATTATAATATCCTGGGATCGTTGAATACAAGGCTTCAGGAGACTTCCCAGCTATATCACCCTCAGCATTCTTCAGCCTCTTGAAATGCTTTCGCTTGCCCAGATTTATGCAAGCGCATTATCTTTGCATATGCACCTTTTTAATGTACCTTCGGTCTCCGGTATGGATGCGGGGGGATACAGGGACAAATCGAGGCACTGCTCCGATTGCTCTTTCACCTTATCAATTCGCCTCCATGAGTGAGTGTGCCATTTGCTTCGGTACCTGGCTAAATCCTAAATCCAACGTTCATCTGTTCCACCCGAGTCTCACTCCACAGATCAGTTGGCTGATCGGGCCGCAACTTGGTGTCGCACACTTACAGGAAGTATATAATAATGTTCGTGACAAAGCTTACCCAAATCTGGTTGAGCACGGATCTCGTACACACCTGCCGAGTGGCCCACACGGTTGCATGGGACTTATCACAAATGTCCTACCTGAAGTATGCGACTTTGATCTATGTCCGATTTCTTCTCACACACTAGGGTTAGTGATAAGAATTCCTAGTGCAGAAGATTGTTCTCTCCTGTTTCCCCTTGTTCCAGGAGAAACCTACTAATACGGACATGAAAGAGTCTAAGTTCTACTCCAGTAAGCCTATCGCCGCTTAACCTCACCTGGCTCAGGTGTGTCACCTTCAGGATCCGCACTGTTGTGCTGACATTGCTTCTGTTCGCATACCCCAAACCTATCTAGATTCTTGTTCAGTTAGGCTGCTTCTGCAGACAAATACATGGCATGTACATACAAGGAAGGCATTTTGCGAGCACAAGGACACTCGGATTGGATAGTACCGTTACAGCAAGTTGCTTGACCAGAGGCCTGGAACTCCGCTCAGTTCAGGTCGCGAATCCTCTTATCTGCGCTAGGTTGCACATGCGGCAAGGCCAGCTGATATTTCACCGTCAAGGGTTCATATCCACGATGCGGTAAGCACCGAGTGTCTCCCATGATCGCTTATCGCGATTACCACTTTTCTGCCGCCTTAGTCCATCCAGTATCCATCGGGCTCCATTGACTTCGATGATCCTAACAGTCGTAGTCGGGTTTGCTCCGCCGGAGAGAGCCCTGATTCGTCAACGAGCCCTGACCTGTGACATCGAATCGGTACAATACCCGTCTCACCAACAATCGTTTTCCATGCTGAAAGTCGTATCTGTCGCAGGAAAATAGTGGACATCCATGGACCTTCAAGAGTCAGCAGCGCCAGCGTGTCGGTTGGCCAAAACCATTTCGAGTTCGAATGTCGTCAAATAGATCGCAAAATAATCCCCATTCGGGTCCGTCGCGATCATAACCACTCATTTCCGTCGAGGTGCTGCATGAACATGCGCTCACGATCGTTCCTTCGAGCGGGATATCGTCACCAATGTTGCCACCAGTCTATAATATCGAGGGCGCGTTTTAATAACACGTAACCGCTCAGCAGACCACACATTTTTGAACTTGAATGAAATGGGCGAACGGATGACCTCCCGGATGGGCGAAATACATAATGCAGAAGAGCTATTGGAAATATCGGAAGCTACAATTTGTCCAGCTGAGGGGGTCAGCATAAATCGCGACTGTACAAGCAGTGTGTCTGGTTTGTGTTCGCTATTGAAGTCGGAACTCGGAGATTGACACACTTGCAGAGTCACTATATATGCAATGCATCTATGTTCGGCACCGTAAACTCGAGGAATAGAAGACGTACGATCAATCGGATTGATGCGCAACAGCATCAATTCTCGCAAGGCCTCGCAACCAACCTTGTCGTGAAAATAAGGTGTCGGGCATCAATATTCCAATACACAGCGGGGTGGCAATGCTTACGTCAGAGGACATGTCTATGTTCACAATTCACCTGTGTAAAACTCAGCATTCAAACAAGAAGTAAGAAGCTTTGATATATCGCGCCAGCTGGATGGGTGTCATCTTATCAAAGTTCATGTACCACTCAAGTATATCAAGTAAGTAATTTGACGTGTTTCCAAAGGCTGAAGCCAAGAACTTATTGGTGGAAAGGACTCGGCTGTGACTTTAATATTGTTCCCGGAGCTATCATGAAAACGACGCGTCAAAATGCTTTCGGCTTTGCTGATCAAGGAACAAAAGTCGAAGAACTCTAGGAACTCTTACAGCAGGAAGTTCTGTCCACGCTCCTTCTCCCTTCCCACAGTTTGCGCGAACTTCCGTGTTATCTTCCAAAATAAGAATTACAATGAATCGTGCTAAAAGTTTCGCCTACAATCTACAATAAAGATGGGAAGGCGGATCATCCACCTTGGTTAGGCTGAAAATGCCCCGTAAGCTCTCAAGTTCAGACAGACCAAAAGACCTCCAACGTCCGACAAAGGAACGCCTGTTGTGAATGTAACCTTCAAAGATCCATGTCCCACGTCCCTCGTCACCCGAGTATTTCTGCACGAACAATACGTCATAAGAATGTGAAAAACCCGTCGAGCGAAGCAGGACTGACCGGTTTTCTCGTCAGAGTGACAAGTCCATCAGATAAGCGGATCCTTCCAAAGAAGATAAATGCACCCCAGGTGGCTTCCAACCTGCGTGGGGTCTAAACGAATGCGTGAACAAAGCGAAACTCATTTGATAACGAAATACCCACTTCGCCAGTAATCACGACATCCAGGGCATGCCGTGGGTCCCTGTAGTTCTCGGAGGTATCGGTTGGGCGAAAAAGTTCATATCGATGTTTTGATGAACCTGTGGCGTCCGAAAATTCATTTGCTGTCTGAGGGGGGAAGGCATGACAGTCGTGTAACCAACAGTGGAGCGCACAGTGAGAACCACACGCACAGTGAGACCTTCGCAGTCATTCATGAATAAATGTTTGAGCGCTGACTCTCCAAAATCACCATTCTGCGGAACGCTGGGCAGTGGTATGGATGGTGTGAAGCAAAGGTGTTCCTCAAGCCGGCATTGAATAGGATGTCTGGATACGAAATCAGGAGAAACCGTGGGATCGGATTTCTGGGAAGGACAGCGACAGAACGATGTTGGTGATGTCTATGGAAGTTAAGTTTTAGTCGAGCACTCGAAGCCACTAACCATCGCCTACCCTGTGAAATCCATCATCGATTAGGACTAGTAGATGATATGAGGCACTTACATGTAAGTACCTTCCCAAGTTCCACTTAGCAACCCAATGCACGACCGGAGTTCCCAAGTGTCATCCGGTGAGCCCAGGCGATGGGCAATACGATAGAACTCTTCATCATGAGCGAGACTTCTTGATGCCCGTATCTTCCTTCCTGTACGATCCGCAAAGGGTTCACGGGAGGGGGTGTGATCACCCGAATCAGCGACAAGAGGTGTCCTTCTTCTTGTGATGGCAAAGAAGTCTTCTATAGTAGGACCATCATGTTCCGTGGGGCGCGCAACCACTTGAGTTTGCGGCAAATGTTTGGGTACCTGGAGAGCAATTGCCTCCTTGAGTGCAAAAGTTAGGAAAATCGATGCAGAAAGAAGATTGGGAGCGGTTAGCGCGTATTCCCTAGTGTAGATCGAGGAGATGAGCGCCCGGTAATTATTATTTTCGACACGAGCGCCGAGTAGCACTTCTGTTCCTCGGGTATACGATCCGTCGAATGATAAAGGACATCGCCTTGTGTCGCTATTCATATTGAGGGAAAGAACCTAAAGTGATGTCAGTGTTGGTTTAATGTGGGCGCGATCACTTCATCACATTTGACGACCCTGTGACAAAAGGCCTTAGTTCCGAAAGCATCTGGCTGCGTTCCTCCGATGGCATATCGGTAATAAACTCTGGACAAGACAGTAAATCAGGAACGCCTATATACTAGAAAAGTATGCAATAGCCTCACTGTGAGACCAAACCAAACATGCGACAGATATAGCTAATGCGCGAGCCGTGTCGTCACGAGGTACCCCTTGCTGGCCAAGGCAACGTTTCAATAGGATACGTATATATTGCGCGATGCCGGCAGAGTGGAGTTGAAATTCGTTCATCCCATCGCTCTCCAACAGCATTAGGTAGATTGTCCAGAGGTCGGGAAGGATACTGTGATCGGCAATATGGCGATGCCGGATTCGTCGAAGTACCGCACATCGACGCTGTAACTCCAATGCCAGGTTCGTAGTCGTAGGAGAAGCTAATTTGCTGCGACGGAGATGAGCAACTAGGTCGAATCTAGTACGAAACACCCGCGCGTAAAGCTGGGGACAAGAATTCAGAGAGAGGGCGTCATGTAGGCTGCGGCTACATAAAAGTAGCTGAAGAACAGGACCGAGACCTGTGAAGGGCGGGGAAGCAACGGTGAAGAAAGCTATCTGGGACAGAACATCGATAGGGATTGATTCGAGGTGAGGGAGCATGATACTTGGTGTAGAATCATAATAACTGCAAGCGCCTTTTAAACTGAAGAGTTGGTGAGTGGCGGAGTGCCGTTCGAGCAATGAGATCGCCGCGCGAACTAAGCGGAGGTTTACTTTTCTCATTGAGAAAATTGAAAGGTCTGAAAGAGAGGTAAACACACGTTCTCCAGATCAGATCTTGATTGTAATCGTGGCTACATACCCGTGTGCCTGGTCGAATTCATATATCCGCCTTCACAGCAGGTGCTATCGGAAGCGCACCGTAATTCTTGGCCAAATTGTTTCCACATCTAGCACGGGGCGAAATATGTGGCGTTGACTGCGCAACTGCTGTTCGACCTACTAGTCCTGCTGAATCAGGGCCAACCACCAAGGTTGATCGTGTATGTCACTTTAAATTTAGATGCAAATCAGGAGGGTGAACAGCTTCTTCTGTGACGCTACTACGCAGTAAATCACCGCTCGGTACTCAATGGATTCATGGTAAAACATCCTATGAGCTTCCAGAGCATGCGACACAAGGGAGAGAGAATTCGTGGAGAGTTGTCGCTGCCAAAGCAAATTCCCCAAATTACGGAGATGAAAAATTCAGAATCGTTGTTGTCAGATGGCAACAAGCATTCCGAGCATCGAACTACTCCGACAGTGCATTGGCATTATGATAACGGTCAAATGGCGGTGGCAAAACGCATTTCCTGAGATGCGCCAAGAAAGGCAACATAGGTTTCGCACCGCTTTGTGCATTCCCCCATCTGTTTGAAGTTAACCTTGTCCACTGACCGATCTAGCGTGACAACCAACCACTCACAAAGTTGTGCGTGAGTGAAGCGAAATGTGAACCCACGCGTTGCCTGCACACTGCGCAGCAACTCTGTATGTAAGTGACCTGATCAATGTTGATGCGTTCATCGGCAACAAGGCAATACAATACTGTGCAGTGATAGTAGTACGATCGAGTCAACTTATCATACAGTTGCAACTTTGCCTCACAAGGAGTATCTGATGTGTGCAGTCCGTTTAATTGGCTTACCAGACAGCACTATCACATTTGTCACGCACATTAACAAGGCACTACAATGATGTTTCTTAATTTGACTTCTCACAGCTTACAAATTCTCGCTCATCCATCACCACCCAGTTTGATCACAATTCTGTGGGAGTAAGTTAGGTGAAAATCGATATGCAAGATACAGGAGGATGCTCACTCTGCATGGCAGCAATGTCGGAACTCTGGACGTAGTCATCGAATTCAGCAACCTTCTCCTGTAGGTCATCCAATGAAACAAGTTCATCCTCTGTTCATAAAAGTCATGATACTTTCATCAACACGTCGAGGAATGATGACTCACCAACAACCAAGGTGATTTGGAGCTTCTTGATGCCGTACCCGACAGCGACCAGTTTACTGGCTCCCCAAACAAGACCTTCTTGCTCGATGGAACGTACAGAGTCCTCAAGTGCTTGCATGTCGGTTTCGTCATCCCAAGGTTTAACCTCCAAGGTTACAACAGACTATTTGGAGGCGGCCATCATAAGCACTATAATATTAAGTAAGCGAAGAAACTGGCCTTCGCAGCTGCTTTAGGTTTATTAGCTTTCTTTGCGTTGTAGGCAGCAACACGCTCTGCCTTGAGCCTCTCTGCCTCCGCGTCTTCTTCATCGTCATCAGCAAAGAGATCAACTTCGTCTTCATCATTATCAGCAGCAGCAGCCGGAGCTGATGCCGATTGAACGAAAGCCTCCCCAGCTGTGCTTGAGCCAGGCAAAGTTGCATGTTCCGCAGCATAAGATTTGATGTGAGAGTACCATCTGGCAGAGTGCGGGTACTTCGATGGCACTGGTGCCGTAAGTAAGTTGTAAACGTGAACGTCTGCCTGAGAGGGAGTGTACCTTGAGGCAAGAGATTTAGTTAGATCTAATAGGATTACGAGAAAGAAGAAAGAAAAGAGTCAGAAGGCTAGGTAGAGAGTTATCGGCATATCTGAGCAGCGGTGTCTAGTCGCTTCTTGGAAACACGGACCATAGCATAGTGATCATCACGAAAAAAAGGTTGAAGGATGGAAAATAACTCACCCCTCGATGTAGGACCTGGTGGTTAGGTGTTGTTCGAGGGCATCCAAGTTCAAAGACATCTTGATCGTTAAGACTGCAGCGATGGTTGAGTAAAGTGAATTGGAAGCTTTGAAATTTAAAGTTTTTTTCGAGATACCTATTTAGGGCCGGCCGACTCGTCGCAAGTCCGACGTAGCAAGTTGCAAGACTCCTACTATGTACAACGACAACGACTCTATTGGTACCTGCCCTGTGGGATACTACAAGCTATAGTTGATGATCTATCTACCACGAAGCTGACAACCAGGCCTGGACCAGCCTGCAGTCGATCCGAATTTCCGAAGTGATTCTTTCTGTATAAGAAAGAGGTTGCCCAAGCTTGTTGGCTTCCTTCGACTTTCACCAGTGCTCATGAGCGCTGAGCACTTGTACGTTCTATTTGTATTCTCATCGTGTGTGATGCAACCAACAACTTATTGAATACAGTGCCCCCTATACAAGTTACAGAGCTAAATTAAACCCTTTCGCCATATTAGAAACACCCTTGGACCATGACTTCCTGTGCATTAATACATGACTCCACAGTGTAGAAAAGATCTGCATGCATATGTGGACATGCTTTTGACATATACACAATGCACTGGGAGAATCAATCCCATTGGTTCAGCTGCGTGCCTTTCATCTAATATGCTTCAAATGTTTATCATTTGTCCAGTAACGTGGGCCTTTGTTGTTGTACATCAGGCTATTCCCGGTCGCACGTGAATATTAACTATGATATGACCTGCAAGCTCCTATTGGCGGCTGATGGGCCCGGCTGGTCGAGTTGCGTTGGTGCTGAAGCGATCGTCTCAAGATGAGATGACGCTATTTATTTGCCCGAGTGACGAAACTGATGACACAAGGCGAGTGATTATTTACTCCCCTTATACAATCTTTACTCATTTCATCCAATGTGTAGTAATTGCAGAGCGGAAATGCTTGCCCCATATGATGCAAAGCAGATGAACTGCCAACATTTATGTTACGAATTCTTGCTGATTCTTCTGTGAGTACTTGAGTGGCGGTTACTTATATCGTATGCCGGAACAGGTAAAATCAATTGTTGGTGACCCTACATGACTGTCCGAGTCTTCTATCCGTCTCACGTATAGAAATTGACTATTCGTTTATGAAATGCCGCTTCATTCTCAATATCTTAGCCCCACAAGACCTAGTCCAAGTGAAAACATGACATTCATACCCTCCTTCTGAATGAAATATATGGGCACTCGTCATAGTCTCACAGAAGGGCCGTCTTCCGCGCGATGGGACCCTTTGCCATTTTCATATCTACACACCCTCGCCTGAGACTCGCATGCTATGCGCTTCCGTCGTTCCTCGGTATTCATGTGATGCCCGCTGGAGCCACATAACAATGCATTCCCGTTACTCGTGTCCGTCCTTGACACCAATCACATCCTCGCGCTGATGATGCAATCATGATGGTGCCAATGCTATTATATTCATCATGTGATCAAGGGTTCGCAAACAGTTTAATGCGCATCCACCAGCCAGCGATCGTTTCGGCATTCTATACGGGCGCCGGCAACGATTGAAAACTGCGGTCACCGGCCGTGGGCGTCGCGATCATACTGCCAAACTGCCTTGTTCTCTCCTGATGGATGGTTGATGCAATCCATGCTCTGAGCGTACTCCCGCGTGTTGCTCCACTTCATGGCATTGTGGAGTGCTTAGCTGTCGATTGTCAAACAAGATTTGTCGCTAACTTTGTACAGGATAATTGAATGTGGTGTGAAACGCGTGGATGCCGTCAAGGCTCCCTGCATGCATTCAGGCACAATATCACCCTCGACGAGCGTCGGCCGAGCGCCTCCTCCTGTTGTCTTGGTTCTGCCTGATGTATTTAAGCGTACATATAAGGCTAAAGCCCAGCTGTCATTGGGATGGTGTACGCAGGTTTCCGAAATTGTCGGAGCTTAACTAGCGTCGGGATTACATCACTTGAACGGATACTGACATTTGCAGGAGTCGTGTGAATGAGTCTTAACGCGGACGTCTGCAGGCATGCAAGGGTGTAATCATTCATTCACGAGGCTTTCAGATGAAAGGTAACGTGTGAAAGGTGACAAAGAAAGTAGACATTGTATTTGACGAGTTATGAGAGATAGATATAGTCACATCTTGATATCTTGAAGGAGGTAATCAGATATGACATGAGAATCGTAGGAGCATTGATACGATAAAGACTTTCGTAAGCCACACGTCAAGGAGTACTTCTGCATCCTAGATCTTGGGAAATCCTGCAGCGCAGCATTCGCACTTTCGTGCACCTACTTACCTATGAGATTAGTTACTCGAATGGGCGTAGTGTTTAGGCCTATCAGTGCGGGGAGCTTCACGCACATGCCTAACGATGATGGCACTGAGACGCCCGATTATCACCTCGGAATTTGGTGATACGTATGGTTGGTTGGCATATCGATAAAGAGATTATGCCATTAATGCACAATTACTAGATGACGGCTATCATAACTGCTCGGACCAGAACTTCTTATCCGGAACAGCGGCGGGGAAGTTGTACGTCCGACGTCGGGAAGTCACGAATTGCACTAAGGCTTGGGACAAAACCTTGCGTCGTGACCCCGCAATGTTGGTAGTCACAAAAGTACTCGAAATAAATAGGTAAGGTGAAGTCAGGAAAGACTCTGTTATTAAACACAAAGGTAACATCTCAACAAGGAATAAAAAAAGATAACTGCCAGACTCACAGCCATAGTCGTGAACATCGACACTAAGCGTTGGGTTGTCGGCGAAGCATCGCAAGAACGGAATATCTAGCCAGGTTTGTCTAGGCATCATAGTCTTACCTGCGACTTCTTCGTGAGATAAAACCCTAGTTAGTATTCCCTTCAGTCGGACATCTTGTTTAACGGCGATCTTGTAGGCTGAGATGACTATCAAGAAGTCCTGGCGCAAGTGCCGATATTGATCTGTTATTGGCCCTATATCTGCCCACGCCAACCATAGTGGCTGTCATTCTAAGTTGGCGATGTTCTTATGGGAATGAAAGCGATCTGGCCTTCAAAACAAAGTCTTCCTCGCTTGAAATGAAGTGAGAGCAGCACGTAGAAATGCATAAGTTTCTTGAATCAATAATCGCAGAATATATTGATGAGAACTCGCACTCTCATTCCGTTTACCGTCCATTAATGAGTGTTTACACATCGGCATGGGCACTGACGGAACGTTGGATGTCCGGAATGAGGTAGGCTAGAGAGCATTTGTCATGGAGCTGGAGAAGTGGTAGGTATGCAAAAGCAGATAGCGATTGGGGATAACAGACAGCAAGAGAACACGAGGAGATGTAGAATGATAACCGATTGAAGAACGGGTATTTGAAGAAGGCCTAGTGATGCCATCAGTGTAGAATTCGATTAATATAATACGTGGGGTGACTTCCCCTAGGCAAAATAATGCAGACTATCACATGCCGGACTTTGAAAAGCATGTTCTAAATTACGCAATAAGACATCATAGGTCAGCATCAAGTGTTGCAAAATGAGATAAAGATGGAAGTAATCAAGGACGAAGAATCTGCACCTGTTGCAGCTGTAGTACTGGTGGGAAGTTGGAAGCGAGCTGACTTGGCAAGAACGCATTGTCAGACGCCAAGCACCACAAGAACACCTCCGCCGCGTCCAGCTTCTTCGATAACTACCCCATGGCAAGCTTCGTTTACGAACCAGAACGATCAAGCCTTCAATATGACCACGGACTTTGATGATAAAGGATCCAAATCAACAAATGCTCACCTTGTACTCCTCGAAAGTGTCTCTTTGTATGTCAGAGCCCGACGGCCTCCGGCCATCATCATTCTAGACTTTCATACCAATCTACTACAATGTAAAGGGCCCTGACACGGCTGCTGTCCTACAAATACAGAAGCTAGGGTTAGAGAATGAAAATTTCTGGACACCAGTTGTCCGTCTGACTCCGTCGTACGTTGATATTGCAAAATGAGGAGACACCGGAGTCCCTTTACGAGCGCTGGTAAAAACTTCTTGAGGGAACTTTCGGATTGGGCGCAGTTATCTGTCATACATTGATTTTAAAGCATAAGGAAGCACCGCTGTCCCTTGGCAAGCGCTAGTGTCACGCTCAAAAATTCGGCTCATTGCAAAGCGTTCAAACCAGTGCCAATGGAGACAAGGTAAGTATGGGAAAGTACACCAGAAATGCGTAAAGTGCAGGAACGGTAGTATCTGGACATACCGCACTGGATGATTATGTCAGCTATCACGTCGTCCTAAAAAGGGGCAAGTGTGAGTTTATTTCCGTTAGAATAATCTGGCCCCTTACAGATTAGTAAGGGTAGGCAGACCGACGGTGATAAAATCGGCATTGCAGCTGAAAATATATTGTATTCTTGCCTGGCTTATTAAGTCACCCTGTAAGTAAGCATGCAGATTCGAACCCGCGATTGACATTTTTATGACTCAGAGCTTGTTTGTGTCAAACACATTATTTAATATTTACGTAATGAGCGAGTAACTTTCCGTAGCATTTAGAATCCTAGATTTTGATTCAAACCTTAAAAAAAAGTCGGATCGCGTCTCGCACCTTATTGCGACCTAGAAATGTTTTCCAAAGCAATCGTTTCTGCATTATATGTACAGTATTGAATACTAAGGTGTCAAAGACATGTATACGTAAGCAATAGTTAGTCACGGAGTTTGAAAGGCTCATTTAAACATCATTTAATCTAGCTCGGTACCCCTTCAAATATCACTTTAGAACTATGCGGACTTGACGTTTGACGGCGGCATGTCGGCACAAGGTTTTAGAATGTTGTCCTAAACACTGCGGGAAGACTAGTCATCCATTTTACCTCCCTGATATAGAGCTTCAAAAAAATAATTGGGACTGAATATATGCAAAAGCTTCCTGTGACCTCCGAGTCCAGGCTAGAATTGGTATCATGTAAAGGTTCGTTCGCCGACTGAAACGTACACTAACGTTTCGACAGAATGTGTTTTGTTCATCTCCGAATGCAGTTCTGGTAATCGAGAACTTCGCTCGCCTGCACCAAAAGTAGTGCGTATTATCGTGTACTAAGAGCTCATTCTGTCGCTAATCTGGCGTCTGTGTAACCCGCACAGTGTGCGCGGAGCTCAATTCAACGACTAAACCCCCATGGGGGGAACTCAAACACAGGTACTTCTAGGATTCTATGGATTCGAGATCTTAGGAACTTGGGCTCACCAGGGATATCCAGGCCCAAGGTACAAAAAAGTTGTTCAAATCGGGACGCAAAACGCCAGGTTCGGCGCCACTGCTATGGGTCCGAAAAGGCATGAGGTAAGTTGTTTGTCTCACTTGTCACTCTCGCTTGAGCAATTACGCCTAATACCAATGTGCCATGCTCGGCGGATGCTCATATTTCTCATCACCGTTTCTTGTCGCCTACGATCATTTCACGTTCGCTTGCCATGTTACTTGAACTATGTTGGCCAGGGGTCAGCTACCAGTTGAAAAAGATTTGACATTATCTTGTTGAGCATAACAGAGAACGGCCTCTTTCTGACACCGATACCGTAGGGTTGGATACGGAGTCCGCGACATTCGAGGACAGAAATATTGGTTCCTACCGTATGGAGACAAGTTAGTAAGTCCACTCTAATCAGCCTACTATTTTTTCGAAGGAAGTACCCGAGATGATGGCACTTACTCGCGCGCCTCGCCAGGATCTCCGAGCCATCCCATGACATGCTGCGCATACCGTGATCATAGTTGTAACCTGTGTACGTAGGGTTTACAAGGTTTGATCTGAGATTCGTTTTTCTTATTTAGGTAATATATATTCCAGTACGATGGCGCGATCATATTCCGGATATAACCGGTGAGTTGAGCTCGTCTAATTGACGTCCTTGAAATGAGCGGCTTACTTTTGCCCTCCAATGATATCAGCGACCGTACTGGATGGGCTTCTTCACGGAGCACGCTTACGATCTTGTTCACGTGAGAATCTTGTGCCAATCTATACCCTTCCAAGCAATGATTCGCAAGTCGCCGTTGCGCTGAAAAGCAGAGTCACTCCGAGTTTCTTTCCTCGAGCATGCCCGCCTCTCTTATCACGACTCCTGCTGAGCTTTTAGAACAAATTGTCATAATCGCAACTCGCCAGCAACGCCAAGGCCCGCCCAGTGTCTTGCGCTCCCTACGATTAACGTGCCGCATGTCTAACAATGCTCTTTCACCTGAATCAAACTCATATTTGTACTTTGTGTTATTCAAGGATAGATTTTCTCCTTGGCGGCATTTTCCGGGCGCTCACCTTACAGCCGACAATATAGAACACGAATTGAGGAAGCGTTTTCGAGCACTCAAACGCATTCGGCGAGGCGATGTCGCTGATCCTGACATTCTGGAATCCCTCTCCACCATCTATATCATGATGCTGGAGGATGACGGTCGGAACTGGGATCAGTTGCTTTGGGCTCGACTTCCCATTTTCATGACGCGCTTCCTTCGGGAACGCTTGATGGTAGATGCTGAGACTAACAACGGCTGGCCCACGGAAAATGAGGTCAACATCTTGGCGGTTTCTATCTTCTGGTTGATGTCCTGCTCAGGTTACTAGTCATCCGTAGTATTCATTTACCTGCACCCCTGACACCATGCCTCCGCAGAGTCTATACGCGATGAAACCGATGAACTCAGGAGAGAGTTCGTGCAACTGTTATCGCCATGCTCCTTTGCTGGGTTTCGAGTTTGTTCTCTATTGCTCATACTTGCTATGTTCTCATATTGCATTTCCCAGTATCCATGTTTTACCGGGCTGGAATACGATCTTTATCCTCCAGAAAATTCTCCCAAGACTGTTGCCACCTCTGCTCATGGGATATATTCTCTCATTCGTCCAGTTTCAACTACTGTATACTACTTTGGGAGACCAGTATCGTTCAACCTTCCACCACTTGCTCCATACGCTATTCTCATCCACTTCTCTCGTTTGGAGACTCGTCCTCTTATGATCCCTCCACACTTACCAGAGACTCGAGCAGAGGCTGTCGCGAATGGTACTTCAGGACCGACAAAGGAGGATGTAATATACTTCAATACCCACTGCAAGACTCACTTTCCGGGCACAGTATACGGCAACCGACTCGACACTCTACTTAAGAGCCGGCGTCATGACCCAGACTGGACGCGTTCCGTTCGCGATCCTCTCTATCGCTCCCCTTCTTCATTACCTGGACAGTATATCCCTGGCACGATTTCCGGTCGCTGGCAGGGGTCTTTTATCGTTGAGTTTTCTACTTGCTCATCCCTTACATGGACTGATATGGATAGGCCCCATATTATAACGTTTACAAGGATATACTGTCATCTTCCTCTGCTCCGTCACCTTTCCCATCGTTTGGTCGATTTCCTCTTTATGTTACATTCAGAGAGCTTTACTGTTACTCTCCATCAATTCCCCTTCCCTTGGGAGGTTCGGAAGGCGCATTTGAAAATGCTTTTTTACCAATTGGTTGTCGGTGGCATGAGACCGAGGCTAGTCTTGTCATTGGTCCGAGAGCAAAGGTTAACATTTTCAACAGGCAGGGGTTGAATTTACTGGAGAAAACGCGTCGTTTAAGGCCTATTATTCACCGCCAAGGCAAGAACACCTCGAAATCGGCTTTGTTGGGGGCACTGCCGGCAAGTCGAAACCAAGTGCGCATGGTGCTTTTGATGTCATCATCACGGGAGTGGTGCGTGTCATAGAACCCTTCCTGCTCCATATCTAATCTAATTCTTTTGACAGACGGAGGATCGCTATGCAGCTGCTTGGGGTGGCTACCGTTACATGGGACGAATACGGCCCTCAGATGGTCTAATTGTTTTGCTCCGCGAACCAGTAAGTAACGCTATCCTGCTGTTGTTCCGACACCTGAGCATTGTGTAGCTGGACCCTCAAATGGTTGAACTTGGGCGAGCATTATTTAGAGGCTACAGTGCGTTAAGCCAATCCAGATAACTGTTGTGTACGCTGACAGGATCGCGTTAGTTATTTCCTCTCGCAATTTTGTGGGTCGCTGGAGATATGTGTCCACTGGCGTTCATCCCCCTGAATGGGAGTCAATATTCAGTTTGTGCAAAGATGTGTCCTGGGAATAGTTCTCACATGGGTATAATTTACGCCAGTGTGATTTACACTCCTTTAATGTGTATAATCTATTAATATTGGTATAAATACGTATTCTCCCCACCACCAAGTTGTTGGGTTAACTTCAGGAAGGATTGCCGACGGCGGCCCGGCAGGACTGTCATAGTACTCAACTACACAATATGATTTTAGCAATCTATGGTGTACGCTCATTGCCACAACCCACATCATGTCCACTCAAGCCGTCGCGTTCGATTGGCTCCCTCAGGAGGTGATGGAGAATATTGGTTTCTTCGCAGCAACCACGACAGTTGTAGGACCTCCCTCCGATCTGCTCCCTCTCCTTCTAAGCTGCAGGAGCATATACCGTGCTCTATCACTCGATACAAATTTCCATCTTTGCGCACGCATATTTCAGTATAAATTCGATCTCAGTGCTGCCGTTCGCCGTCTGGGCCAGCAGATCGCCACGCCAGATGTCTTATCGAAGGAGCTGCACAAGAGATTTGTTTACCTGAAACGGATACGGGCGCGGACGGACTCTCGAGTATGCGCACCAGATACATCGAATCCGCTGATCATTAGCGAGTTACTTTGGCTCGCCTACTTGATGATGCTTGAAAATGACGGAAAGAATGTCAAACAGCTGAGGGAATACGCAGGAATGGAGCAGTGGTTGATGGAGTATTGGTTTGATGACGAGGGTGCATCGCTCGCCTCGAAGACGCTCTTGGAAAATGAGTGGACACTCGATAACGAGCAAAATTCTCTGGCAATGTGGTTGTTTTGGTTGTTTCTTAGGCCCGGTACGTCGTATGGCTCTTCTCCATCCCTGTTCTGCAGTATAACCCTCGTTTCAGACAATTTCCAGCGTACCGAAAGGAACTATCGAACTTTTGTGACCGTTTTGAAACCAACTGCTTTAGCAGCCAACAGGGTGTGTCCTTATTTCTACTTTCATATACCTGCTGATAATCCAAGTATCATATATGTCACACCCCATGGGAGGACTTCGTCCCTAGGTCCTGCCTGCTTGAACCTACGTGCATAAATCACTATTCTAGTTCATATAAATTGACTCCACCGACGATGGCTGTTCCTGCAATCCTCTCTTACATCAACTTGGTGGGTCTCCTTGTAGGTTCAACAAGGGTTGTCTACAAAGGATCACATACACCGAATAACTTTCCATCCTCTCCAAATCAGAGTCTTGAGTGGGAAGCTGACTGGCAAAGGTGCACAAATCTTACCCAAGATCCTCTCATCAACCAATTCTCGGGTGCGTACAAAGTCGGCAGTTTACAAGGCGTGTGGGAAGGCGTCTTTACGGTAGGTTGATCCATAATGCAAGCCTGAAACCATCCGTTAAACAAGCTATTCTTAGTACACAGAATTCACTACCTATGCTGCGCTTCTGTCTGGACGCCCCCCTTCAATTCTTCATAATTGTATGGTTCCGCAGCATCGTCAAGCATGGAAGTTACGAGAATACCACTTAACTGTCTCGAGGGACGCCAATGGCATTGTCGCAAAATCGCTATCGCTAGGCTCGGGTGATCCGCTAAAGGCATTTTTTCCGTCTGGTATCCGCATTCATGAGCATGCAGGCGGTGTAGAAGTATACGAGCCCGGGAAAATGGCTCCACTATCCTACAGGCAGCCGTCGGCTTGTGTCGTGGAAACCGAAGGCTTTAAGTGCCCCGAAATCCAAGATATTATTGTCGTAGGAGAGGTTATTAATGATTTGCTTATCTTGAACTATTCTAATTTCTTTCCTAGGGTCATTCTGCTTGGGGTCAATTCAATGTCATTGGTAGGGTACGGCCTTTCGACGGTTTTGTTAGTCTTTTGAAGGAATATGTACGTCTACTGAATTCATATAACGTATTGTGTATGAAAATTTCCTTTTATTTAGGTTGATGGCGATCGAGGACAATGGCTTTATCGGGGCTATCTTGTTGGTAGCATAAATGGGAGCCTCTGCGGGCGCTGGCGAGACACGCTCAGTCTCCCCAATGCCAACGGTTATGAGGGCTGTTTCGTGATGAGTAGGCGAAGATGAATTAATTTCTGGACATAAACTTAGTTCACCGATATCCTTACTTTCATCCAAGTTTGAGTGAAACCAGAGCGTAAGCATCTTGCCTGGGCTAGTCTTACAACAAGGTTTACCAGTCAGTGTAGGATTAGTCCGACTGCTGTGGCAGAACGAGGATCTTGGGCAGAATGGCAGAAGGGGATTTGATTAATGGTTGATGGACAAGTAGGTAAAATAGGATGTATGTACTGCAGACGGTGCCTATAGCATTAGTTAAATAGATCCTGAAGTAGAGAAATTGAGCTGCAACAGATTACATAGGCAAGTGGGTTGAGGTCCAAGACCATATAAGAATGATGGCATTAATCGTGGATATCTGGTCTAAAGGCTGCATGTCAACGTGCATCCAGTTATTGAGGATTTGCACTCACTGATTAGGTCTGAGATCTGAGATCTGGATGGTATGCTACACCGAATGTTAGAAAATGAACATGCTGGAAAAATTAGGAGCCTGAAATAGAGTAAGAATAAATGAGATAAATTAAACCATCACATATAACGAGTGGCGTGTCGTTGGTAAAATCGTATAACCAGTTTGGGATGTCAGGCATCGTGCGGAACCGAGCGTCGATCGTGATCGCCAAAGAAGTTGGTGCCTGGTAATCGTCAGCTGCGATGCAGAAGGCGACTGGGTAAGTAAAGATCACGAGTACAAGAAAGCAAAGACGTACTTAGCGACGAAGACATTTAGAGCAAGGCAAGCTAGATTTGGCATCCTCTGATACTCGAGGGGATGGACAAGGTCGTCCGCTCATCCCCCTAGAGCAAGGCTCGAGTACGTAGAATCGTACCTCGTGGAGTGCACAAAAGTATGCTTGAGAGACGCACATTGTTAATATTTTTACGAGGAATAATGAAGTGCACTGTCGACTTACTGCGCGATTTAAAACAGAGACGATGCTGGCGGAGCAACGACGAATCAAGGTAATTATCTGTTCGGGGAAGATGTAAAACAGATAATATTTGGGACTCACCAGGGCAGTGAAGCTGAACAACAAGCTTCGGTGGCGTCGGCTGAAATGTTCGTCTGCAATCCAAGGATAGGAAAAATAAGACATTCAACTACCATAATTCTGGCTTGTATGCAGGTCGCGCTATATTGCGCCAATTCAATAAGGTAGAACTACTTTGTGAGCAAAGTTGACCGCAGAGTATTGCAGCGAAATCATCATCATCTCAGTAGGACTGTCCTGATCTCACACTTCAAAGTGTTTGGATAATGAAGATCGTCTTGAAGGGGAACCAAACGTCACGTAATAAGGACCGCCACGTGCTTCATCTATCTATATCGTCCATTCCGGGAAGCTTTAGTTTTGGCCATCATATCGATGAAACACAGCAAGAAAGAACGTGTTTTGATCTCTCAAAGTCAGCGGCATGGAGTACGCAAGTGTGGGTCCAACACGTACGCCACAATTTTTGCACAACTGACTCATGCCTGTAGAAGGACCTTACCATCCGCAAACTAAGGCGAACAACCGATTTCAAAAATCTCACTTTCCGTATAGGCGGATATACCGAAGCTAACGAAGGGCGCTTCTACCATCTGTGGAAGAATGGTGAAGTTTTATCAATTCAAGCAGAACCATACCGGCGTCCTGGCATCGACTATTCTCAGTCACCCGACGAACCCTGGTCGACAAAGAATTTCTCATCTGACAAAGAGGCCTTCTTTTACCTACAAGAAGTGCTGCAAGCGATGGTCGATAATCTGCAGTTCGGTACAGAGAACAACTGGGCACATCTTGTGAGACAAAAGGTGAGAATAACTGAAGTTATTCTCTACTCATTATTCATAACGATCACCAAGGACAATACCTACAGCCTGATCTACACTAGAAAGGAGTTTGTTCGTTTGAAATGTCCTGTTTGGACGAAGAAGGTAAATTTGGATGATATAGAAATTACTCGCATCGTGGACTGCGCATTATGGGAGGGAATACACGAAGGTTATGTTGTGTAATGCCCTCTTGACCATGATTCTCATACCTCCTACAGGAATGGAAATCGACCTCTTTATGGGCGTACAGCAAATTTGGTCACGGTTTGTTGCCGCAGAGAGTCTTGGGCACAAGCTCATGAATGAGGCTGGTGTCAGCCATTACACCTACAAGCTACTCGCCCACGTCTATAAAAGTGGAATGATCATCGGTGTCATGTGTGAGCCCATTGTTGGACGTGAGCTGAAGTTATACGCGATACCGTTGTTTGCGCTCATATCATACAGGTCGTGTGTGTCCTACCGACCGTGCTGCTGTTTTCGCAGCCGTAGCTGATATCCAGAGACATGGAATTCTATTGGGATCTCTTCTCCCTCACGATATTCTCATCACTCACGAAGGCGTTCGCTTCCTGAATATTTCTGGTGTTCGATTTTACAAGGACCACGACGAGCTAGCAGCCAAGGCCGAGACATCTCACTGGGCTGAATTAGCGAAGACCTTTGGATCAGGAATGATAGCACCCTATACCCCACTTGGCTCTAGAGCCCGTGATTCCTTATCCTACGTTATACCCCGCCTGCCTTCCCCTGGGCGTCCAGTTTACACCACTCCCGAGCTGGCCGTGATGCGGTTTGTTTGGTCGGTGATGACATCACCGGGAGAGTACGCTCGTTCAGACGTTCGGCCACTACTCAAGTTCAGAGATCAACAGCAGAAAGTGAAATCCGCAATCACGAATGATTCAAAGCATAGAAAACGTGCAGATTTCGGTCGCAAAGTACTCATCGCACCTCTTGATTGTTCGGAATCAGAGAACCGCTTTGAAGAACTTGACCAGATCGTCCCTGCTGCTGATGAACCCTACCATCCAAAGAGGCGTTCTTCGCCACATACCCCGTATGAACGCCCGACCAAGAAGCTCCTTCTCCCAAGAGATGATGAATAATCTATGAGTCACAACTCACAGAATGCATGTCGGTGGATCAATCCACGCTCCATCCGGGAGGGTCTGGATCCACACATCACGTCCACCTTGATATTTGATCTCAAGGAAATTATCTAATCCGTCTGTGCTTTGTTGCTTTGTAAAATTTGTTGTCGACAGTGTTGCTATGTCAGCTCGCCCGTTCTGTTTATGTTATGATTTTTGTTCGCATGCAACTACTTTGGACAGTATCATGGAATGAAGCGTTCATATTCGCATCAGTGATATCGTGAGGTGGCTGGTAACGGGAAGACAATATCCCTTGATTTGTATTTGCGGAGTGTTTATAATCTACGGTAGTGTACAAGTCGTTTATAAAAGGGATGGTGGTTCTATCATTCCACCCAGCCCTGGCACCTCGGAATGAACATTCGTTTTCGGGCCTCAATCAACTTGAATCGTTATCGAACAGGATCAATATCCACGTTATGTGCCAGTAAGTTAGTAACACTCTCGCAGGCCCAGCAAGATTGTTCGACAAGAAGCCCACGGCGTTTTGATATTTTGATAATACATTTTCTGATCCCCAGCCGTTTACATAAACTGTCAGGTTTCGAAGATGACGACCACCTGGCACCAACTGATTAGATATCTGAGGGCAAGTATATCCAAATTTGAGCACCTTTCACTGGATGACCGCCACAGCAATCGATACCTAGGATCCAATTTATTGTGCCCTAGAAGAAAGTCTCATTTTTAACCAATCTTGTCAGAGTATACCTACTAGGCCTAATAGTGGTGCCGTGTGTTGGAAGTGGCGTAATCCTCACGATCATAATATCATCAGATTCATACGTCCCGACATTTGCCCGACAATCAATGAAGGAAAATTAAATACGCATCGGATCCGAATATCAAGTTATCTGTAAGATAGTCCGAGACCAGACAAGGTAGTCAGACAGTTGTAAACCAGCAACACCCTCGCTAAGAAGCCCAGGCTGTGTCACAGTCCGCGTCATGTTATATTCTGCAGCACCTGATGTTATCATATGACTCATACAATAACATCAGACGTCGCAAAAATTAACATCCGATGCGCTGGCCAAACTTCGGGCAACTTGGTAAGTGTAGGGCCTCGGCAGTGCAGTGGTGTGGCGATAGTATGATAGATATGAGCCCAGGGAGTGACTGTTTCAAATGACCGCAGTCACCAGTGCCCGCCAACCCGCGCAGGTCAACCGATTCAAACTCTGAAGTTGAGGGAGGGTACTGGCACTTGCGTCCACAGCTGCAAAGCTGGATATAGAAGGCGGTTGTTTGGCTGTACCTTTAGACCCAAACAAACACCAGTAGCTCATGATTGGTTGCCTTTCTCACCGTCACAACGACTGACGACGTGTCACAATCAAGAGCTACTGGAATTTGACTGGAGTTAGAAGAAGTTGACTTTCTGGATCTCCTTTTTTTATACCGCAGTGAACTATCATGTCCTTGTCTGTGTTTTCATGTTATCTATATGGCGGGAACTAATGAGATTCACAGTGAATATGGCACTATCACAGATGCCATTACCCCAGCGTGTGCCACGATACAGCGCACTCAATCACGTGCTAGTGTTTCGAGCACGTATTCAACCCGGAAGCGAAGGCGGGTTTCAGTAGCTTCGCTTGACTTGGGACAAGATTTAGCAAGACCGTTAACACCGGAGACTCCAATCGAGGAGATAAACGTAAGAACGTCGCTTAGCCAACGTATCATGTTACACAGTGGATATTTAGGGAGACCGATTTGTAACACTCCGAACTTCAACGTCATTGCCATTGAATATTACACCGAGAACAAATCGTATCGCCAAAGCGTTTGGTCTACTTGACGACCGTGTATTAAGCCCCACCTACCCTCCCTCACACTTTTCAGACCGGTGTTTTCGTTCATTGCTTCGCCGAAGTGCTTCCGAATTATTCTCAACTTCGCGTGCTGCATCTCTACTCTCAGCAAAGGCCAATTTAGGGGCTCACAACCATTTTGTACTAGCCCTCGACGGACCCGGGATGTCTACGGACCTTTTCGCCTCCCCAATGGCGTGGTCACATGCAAACTGCATCGGGGTTGCTTTCAAATATGACGTATATTTTCAGAACCTTGAATCTCGCGCTGTAGTTCACCTGTGTCGTTCCTCGCTTTCAGACGGGACGGTCCACAGTATCGATTGGGGTGGCAAAGCCAACCCTTATCTCCTTGCACTTGGGGTAACAGTCGGTGATGTCAGAGTCATAGATGCCGAGAAGAAAATGCCGCTTGTAGACTGGGTTGATAGTGGGCATGGCATGGGAGGCATGCACTGGAATGGCGATGTCCTTGCTGTTGGCAGGACCGGCGGCATTGTGACCCTGTTTGATATCCGGATGCGGGCTGAGATAGCCAAGATTATGGGCCATAAACGCCGAGTACACGGTGTGAAATGGTCAGTTGACGGACGCCATCTAGCCACAGGAGATGACAGTGGTATTGTTCACATATGGGACCATAGAGCAGGTCATCTTCTTACGAACGATGACAAAAATATCCGCATGAAACACAAGGGTCCGGTTAAGGTATGTGGCATGATTAGATTACCCTTCTGCGGCAGTCATTACTTTTTTTTTTTGGTTTTTCAAGGCCTTATCATGGAGTCCGTGGCAGCATGGCTTGCTGGCAACTGGAGGAGGTTCCCCCGATGGTGAAATACACATTTGGAATACCGGAAAGATAGCCCCATCCTCTGGCCCTGTGCATACCATCCCCTTACAGACAACTATCACATCTTTGCACTGGTCCCCCCACTGCAAGGAGCTCTTGAGTACTCACGGATCTTCGTGGGCTGTACCCCAAACCAACGTACGCCCGGTGGCCCATCTATCAGCCGTAGGTGTAGAAAACTCACTCGTCGTTCATTCTTACCCTTCCTGCCAACGAATTGTTAACGTCAAAGCACACTCCGCTCCTGTGGGCCATTCTTGTATCGCCCCCGACGGATGTTCTGTATTTACTGTCAGTCCCAAGGAGGAGACCATTAAGATGTTCAGGGTCTGGTCTGCGCCCGATGACAAGGAGAAATGTGAAGGTAGCGACATGACCTTGAAGTCTACCATACGATAAGCATTATACGATATGTGTACCACTACTACTGAAATCTACGTACTTATTCATTCACAGCACGCCGCCCACTTGCTTCTACATTCTCGCACGTATATCCGTGTTAATGATTTCCTGCTGATTTCCTAAATCTGCAATCTCACTTATTTGGATACCTTGGACCCACCTGATTGGTGTCTTTATGTCATCATTGGTGCCCTTATACTCTACCTCTGCTCGGTCTGTCCATATGGTTCACCCTAGAGCGAATGACGGACATGGTAAGTGTATCCTGAATTAAATTGACCTTCTACAACAAATTCCTTTAAATGGATGTTTATCTGACAATCACTCTACAGGACAGACTGGCATGAGAGCCTCTGGAAGCTACAGTCAGCGGAGGGGTCAAACATTTTGCCAATATGTTTTTGGATTAAACTTGCCACCATGTCGTTTTAGTCAGACACCTCGAAGATGATCCGTGGACAGAGCTTCATGTTGAACTTCTTATGGGCTAATATCTTAGGCACTCCCCTATATAAATCTGACCAGTTTCTATGAGAGTAGCCCGATTGAGAAAACGAGATATACGTCGTTGTAGTTTTGTTGTTCAACTGAAGTTTCTACTTGCCAACGTTGCATATTAATTCCATTGTACAGCCACTGTACGATAGTCACGTGATGTCGGCTGGCGCATCTTGACTCGGTGCAGTCTTGAGGAGAGCCTCAGGGTCTGGACTTTTCAATGCTATTCACAGCGGGAGTAATTATAACTGAGCAATACTCGTTCATTCACTTCTTCCAATTGTCTCCTTCCAGTGCCAATCGTCAAGGGAGAATCAGTTCTGTTTTCACATGGCACCTAGTATCGTAGCACCTGGAGGTCAGCCATGTAGCTAGACTGCCATGTTTCCCAACGCTAATCTCGCAGCTCTACTTCAAACAGAGCCTCGCGAGGGCAATAAGCCACAGCCATTGGGAAATTTTGGCTTGATACTCATCTTCACCACTTCTACGTTGTGCTTGCTTTACTTGCTTTGGCGTCGTGCAAGTGCCTTGCGTACAGTAGTATCCCACCAGTACGATCATTAAGTTTGTGCCACATGATTTGGACTTATACAGACACAGACTACAAACTTGGACAAGGACGGAAGGCCAAATCCGCCTCTCCGAGGACGACGGTCCTTCTGCTACCGAGTTTCTCACTGATGCGGACGATGAAGATGTTGGGAGAGTAGATGATGGTATCATCCTGAATCAGGACGAAGAACGACTTAGGAACGAGGGGTCTATCGCCCTACCCTCTGTCAGGTCTGACTCTCCATTATAAAATGCTTATTTTATCACCTGTTTTGCCATGACCTGCCGCTTTGTTTTATCCTTGGGAACAGTTATGCATGATCCCTATTTCCACACTGGGTTATCCGGCCTCCTGCTGTCTCTCAATATGTTGTTGGTCTAACTTCAACGCCATACCTTGCTGTCTAGATTCCCTCATGATCACGGGAAGCCAGCGGACCTTGTTTCACTATTGGCTTGAACGACGGACTCCATGTGCTGAGATTTAACGTTCAGTTGGGACTGGAACAGGCACAGACTGCAAGGGAAACACAGGTGAAATCTCTGTAGCGGGATGCTACGGCTTTATCTATTAAGGACCGAATACAACACTGCACCCGACTACCGAAGACGAGCCAGGAGTCAGGACTACTGCTCCAAGACACCAGGCACAATGAACATACAGGTTTCTAAAAAGAAAATCTTTCGAATGGTCAGTTTCGCCGTGCCTACCTTGACGTCTTGATCCTGTCACGAGAACATGCACATTCTTGCTTCTTCGTGTCTTGGGACAGCATGGTGAATATTTCAAGCTATTCTAGGGCTTACCTTTATAGATGGTGCCCATATTGTTTGGCTCTTCTTTCAGTCATAAATGGTACAGTCGCGCCGATATACTCTCGGACGATTGGCCTGGCGTGCACTTGCTGCCCCCGGCGCACATCGAGGTATGTCCACGCCTAGTGTTTGCAATGTTTTGTGGCTGACGCAAATGTCTAGAGCAGTACTTTTGCTGTTGATGACACCCAGACTCGGTTCTTTGCTTCGCGCCGGTGCCATGTAATATACATGTTATCGCTATGGGCACGAAGTGAGTGATCTTGATAATGCGCTCTTGCAGAAAGTCACCCAAGACCAAAGTCAGGTTTTACCGAACACCTTAACTGGAAATGGCACTATTGCATCTCTCAATTCTGGCGCATGCGTCGGTCCCCGAGTATCAAGGGATGGATGAGATACTGCGAGTTATTCATGTGCTATTGAGTTGATTTGCACGTATGTTCAGCATTACCCGACGAACATAATAGAACTAGTAGAGAGGGGGTTTACTACCACGTAAGGTTGTTGCTGAAATCAACCATTTAGCATTAATCTGGTACTTTCGCACTGTCTCCCGAGGAGCCCGAAGGTTCCCGACTTCCGTGTACATCAGGATACAGGTCCGCAGTGCAGTTTTTGCTTCTACTGACCACTCTCACCACTTAATAGAAATCTCACATCCAATTTAAATTAACAATTCTACGAGACACACGGTTGTCATTTACCGCAAACTTCTGCAGCTCTACAGTCGAACTCGATCGTGATACCGTATCTGGGTCCTCGATTTCCTTGAATCGAAGCCCTATAGGACGCAGGTCGAACACAGCATCATCTATAGTAAATGCAAGCACCTGGATGCCCAATAACCTCGATCGCCTCGTGTCTAGCTTGGCTAGCTGGCAGTTCAAG
Source organism: Suillus decipiens (assembly GCA_016695475.1). Taxonomy (NCBI): domain Eukaryota; kingdom Fungi; phylum Basidiomycota; class Agaricomycetes; order Boletales; family Suillaceae; genus Suillus; species Suillus decipiens. The sequence goes on along the minus strand of MU172918.1, from coordinate 513,471 downwards.
CACCCCTCGGGAGGTCTGGTGATGAGACAAATGATCGTGTTCTGTCGAAGGGTCGCTGTGTGCGGTTTATTAAGGTACAGTTGCCCGAACAACATCGGCTCGGACTCCTATGTACCCTTCCGGAACTGTGCCTTGGTTTTAGCGGCACGATTGTGTTCACATTCATTCGAATTCTACCCCGAAGCGAGGGTACGAGTGCAGGGTTAAAATAAGAGCATCTTGCTGCGGCTGTGCAACATGCGACTTCTCTTCTCTGCCTACTACGCCCTGTGCAGCCTGCGGCCCTTTCGAATTTTCTCGTCCCTACGCTCTGCTTCCTTTCCTACGCAGTCCGCATTACAATTTTTGAATTTTCTACTACACCTGTACTCGAGTCGCTTAGTTAGTCACATCCCTACTAATCCCATGTGGGCCTGGCTGGTACCCGAACCTGCTGACCCGTGGCTGCCCGGCCTTGCAGCTCATCCCGGCTCACAGGTTGCCGGGATGCTCCCTCAGGCCACTTTTCACCCGAAAAAACACTATCTGCTAAGTGCTTACAATCAAACTTTCTTACTACTTACATAACTGTACAAGAGTGTCCATAGAGTTTGTCAGACTAAGGTTTGGCCCTGCCGACTATCACCTTGCTCCTGACATGTTCCTTGGCTCCATTTTATTGTGAATATACTACTAGGTTCTGGAAAAGTACACGAGTGTGTCAGCCATTTTGGCCAGTGAAACTGAGAATGTGTACAGTTACAAGGCATAGACGAGAGTTCTTTTTGTCATCTTTATTTACACCTTGGAAGAACTGGCTGGCACTTGCATATGGCACACCTTTTCGCCTGTGGTTCATCATGCGAAATTAGCGCATTTATAATTAGCATGATGTTGTCCTGCCGCAGGTCTTCCGTCATGGCATAGCATCAGCATTATAGAGCACTCGTAAGCACAGTACCGTAAGCACTCATCTCACTTTTAACGAGCTCTGAGTCATCAAACCATGTAGTACTACTACATATGTTAACCGGAAGAATTAGAGCCTCGCTTAAATGCAGGAGTTTTAGTTTATCAACGCTGCATCTTCATCACCTTTCTTATCAACACAATGTCTAAAGTTCAATACCGCTCTCTAGGCAAATCTGGTCTCAAAGTCTCCGTGCCAATTGTAAGCCATAAGACATTTGTTGCTAGCGCACAGCACTCACCATTCATTAAAATTCACTCTTCATAGCTTGGTGCGATGAGCTTTGGAACGTCGAAATGGGCGGTATGTGATTGTTTCCTGTTCCGTTCACAATGCACCACGTCCTCAACCTATTATAGTCCTGGGTCCTTGACGAGGAGCCTTCTATCGAAATAATGAAGGCTGCTTGGGACCTCGGTGTCAACACCATTGACACCGCCAACGTTTACTCAAACGGCGAGTCAGAGCGCCTCGTCGCCAAGTTCATCAAAAAGGTATGGCTTACGATATCATAAATCAATATTCACTGGTGGCATCTTGATGTATGAATTCCACAGTACAACATTCCGCGTCACCAGATCATAATCGCCACCAAGTGCTATGGCCTTGTCGCAGATGATCCTTCCATTCAGTCGTACATGGTGCCTGGTCTCAATAAGCTGCCCCAGTACATTAACCAATCTGGCCTGTCTCGCGCTGCAATCTTCAACGCTGTCGATGCGTCCCTCGCTCGTCTCGAGACGCCATACATCGATCTCTTGCAGATCCATCGGTTCGACCTCTCAGTCACCCCTGAGGAGACCATGAAAGCACTCCACGACCTCGTACAGAGCGGTAAAGTCCGTTACATCGGTGCTAGTTCCATGTGCTGCTGGCAGTTTGCTATGTTGAATGAAGTTGCCGCTCGCAACGGTTGGACGACATTTGTTAGCATGCAGGACGAGTATTCGCTACTCTACCGCGAGGAGGTGGGTCCCTCCAAATCACAACGTTTGCTCTCCAATGATAACATTTCATTTAGGAGCGTGAGATGCTCGCCTATTGTAAATACAACGGTATCGGTGTAATCCCTTGGTCTCCTCTAGCTACTGGTCTCCTCGCACGTCCTGTTGGCACAGAGACGATGCGTCTCAATTCTGTCAAGGGAAGTGCTTGGGAGAGAAAACTGACCAATGCAGACGAGACTATCATCAATCGCGTAGAAGAACTTTCCAGGAAGAAAGATTGCAAGATGAGCCAGATTGCGTTAGCTTGGGTTGCATCAAAGGTGTCGAGCCCTATTGTGGGTATCAGCTCTACACAGAGATTGCAGGAGAGTATCATCGAGGGAATTGAGCTCACCCCGGAGGAGATAAAGTACCTGGAGGATCCGTGAATATTTTACTCACTTGGTTATTCAAGTTGAAACTAACGACAACTTTGCAGGTATCAGCCCAAGGTCGTCCGTGGGTTTAGCAGCTGACCTAGATGCCAGCCAAAATCTGTAACACTCTGTATTGTGACTGTCATCATAATGTAGGAAAGGGAAAAAAACCTGTATTCCAGGAGATCCCGTCGATACCGTCCTAAAATAAATACAGAAAGATAGGGGTCCTTGCCGGCTCCATAACATTATGAACAGCTCACGTGGTTCACGTTGACTTTGCGTTTGGGATGCCACCTAATCAGAGCAGTGAGTAAATACAAGCAATCTCTAGAGGGTAGAGCACAATTAAGTGCTCTATCAGATAACGGTCAATGCCAGTAGAGCATCTTGTAATAAGCTGTGCGACAGATGTGTATGGGTCCTGGGAGACGATATTTTTGTAATTTTCTCAGGCTCGCTGAGGTGTCTTGCAGCTTTCTGGTTTAATGTCGGGTAAATTCGAGCCCACATCATGATACAGAAGCAGCTCTCCTACACAAGGCATCTCTCCGATAATATTCAAGAGGATCCAACAAATGTGGGGGGTTGCATAGATAATGGTATAGTCGATAGATGGCAGGTTTAGGCTCTTAGTTTATTGTAGAATGAACAGGGACAGCTCTGGTACTCGTCTGATGAAGATGAACTGATGCAGGATGGCACCAGTAAAAATTCACGAGAAAGCAGCCTTAACTTTAAGTGCCTAGCTGATCTTCCTCGAATTTTTGAATATGTACGACCTTGGTGGCTCAGAAAAAGTCAGCCGAAAACATCGTGATGACAGCCTCCGGACGTCCCCGGGTTAAGTTATGTCATAAGCAACTATTACTAATTACATAAGTTAGTCGCCGCACATAAATTTGAACCTTCAGGAATTTGGAAATTGCCCATTAAATTTACTTCACACAGTAATTTCAAGGTGTCGCATACACATAGCCCACGGCACAGAGAAAGCGTCGGGATTCTTGTTGGAAATAGCGTGGTGCCTACGGCTGGGTTCCCTGGTCAGGCAGTGGTCGGATCAATAACATAGGCGCCTCATTTATGGGCAGATGGCGTGTCGACCGAAGATGTGCACCGTGACTGACAGTTGCGTGCTCGCATATCAATCGTCGAGTCTAATTTCTTCGTGGTTACAGTTGGACACCGGAATTAGTACACTTCTGCCTCACATGGGGACTAAACTTGGTGAATTGCAGACGAATCGATAGTTCCCGTGCACGTGGTAGAATCTGTGTAAGTAGTATGTCCATATGTCCTATATCTGACCATGACTGCAACATATATCCCATTAGACAACGAGTCGAGCACGTTGCGGGAGAGCATGCAGTGTAATTTAAAACCTGCAATAGTCTCTTGGTACAACAGCCTGAGGTTGTCCGAGTCACTGGTCTGTATCCCTTATTGAAGGTGCGTGGACTAGAAATACATCCAACGAAAATATCAATAAAGGCGCTCATGACTGGATTTTGACAGGTGATTCGGGCGTGTATTCCGCTTTTGACGTTGCGCTAGAAGTTGTGCTGTTGCTTGAGCAACAATCATAACCCAGCAAGTTAAGGCACCCTTTGGAGAACTTAGTCGTCGTCGTCTAAGGTCTGCCTGGAGGTAATGATTTGGTAGGCGCTGAGCAGTTTACTGTAGAGCCACAGGTCAGTATTGTTCTACGTTAGAGTGCCAGCCAAGCGCAACCTTTGGTCAACGAGATGTACTGTAGTCGGAGTGTGAGTCCATCACACAATTCATTTATAGACAACTTGAGATGAATCGAATACGTTCTGCGAAGGCTTCACCCCGTTTGACTGTTATCCTCCAAGTTTAATGACCCAAACCCACACGCCCGACGCTGCAATCATAGGACCGGTATGGTATGGTAGCAATTATTTCCCCTCCTCGTGGGGTATTATGGTATGGATAGTCTAAGAAGGTTGCTGGTGCCACTGCCCTGTAGCATTATCAGATATCATTATGTGCCTGTATCATTGCTCTAGAATTTAGTCGGCCGCCGCGCGCAGCTAGCGTCTTAAATGCAGCTGTGCATGTGATTCCTTCACATCGGTATTCATATACTTCCATCACGATTCTGCGGGCGCAGCTTGTTGGTTGACAGGCTTCACATCTGGACTGGCTGTTTACGTGACCCGTATTTGTTGCTGTAGCCGCAGGGCCGACGGAGTATGAAGTAATCAATGTCGTACATAGCTAGCTGGCAAGATAATATTCAACACTCTCAACTTCCTGCCGATGGCTCTTTGAGCGCTCCGGGTTCGCCCTTGCTCGTAAACGACAATCATGTTCTCCAGTTTCTCATCCTTTCTAGTGTCTAGTTCACAGTCGGGCCAGGAGCAGCGCTCACACCAGTCACTCTCAACTCTAACTCCAAACAATGACGCTCCCGAGCCAGATGCTAATTCTCAGCCACTTGACTACACTGCTAGTGGTTCCAAGTTGAAGAAAAAAGACAGGAGGGAGAAACTTGTAAATGAGGCGCGTCTCATACTGTTCTGGTCGAATCTAAAAGACTCAACAATATACCTTTCAGACTTTCATTGTTGTACGACCTCCACCGAGCAAATCAAATCACCCACTCAATCTCCAGGTTCAACTTGTACCTCCACAATCTCGTCATGATCGCTCCAATGTGACTCTCCAAGCCCTCGATCCATCAGCCCCAGACGCAATTGACACCACTGATTCCACTGATCTTCGACGAACGTCTTCTAGCCAGTCAGAGGCGTCCACGTTTTCTGGTTACAACTCTGCATCCTCTATATCATCATTTGCTTCGTCGTCAAGTACGAGCTCGGGGCGTCGTATGATTATCCCACTTTATAATCTTCAAGCTCACAATGTCATGAACAATGTCATAGTGGATGCCGGCACTGATGCCAAAGTGGCTAAATTCGCCAAGAGAGGTTTGGAAATTCTTGGTCTGGCCATCCTCGAACCCATTGAAGTCTGGGGCACTGTTCCGTTGATAGGTGCTTTACCGCCGGGTAGCAACGCGCGCACTAGCGTTGATGATTCCAAACGAGAACTAGGCTTGTTATCTCGACCACGCCCCCATTCTTCGAGCGGTAGGCCTGTCACACCCGAAGTTTTCACTTCTGCCCTTTCGCCTTCTCCGCACTTGGATATTCCTCGTAAATCCAGCTTTACCCTTACCCCCGCCGTCCCAGAAGAAACTACAACCAATAACGCACAGCCCCAGCGCGGAGGTGCTAAAAAGTTGTTTACCAAGATGTTCAAGAAAAAAGACACACCTTCACGAGCGCTGCCATTAGTGGTACCAACAGCTTCCACCGATTTGCCGAGTATAACTCGTTTCTCGGCTCGCCGATCGCATGACATACCCCCATCGAATCCTCAAGCCGTCGATGTACCTCATTTTCATGATAACCTTCCACCCACCTCATTATCAGGAATTTCATCCACTGCCATACTTTGTCCTGCTGTGCTCGGTATCCAAGCTTCCCTTTATTCGTCAATAGCTCCACCCAAAGGCCGGCCCACCAAGTATGTTTGGGTTATCCGCAAATGGTTGAAGGGCACAGACACGGGCATTTTGAACGGGATGATGGGTAAATTGAGCGCAAATGGGCGTGGTGATCTCGTTGGAGCCAATGCTCCACAGGTGGAGGTGCGTTTTGAGTGGTCACGAGGACTGAAAAAGAAGAAGGAGCGGGGCAGGAAGTCCCGTCCTGATAGGAGATCACCGGCGCAAGACTCTGAGAATGGGAGCATTAGCCGCCGCGGAAGCGCGGTTGTGACATCCGAACCTCCACTGACGAGGTCGATTCACAAATCGCCGTCTCGTTTATGCGACCCCCCACCCGATCTCGATACTTCGCCAATAAGCCACAGCCAATCAATGTCCTCACACCACAGTACCAGCTCGGATGGTAGCACTAGCATTGGAAGCTGTGCAGACAATTCAGGTGACGATAGTGAAGCCGAGGATTCAGAGACGCCTTGGACGTGTACTCTCACGGTGCAGCGCACAGGTCATGCGCCACCGATGCACAGTTCCGCAGAACAGCACGACCATGACATCCGACTAAAAGTCGCCACACTTGCGCCTACCCCACACCATCCCAAAGTTGTCGGACTCCTGAAAGTCCCTTTTCCGTTGCCAGACATAGAAGTTGAGCGCCTTGCGGTGCACCGTCGTATAGTTACTGCGCAAGGCGTTATCTGCACTGCCTCTAATTCAGGCGAGTTGACGCTTACCGCTGAGGAGATTAAAGATTCGATTTCATCCACCGCTTTATGGCTTGTTGTACGAGAGGCATTCGGGGGCGTTGGCCGAGAGCGCAGAAAGGGCGACGGGTGGCGAATCAGAGCATAATCGCTCCCAGTGCAGAATAATGTCCGTTTGCTGCGTTCCGCCCCGTAACATCTCTGCTCCTCATTCCTACCTTACCTATCTGGCACTATATCCCCCCTCACAAAGCATGAATCTATCCTCCTGTTTTTTTCGTTTCGCACTTGGTACATCACACTAATGTATTTACTGAACTTTGCTCCTTGGTTGCGTTTAACTCATCCTCATCTGTCATCATTTCATCATCAATATGATACACTGAAGTCATTGCAGTTTTGTACATACTATTATGGTACTAATGATCTGCGATTATATTATCTGATATGTACTGGCACTGTACTTGATCACAATTCTACATCTCTTCATGAATCATATATCGTGGTAGCGCGACATTCTAGTATTGAAATTTTTTGATCTCCAACAATAGAATATTGGCAACAACAGAACACCCATAACTCATGAGACGATCCGAGATGATGCGTTTGAACGGATACGCAATCCTAGGCTCGGCGGTTGCCTAGGGTTGAGACGAACAAAGATTCATGAATGGCCTTGAGAGACTGATCAAATCAACGTTCCCATCATGATATTTGAACGGACCCTCTGAGATGTGGATTCTGCAAAGATAAAAAGAAAGCTTCTCCGCTCTAGACGGACCATATTCCGCAGTAGCAAGCAACGCTTGAGAAAGTTGTACAGCAGGAGATTTTTGGAACATCAAATTGGTTGCACAACAAATGCATTGTTTGGAATATGTATTGGGCCAGTCCCGCGGCGAGCCTGCCCCGCATATTACAAAGCAGGCCATTCCGTCGTCCATGTGTTTTAGTAGATTGTCGCGTGGATCAGATGAATTACGATCATACCGCGGGCCAGCGGGGCCGAAATCATTGCCGGCTGCTTCAAGGTAACAAAGGCATGAGAATTGGCTTTTTTATTAGTTCCCATACGTCGATGGACCAGCGGAGCAGATCGAGACAAGCACGCAATTACCAGTATATGGGAAGTGGATGGGTAGTAAGCGCTGAGGACTACCCTGCTTTGCGAAGAATCGGACTCGGGCTACTAGGAGGGCCCAGGGGAGTCAAGGTGGACTATTAGTCCGTCACGGAATGTTATAATTATCGGTGACAAAATTCCTGAAGTCGGCTTCATGAGTAATGACGTGCTACTTCCAATGCTGGCAGGCGCCGGCCTTGAATAACCTGATCGCAACATGATTTTAGCTTGGTTACAGCACACGACAGCGAAATAACGGACCACACTAGGCTATACCCTCTGGAGGACTATGTCGTAGCTAACCCTGATAGATTTTGCTTTGATGGCGGAGTTTGCAATTCTGGTCATCGGTGTATTATGAGTAGTGCTAATAGATTCATTTCCCCGCATTTTTTTTGGGCTGCACGTAAGGTTCTTGAAGCCCGATCTCCTTACCGTTCTTGTTTCGGGTGCAGATAGACCTCTGCAATCTCGGGCGTCCCTGCTTCTTCATGGATACGTTGTAGTTCATGACCGGGAGATATAATCACAACCCCTGAGGGCCGCACCAATGGCTCCGTAATCGGCATATCCTGGAAGAGGAAATGGTTAACGTTCATATATGTGTTTCTTGTGATGAAAGAACTTCTGAGAGAGATCTTAGTTCTATTTGTACCTTGATTGCAGCTAATCAAAAGACGCGTATGCGGCGTAGAACCAGCAGTATTTACACTTGGGCGAGGAAACCTGCGACTTGATTTGGAGAGGTCGTCGGGTGGGAACGCGATGAAATCTTTGATAGCATCGATGGGTGGGGCGCCAACACCAGTAGTGGATATGATTAATGCCCATGACCGAGAACTCCTTTTGAAATGGATACCGGAGTTTCAGAAAAACATTGTACAAGACCAGTGTTTTCACATCGGGGATAACGGACCATGCACGATACACGGTACGTGGAGACTGTCAGTCTCAAGTTTTTGCGATGAGTAGCCTGAATCGTGTCGTCCGGGACCGAGGAATTTTAAATCGAGTAACGTGTTTGCTGCAGCTCAAGGTATACCAAAATTGGAAAGAGACGATCTTAGATCTCAGTGTGTATGTACTCACATTGTCCCTTCGTCGACGAACTCGGCAGTTTCTTTAATATCGGGTATAGATACACCACAACTCTCCGTGGCTTGCAGGGATTCGGCGCAGTATTAGTCGAGAGCACCCTCGGCTTTTCTGGCTTGATCGGTTTTGATAGGCAGTCTACCTCCGGTTCATTGCCTTTCGCCACTTGGTACATTACCATTTGATTGGTTAATTGAAGCTTCGTAGAAACAGCCTGGAATCAGGACACACGTACGCTTCTTGATCGTCTTGTTGGCACGTGGCATTTGGGGGCAGCTCATGATGATAGCGCAGTCAGATCTTGAGCCTTCAGCTATCTCTTCCCGATGTAGCGTCTGAGTTTTCATACTAGTGCGATATTTAAAATTACAACGCCGAAGCGGATTTTTGCTATGCGGGCTGTACAGATGGAAATACGTATTTACCCTAGTTTATAATACCAGGCTTTAGGGAACATCATAAATTGCACCAGCTATTCCAACCACTCCTCTCTGCATCGTTCTCCTTTTCTGCTTCTCCTAGACGTCGCTCTTCGTTAAACGCTAATACTGTCCCAATGTCCTCACACGTACGTTCATACAATTCATAACTTACCAGTTCCCATTTTGACACTCCTCAGTCTACTAGTGGTCAATATAATTACAATCCTGCTATGGATGATGACTCAAGCCCTCGCGTGCCACGAAGGACAGCCATGGCTTGTCAATTTTGTAGAGGTAGCGTTTTTACGACATAAAGTACTAGAACGCGTACTAAGGAAAATCCTTCTATCAAGGTCGCAAACTAAAATGTGACGGCAGTCGACCTAGTTGTGGCAACTGCAACCGCCGGGGCTATCCCTGCGTCTATACCCCTGTGTAGGACATCCCATCTCATCCAAGAACTCCTTTAATCATTGACTCTTTCCAGGGGTTCGGAGCAGCAAAAATAGACACTTCGCTATACTTCTTACAGGTTCTCTTCACGTAGTTCTCGTTTTCATCATGGGCTATATCTTTCTTCATCGCGGAACGTTCTGCCGGCCGATTCCGATTCCGCTTCTTCAAATCGTACAATGAAAGAGGTCCTAGAAGGGGAAAGTTGACATGGACTTATCAGATATACATAGGCACATGGGTAATATGCACGCAGCCTCCTGTTTATAGTATTTGATCAAGCATTTTGTCTGTTTAAATTTGCTTTTGGTTCCGTTTTACCGACCGACCGCCTGGCTCTGCCTTGTGTCGCCTTAAAACCATTACATACTTATAAGCACGATCATCTCGGAAAAATCATCACGGCATCCATGATGTATAACCGCACTTCGTAATCTGAGCGGGGTGGTCAGCCCAAGGGGAACAGGTGACACGTTTAAACCACGACATTGTACCGTTGGCCATTCATTTTCATTGTCACACCAGCAGCAGCGACGGCACCAATCAATGCGACAGATCCAGGTCCGTCGATCGCAAGTTTGAATACTCGGTTCTAGACACTTATTCAGCGCTTGCAGTTGTGTGCGAATGATAACCTGGTCGCGACCTGGTGTCGTGGTCCGACTCGGGTCCAAATGTCAGTGCATAATCGCATAAAACGAAACGCCGACATTGAGCCACGTATAATGTACGGTCTCCCGGATCTCGAGGGCCAACACCTGGTTCCTTGTCCTGTCTCGTAAAGCATTGCAACTGCTGTCAATGGAATGTATAGCCTCAATATACTCGATGAAGTGCACTGGGATCAGGTGTATTCCTCTACTTCATGCAATATTTTCAACCGCTCGGGTGCGTTGGTTGAAGTTCCACTTTTGATTATCAGAGCTCTACATCCAACATATGGTTAACTGGACACGTCAGGTATTAACGCACGGGACCGTTTTTGGCACCGCATTTTGCCATGGAATAACGAGAGGAGCAAGTTATTGGCACCTAGAAGCGTTCTGTTGATATGCAGGGGCTGACCGAAAGCTTCGAATCTGATGTATGAATCTTTAGCTCCTACAACAAATCCTGAACAGGGAACGAAGGTCTGAGGTGTCCGATCAAGTTGGACGACTTCCTTTTTTAGCCCGGTCATTGTCATGCACACAAATGTAGGATTAGGCGGTAGTGCTGCGTATTGAACATACCATTTGAGGGCCTCGCGAGGATGTTGTTTGAGTTTGGAACTCCAGGTTTGAGATTTGTAATACTAACGTTGCTGCTAAAGCAAATCAGTCCTCGCCTTCTCAGCTAGTGTCTCTGCCAGTGCACAGTGCATGCTATACAACAAACCCAACATTATACCATCATGGGCTATGTTTGCCTAATGAATATTTAATATGCACACAAGCGAAGAATTGGAAGGGCAGTACCTGCTGTGAAGCCAGTGTCAACCATAAAAATACACGGATCGCATGTCCAAACGTAAGTCATGCAGTTATTCCTGATGCAGGTGCGGTGAGAACGGATCGTGGAAGCAATAGCCACATGAATACATCCAGCCAGTCCATATAGACGTTCGATGTTCATTGACGGATATAGTTCGCGAAGGTCCCCTGTTACGAATGGAGCATCAAGACAAATCATCAGACAAGCGGACAAATTGAAAGGTTCGGAAGTAACCTCAATGAGATGGACTCAGTGGTCGCGTGGCCCGACTAGGGTAAAACTCCTTGTTCAAAGACGTACTTAGTCGAAGTGAACACGAGTCTTCGTCTTCTTAGTCTAGCGAAAACGGTGTGTGAAGCGGGTTTGTGCGCACCGCACCCAAACCGCACTGACCAGGCCAACGTGGCCTATATGGTGCGTAGTGAAGGCCATGACGTAATAACTTGTTCCCAAGCTAATGGTGGCGCTTGAAGCCTTCTCGGTTCAGGTGGCACCAATATGGACCTACTTGCTCAACACCACCTGCAGGGAACTTCAGCTACATTCTATATCGCAAACTTCATCTCTAAAGATGAGGAGAAATATTTACTACGAAAGGTGAGTTGCAGCCATACAATTTAGTCCCGCAAGTGCGCTCCTTAGCTACTCGTCAGATAGAAGATTCCCCAAAGCAAAAATGGAAGACGCTGAACAATCGTAGGTTTGTCATGCCATACTAGTATCACTACGTGCCGGAGGCTAATTCGTTATTTTTATTTAGACTGCAATTATGGGGTGCGTAAAGTCACATCTACTGCTGATTCAAATCCCGAACGCAGGTTCTTTTGTTCCATACAGGGGGTGAAGTTCTCCAAAAGAACATTCTGTTTCGTCAGGACTTGCCTGCATTCTTGAATGATTTGTGAGTCCGAAGTCGTTTATCAAACTCTAGGTAGCCTATCTCAACATTCGGTCCGATATTAGTCCTGATGTTCTAGGACGTCTCAAATTCCTTGGCCCATTCAACCAGTCCCCACACAAAGGGCCCAATCACGTTATATTGAACGAAGTGAGATCATGACATCTCACGAATAATTTTTACACATCTCATCATCGTAAAAGTACTATCCAGGACAAGGCATCATGGTACGATCCGAAATATCCTGTGTTTCAACACTGCTGATTGATTCGAAGCCCCACGAAGACGGACCCTCATATCACCCAGTCGTCGCAACTATTTCCTTAGGGTCACATACTATCTTTCATTACTATCGGTATAATACGGATAAAGATAGTTCGAGTGATGACCCTGGATCGATGGGACATAGCATCGATCCAGTGCCTTTATTGTCATTGTTTTTAGAGCCTCGCAGTGTTGTGATTACGACGGGGGAACTTTACACAAAGCATCTGCATGGCATAGACGAAGTAGAAGTTGACACGTTCACTGGCGATGGTTTTCTGCTTCTTCCGGATGGATCGCATTCGCGGATCGTCAATCGCCACATGATTCAAGACGAGACTGTCATGGGGATTATTGAATCGGGAGGGACAGTCGAGAGGGCGACTAGGTACAGTCTTACTTGTCGCGATGTCGAGAAAGTGGCAAGTGGGAAGGTGGTAGGAGTCGTCAGCCGCACTTGACTACTGGCCTAAAAAGACAATACCCTCCACGTTGCTCAAACCCATTCGAAGAATACAAATAGTTAACATTCACATTCTTACGTCACGAGAGTCACACTGTACCGTGCTTGATTTAGCTGAAATATCAAGTGAGGTATAGTATATTGTTTAATCACATAAGGCCTTCCATCCCCTTCTTCCCATATATGAGAACTCACGTATATTGGGTGCCATCAACAATACCTGTTGCCTCGAGGATGTCCTTGTTGTGAGGATTATCGTACAGTGTGCGAAGATGTATACTTAGGGTGCTGGCTCTGCAACACCGAACGTCACATTGGATAAGTTACAGCAGTCAAAATTACGTCTGCCAAGGTAATCTCGTCAGTGACAAGGAATTCAAGCGAGACTCCATTGTTGACTAGCATAAAAAAAGATTGTGCCAGTATCAGACTCATCAAGTTCTTATGTACAAAGCCTGACGTCTTCATTGTAATGGGCCTGCGGGATGACCGCAGCGTTCATTATCTGGACTGCGTTTAGTCAGCAGAATTCGGTAAAATGAAACTGAAAACAGAACAGACACATTTAGATTGTGATCAGGAGCACCCCAGAGAGTGCCGATAGGTGACATCGGGATTGACAGAGGAGCTCCGAGACATTCTAGGAGTAATGGATAGGTCTTGTGAGCATTTTCTCCTCGGATGGCCTCCTGCACCGCACACTCCACCATCAAACGGGTTTCCGAGTGTCGGCTTTTACAACAAGAGCTTTAGTCAACTAACCGTTGGCCGTGTACTCCCTGTGTTTTTCAAATCCGTAACCAACCACAGATATTAGGATGGATATTGCAGAAGTGAACGTGCGGGGATTGTCAGGGACCGGAGCCAGTAGTTCTAGTACTTCGCGGATCAGAACCGTCTTCGGAAGATTTTGAGAACTTTGTCGACCGTGTCCAAGAAAAAGAAGGAAAACGGTTCCTTTCAATTTTAGATATGAATATGACTATGTATGCTTAGAAACATTGATCGCGGTGAAAGAAAGGACGCACTATAGTAGTCTGATCATGACAGTACTGAACATGGTTAGTTTGGTCTGTTGAACAAACACCCAGTGGGGCTTTCAGAAGAGATCTGTCTTTGTTTCATTAGAACTCATCTGTACGCCTAGTATGCATCTTACAAACGCTAGTCTTCTCCGGCTAGAAATGACATGCATGAGGCACGCTCAGATATACTGGCTCGTAGTATGCGCGTACGATCAAAATAAACTCACCGAGGCTTGAAGTACCCGCCTCGCGGGTTGTATCCTCGCAGATTCGGAGATTAATTTGTCAGCAACACTGTTCCTATGATCACGGTAGAACACAAGTGCATAGGAGTACATATACCGTTAGCGTGCGACACATGTTGCCTCGTTGTTTCCACACTTGGTGAGTAGCAAAGCACTGCCAGAACAGTGTAAAACACTCATACATGATACCCGGCCCCAATTTCCTTTATTGAAAGTTCTGGAACCAGTATGTACCGCCCCATACTGCCTGATAATGGACGGTATTATCCACCACCAGTCTCCCATGATAAAACCATATAAAAGGAAGACAGTCGGTCCTTCTGTATCACCGCGCTATGTAGCTGGGAAATCATGTTCATTATGATCCAGGGGTGCAAAGAACGACTGGAGAGAAGGGACAACCGTCTTCCTTCTGGTCACAGGGACGTGGCAACGATCGAGGGAAGCTGACCAAAAGCTTAAGTCTCGCTTATCTCTCAAGGTTTTGCTGTTTATAACCTGAACCTTCGCGCGGACGACAGAGTTCAATTATACTGCGAAATCAGAACGTCGGACGACCCCAGTTCCTCCTTTGTGCTGCTTCCACGTACAAGGGATTTCGTTGACGAAGCTCGAGGTGGACATCCGCCGGCACCGCTTTTGTCATAAAGGAGTCGCAGGATATGTTTAGAGCTCATTGGGCCCCTTCTGACCCAAGTAAGAGGTATTGATAATTCTGATATTGGTCACTATCATTAGGACAGTGTGTGATGCAGCCACCGCCCTTTCAGAAACATTGGTCAACAGCTGGTTAAAAGTAACAATATCTACATTAACTACGAGGCACAATGATACACAAAATTGGTACTGCAACTTCACCAAAGTCCCACGCTCAGGTACTTTTTACTTGAACTGCAGTGCAAACATTAGCGAAAAGTCGTGAGACGCATTGGAAAGAAAAACGACACTCACGTTCTTTCCATCTGCCCATTTCTTGCCATCGACCTCCAGGTCCCATGCAAGTGCGCCCTCGAAAAAGACTTTGTCCTCCTGGTTACCAAACACATCTAGTTTGGTGTAGGAGTAGCTCTCAAAGTCTGGTGCGCAGTCTACGGCTGCCTTTGAGTCTTGGCCCCGCAGGATGAGGACGCCAGTAATGATAGAGGCATTGGCCTCGCCAAGCACGCCCACCGATCCGAAGAGGTACTTGCGCGATGCCTCGAGGCGGTTGAAGAAGCCACCGATTTGGTTGGAGGACATGAAGACTTGCGTGAGTTCCTCATTGTATTTGAAGTCTACACGCCAGACGGAGAAGCCCTCCTTGTCGAAGCTGCGAGTGCATTAGTCAGCACGTCCAGCGATGGAGGTATATGCTTACTTGGCGTAGAACCACTCTAGCGCACCATCAGCGCCGCGCGTATCCTTGTTGCTGTAGGCACGTTTCCAGTCCTCGAGGTTGAACGTGCTCTTTGGGAGTAGGTCCAAGGGATTCTTCTCCTTGGGCTCCTCAGGCACAAGGTTGCCGTCATCCTCGTCATCGTCTTCCTGAGCTTTCTTCGGCTTCTCCTTCTTCTCTTTTGGTGCGGCTGGGGGTGCTGGCGCCTTCTCCTTTTTGGGAGGAACATACTGCAGAGCCTTCTCGGTGTACTCAGTAGGACCGAAGATAGCCTCGAGTTTGGGCTGATGCGTAATAGTCTCCAAGAAGCGAACAGTGTTTACGAGTTTGACGCGTACGTCGGCGTCTGCAGTGACGGCAACGACGCGCTGGAGAATAGAGGCGGTAGTGATATCAGCAAGAGTAATGCGGTCGCCAACGAGGAAGGTACGGGTGCTCAGATGAGTTTCGAGGGTGATAAGGCCGCGTAATTGGCGCTCAGCGAGGGCAGTGTGGATCTGTATAGAATCATTGAGTGCGAACGATCTAGGAGCGAGGAACTAGCTTACGCCTTTGCTGTAGGGAATGGCGTTCATAAGCATCCCTTGAATGACACCAGTGTGGACGCCAATTTCTGATTCGGCAAAGTGAATCCATTGATCAACGACTGCAGCATCCTCTGATGTTGAGCCGAGAAGGCCAGAGTTAGGAGCAAGTTTGGCAACTGTAATCAAAACATTAACAACCGTTCCAACCTCGCAGCAATACCACATGAAAATGAACGGATAACATGATCAGAATTACATGAAGCTGTCGACATAGGATTAAGACAGGGATAACTGTAGATAAAATTCTCATCCTCGTGGTATCCTGTATCAAGATCAACGTGTAAAACAGTATGACTCACGATACAGCGCAATCGAGGCACCCTCCGTGAGTGTGAAGCCGTTTGCACCTTCAAACGCGGGGATCTTTCCGTGAGGGAACTTGGCAAGAAACTCTGGCTGATGGTTGTCTGAAAAGTGCTTGTACTCTGGGAGCTCGAGCTCAAGACCTGCTAGTGCACAGACGCTTATGATCTACCGGTCATTATGAGTCATATCAAATCGCGAAATGACGCAAGTGCATTAATCACCGTCTTGGACTGGGTCATGGTAGGAACACAATAGAGCTTGCCCACGGGTGCCATTTTGAAAACTTGGAGAAGGTGGAAGATGGGCAGAAAGATGAGATGGTCGATTTGATCAGCGTACCTCCTGAAATTTTATCGGAGCACAACCAAAACACAGGTCAGATAATCGCCCATCTGATCCTGATCCCATTAGGGCAGGCTTTATCGATCAGATATAGGGTTAAGATGATGACTCCAGCCTGACTCCCTTTCTTTTCTAACACAACGAGTCACCTACTAAATCGATGACACCCTGGCATAATATCCCATGATCAGCTGGATCCCATTCAAAGAGCATATAATTAAGATTATAGCACTCGCCACGTTTTTTGTAATCTGATTGGCTGAGACAAACCTGCTGACACAGCTTCGAAGTGACGACAGTATCTTCGGGCTGAAGACGGGCTCAGGCTGTACATGCAGTGCCCCAGCCTATACGTATACCCTTGAGCAAGAATTTTTTTTCGCAAGTACACATGGTAATGATATAATGATATCTCCGTACACAATCACGTTAACATGATATCATGTCATGATATCGCATCAAAGCACTAGTACTTTCATTAACAGATTCACCACTAGAAGTTGTTTCAACAACTGCATTAACTTCTAGCAGCATCAATGACTCGCGCCTAACTCCTTCTTGGACACTTTGTGGTAAGCTCCTAATCTGGTATCGTTGGCAGCAGATCATGACCCTTATATGTCATTTGTATTGTGATAATTATATAGTAGGTGCATCACGCTAACTACTAGTCCTAGTGAGCTTACGAACATTAGACCCTTGAACTTGGTTTGTAGCAGCAAAGCCAATAATGATTCCCGACAGCTATTGAATTCCTTTCCAGTCTAAATACTGAATTGTCAAAGCATGTCTGCATGCTGGATCTTTTAGTGACGCCAGTACAGTACAGGCGAATGGATATTACCTTCCGACTCGAACGCGATGAGGTTGGTAGTTCGGCACCAAAGCCTTCGTAGTGACAGTTGGCATGGATAGTAATAAGTACCACGGAGGCTCGTAGTTGAATGAGGTCAGACCCGGTGATCGCTGTTCAGTGTCCCTCGGTAGGCGTGATGTTGCAGTAGTTATTGCAATATTAGTCGGGGCGAAATATCTGAGTAAAGGGATCTGCCTCGCGCCCAGTCTCCCAATTGACCAGGTTTGGGAGCGAGTGACAAGTCTTGACGTCCCTGATACAGGTGAATGGGACATGTTTCGGTATGTTACGACCGCCGTGGGCGTACAATCGGTACCCATGCCTGAATTGTTTTCTGTGGAAACTTGTTGAATAGCATGATCATATAGCATGGGAAGTATTTACACAAATGTGAATCCACACACAACGCATGGAGTTCGAGTGTTGAAATATGACAGAAACGGGTCCAGATGTTGCTTACCAGGAGCTCACCTGTGAGATCTGAGGTCGCTGGTGATAGAAAAACTTTGGGGTGAATTATCCGATAACTCCCCAGGGCTGAAAGCAACCTGAAAGACCATCCCAAAGTGCACCGATATACGCATGTCTTGGTTACCGAGTGTTGTGTCGAAAATCAGTGGCAAGGTTCCTCCCCTCATCCACAATACGTATCAACATTAATACGACATCCATCTTGCGCGAGACCAGTCCCATAACTTGACGGTTGTGTCCAGAGTGAAACTGAGGGGCAGTGATAGTGGAACAATCAAGAACAGACGACACATCCCTCTCTTGCACTTGGTGGTGAAATGAAAGAAACGAAGGAGGAGGAAGAAGACAACTTCCACATAATACACCTGTCCGAGCTATATCGATGTCGTTACCAAAGATATTACATCATTGCACCATCACCGCGTAGTGAGTAGGCATGCCATATACATGTTCAGCCAGCCCGCCACGCTGTCTCATAAACATGGGCTACTATAAGCTTAGTTGAAAAACAAAACAAAAAACGCAACCAGGAGCTGCAAAACATACCTTGTAATCTCCACCCTGAAGTATCATTGCTAGAAGTAGCACGACTAAGTCAACTGGACTGGCGACGTGGCTGTAATGTAAGGTGGTTTAGTATTTTCGTGTTGGATGGGTTGGACAGTGGACATACATTGATTCAGTCAGATAAGATACTTACTCTCCAATGCCATATCATAATTTTGTCCCGACAGAAACGTTTTGCCAGCCCTTGCGCCTTGCACTAGTCTAGCGTAACAAAGAAAGACTGATTGCATGAACAGTCCTAGTACCGCCACTGCAACAAGCTCTCGCGTCAACTGAGACCCGGGAAGGCGGGTGACAGAAAACTTTTTGTCAGGTACGTGACTGCTCGATGACGTGGACAAAGTGCTGGCATTGACTGTCATCGACAGAAGTGGAGACTGGAACTAACCTAAACATCCTCAAAGGATGACTCGGGTGACTAGTTCTTAAAACGTTGAGGTTTCGACTCTTGATGCAATTCATCAACCAGTCAACGGAACTTGAATCTAGTGAATATAGTTCTCATGAAATGATTTGAGCCTGGTTGTACAGGATAGATAGGTATACAGTCTTCGTACATTTGTGCTACTCACTTGTTCTCCTGTCCCGTCCTCAAGCTCAAGTTTTGAGACATGATTTATTAGGTATCGTGAGCTGAGTGTAAGAGACGTGTGGGTGAAGAGAACAGACAATGTTGACACACAAAAGATACAAAGTGAATTGAACCTTACCAAGGTTCTCCCTTTCGTATCTTTTGCGTGCAACAGGTTGCTGCTATGCAGTGGGTCTGGTTACTTATCGTACATTTTTCGTTTGAAATGCATGTTGTGGGCCACAGAGCGAACACCTTGAGGATGTAGAGCACTTGAGCAAGTGGTGGTTGACGTGACAGTTTGGTTTCAGGATCCAGAATTGATAGGTGGAAAACAAACAACTGCAAATAGACCTCATCGTGATGGACAGCGATGAAGGATCTGAGTTCTATGCTTCAGACGCCGAGCACAACTATGCTACCAATATCTTCAAAGAATCTGAAACTGACGGTCTAATAGACTCTTACAAGCCATCTTTTGATGCTTATTTCACTCATGCTTCCTCACGCACACGCACATCCACCAATGTCTTTTCACAGCGTGTCGTGCCCCTCAGCCCTGAGGAGCACAATGCTGCCCTCGCACGCGCTTCTGTGCATGCTTATACGCCACGAGTTCCCTTTGATAGTTCCAGTTTCAAGAGATGGGCTCGCGAGCTCGACGAAGGCTTCAATATATTGTTCTATGGACTGGGTTCGAAGCGCGGTATCCTCAATGATTTCGCGAAGCATGTATCGAAACGTGGACATGTCGTTGTAGTCAACGCCTTTCACCCTTCGGTGACCGTGCGCGACATGCTTGCGTCCATTGCACGTGTCCCAGGTGTACAATCCACATCAACTTCTGCTCCTACCCAGGAACACATAGCAGAACACTTTGCAAGTTCAGACAGCCCCCATTTATTCCTCATAGTTCATTCCCTCGACCGCTCTTCAAAAATTGCACGTGCCATTTCTTCGCTCGCACTTACCCCCCACATCCACATTGCTGCGTCTATCGATAGGCTCAATGCACCACTGCTCTTCAGTGCGTCTCAGCTTGCAGCTAGGAAAGGTTCTTTATTTTCTTCGGATCGTGCTACAAAAAATGTAGGATATAGCTGGCTGTGGCACGACCTGACGACTCTTGCACCATACACCTTTGAGCTCATGTTTGCCGACCGTACCTCCATTTCTGGTGCCTCATCATCCCGTGCACGCGTTGATATTACCAACCCTGTATCTGGCCCGCTGACAGAAACAGCGGCCATGCATGTCCTCGCAGCTGTGACAGCTAAAGCCAAGAAATTATTCTCCTTGCTTGCTGCAAAACAGCTCGAGAATGCCGATTCTTCCGACGTCCCAGAGGTCAACTCCGCACATAACCCTCAGGACCAGCAGCATTTTGGCATGACATACGATGCTCTCTTTACTTTGGCACGAGACACGTTCATTGCCACGAATGATACTGCACTTAGAGCTCTGCTTGGTGAATTCAGGGACCACGGGCTTGTGGTTAGCGCAGCACAGCCCGGAACTAGTGGAAGTGAGGTGTTGTGGATACCTTTGAGAAAGGAGAGGCTGTCAAAGTTGGTTGGAAACCTAGATGGGGATGCAACATGATCGTGCACCCGCCATGCTAATTATGTAGAACCTACGTTCTCATCTGTCTACTTAGAACTACCGTCTGAGTATGCAAGCGGAGCAGTTGTAGGACGAAAATGTAGTTCAAATATGGAAGCAATCGGACCAAAATAGCGTCAATTCCGTCGGAAGCATGGACGCGTACTAAACCCAGATCGAACCACCACGTACTGCGCGTTTCATCGCGCTCAAGCCTCTCCACAATGTCGACAACGACGAAAGCCAAGTCTGAACCTATGACAGATTTGAACCCGCGCTCGACAACCTATGAGTTCATGGGCCCACCGGGCGCCTTTCTCGTCTCATTCGGCGTACCTTTCATGACATATCTCCTTTACTTTGGTTGTTCAGAAGAATCCGGCGGCTGCCTTCCTCCTTTGCAATCTATTCCAGATCGATTCGTGGAAGCATTGAGCGACAAGACCTTTTGGGCAAGTCTATGGGATACAGAGGCCAGTTTGATTTACTTGGGATGGTACGCATTCTGCGTTGTTGCATGGGCAGTGCTACCCGGAGATTGGGTTGAAGGAGTTACTATGCGCACTGGAGAGAAAAAGAAATACAAAATCAATGGTTTGTGTCTGACAATAGCGATGAACATTGACATTGACGCTCTTCTCATTCAGCTTTCTCGACATTCCTCCTTGCAATGGGCATCTCCTGTGGCTATATCTTTCGCAACGGCCCCGAGTCCTTCACCTTCTTGTACCAAAAATGGACAGGATTCATTACTGCCTCGCTCATCATGTCTTTGGTGCAGGCGTTCTACGTCTACGCAAGTTCATACCGCCCGGGTGCACTCCTCGCACTTGGTGGGAACTCGGGAAATTTCATTTATGACGTGCGTTTCAAGTTCGTTTGTCAGTGTTATTTATGACTTAAGTGACCTGTTTAGTGGTTTATTGGCCGCGAGTTGAATCCCTCCATTGGTTCTTTTGACATCAAGTCCTTCAATGAACTTCGTCCTGGTCTCATCCTCTGGGTGTTAGTGAACATGAGTATGGTCTGCGAGCAAGCTGTGCGTCGCGGGGGTTTCGAAAATGTGACGGACTCGATGTGGCTTGTATTCGCATTCCAGACCTGGTATGTCGTCGACGCACTGTACAACGAGGTTGGTCTCCCCATTCTATACGATTAAACTTGTTCTAATACAATATACAGCCCGCCATTTTCACCACCATGGATATTACAACTGATGGTTTTGGGTTTATGCTTGCCGTTGGAGATCTTACCTGGGTGCCTTTTGTGTACTCCCTGCAAGCGCGCTACCTTGTGTTCAAGCCCCTTGAGCTTGGACCCCTTCGTGCTGCTGGAGTACTTGGATTCAACATTCTTGGATATTATATTTTCCGCGATGCTAATGGAGAGAAAAATGATTTCAGAAATGGACGAAATCCCAAGAGTGATTTTTTCCCCTTTCACTTCATCATTATTTATTGACTGCTGTTTAGATTTGAAATATTTCACGACATCTACCG
Source organism: Suillus decipiens (assembly GCA_016695475.1). NCBI lineage: Eukaryota > Fungi > Basidiomycota > Agaricomycetes > Boletales > Suillaceae > Suillus > Suillus decipiens. Next base: position 491,280 of record MU172918.1, on the reverse strand, counting down.
GCTCGAAGCTTCTTACTTCAGGGTGGTGGGGTCGATCAAGGCACCCCAACTACTTGTGAATTCTTATTTTCTTACCGTGTTCTTGAGATCTGATTCATGTTTTGCAGTGGTGACCTGTTGATGGCACTTGCATGGTCGCTTCCGACCGGGTTCGATACGCCAATTACATACTTCTATGTTGTGTACTTCGCAGTCCTGCTCATTCATAGGCAGCGCCGTGATGATGAAAATTGCGAGAAAAAGTGGGTCGATCGTTCCTCTGATCGTTGTGCGCTGACCAATTGATACCAGGTACGGTAATGATTGGGAGACGTACAAGAAACTGGTACCATACCGTATCATTCCATACGTTTACTAGGAATGAGGTCTGCATAAATCAGTGCTCACTCCGCGGATGATCAAGTTTCGGGGAAGGTTAATGTATTATGTTATGTTCTGCTGACTAAGAACAATGCAATCTCTCCCTACAATGTTGAGCCTTAATACAGAAATGTTTTGCCACCCGGTCGTCATCTAGCATTAGCTTTCATCATGCAAACGACAGCTACGGTTTTTCTCCAAGATTCACGCGTTGCTTCTATGTTTTGCGTGCTGAAGGTTGGAGGCTTAGGCCTCACTTTGGTCTTGCCACTGATGATCTATAACAGAAGTTCATGATGTATGGGATACCAACTGGTTTCAATTGTTAGCACGAGCTTCAGCCACGGAGCTGCCGTGCTCTTGGCGTCTTGGAGGACAAGGATAACGATAACCTCAACTTCTTACATATTCACACTTCAAGCTCACTCACTGATAGAGGCTGCACCTTTCTGCAATTTCACATTTACACAGTTGTATATTCTGAGCGGATTGTGACCCTACGAACGTTGAAAAGGCTCATTGTAAGCGTTCTGTAGAGATTCGCATTCTCGTGCTTCGGAACGAGAATGGCACTGGTCTGTGTGGCGACACTTATATAGTCCTTCGTTTCAAATATTCGCCTTTCGCGTTTCTCTCTTCTTCACTCTCCCCATTTGTGCGGCGCGAACTCACTCACTAATATATGTATAGTGAATCTCCTGCACCTTTCTGCAATTTCGCATTTACCCTCTTACCAAATCAACGCGGTTCTGGTAGTAGGGTTTTAGTTTTATTTACCTCGCACGCCTCTACACTCAATGGTAAGTTTTTTGACTGAAGAAATCTCAACTCTTCTCGCAATGCACCCCAAAAGTACTCACTTCCCTCGCACCTGCTGGTGCCTTAAGCTTGCATGTAAGTCTTTCTGTGTCTTATCTTAGCTAACATAATTCATGACGACCATTTTAGTATTCTCCTGCAGCCTCTCTTACCTTCCTGCATCCTCTCTCACCTTCCTGCACTGTGTTTCACCTTCCTTCGCACCATCTCACACCGCCTCGTACTGTCTGCCCCCCCCCCCCTGCATTTTCTCATATCTTCTCGCACCTTCTGCTCATTCTGTCATACCTGCTTATGCTCTCTCGTCTTCTTATTTCTGCACCTCCGCATTTTCTCGTACTTTTGTACGCATAAGGTCGGTAACATCCTCTACCCTATTAAATGAATACACGTTCAAAACGATCTTCTCACCATAAAAATGACCTTAGCATGACGCTTCAACCAGTTTGAAGTGTCGTGTCAAGTTGGTTCTCCAAGACATGGAATCTACGATAATCTCAGTTGACCCGCACGAGATCGCATCTGATCTATTGGATGCAATGATGGAGGGCTCAGACAAATAGGCCACTATAATGGCCGACAGGCTGCGTAGCATCTGCCATCATGGTGGCCTATCAAAAGGGAAAGCGTCCAACTCTGCCCCTGAGTTGACGAAGTTCGATGGCGCAAGATTGGTCGTTGTTCTTCCTTTGGCCTACAATGTATGTTGCCTTCTTTGTCTGCGAGCTGCTGTTCGTGGTAGTGAAAGTCAAAAAAGCCTTTAGACCTGGTCATTCTGCACAATCAGGAGATCTTCACTCCCACTCCCTGTGTTTCTGAAGTGGTTGCTGACATTGTGCCTGCGACGTCACAAGGTTGCAGATTCCGGAATTTGGTATGCTGCAGCGTCTCACCTTATCCTTTGCAGGATACCCATTTAGATCAGCAAACGAGAAGGTGACAAGTGTGCAGTCATCGGAACTTTGAATACACACAAGGGTCTATCCTTACTGCTCACATCTTGTGATGAATATACGTTGCACTAGGATGTTTATGTATGATTGTTCACGAGCATTCTAGTACAATGTATATTCTTCAACTGGCAAGATTTATTGCATCATTACTCACAACTACGATGAGAGCCGGCTTTCAACGCGGCTACAATGCACGACTGTATCGCACCTTCGTCGGTTCTGGATGAACGTTTCTGTTGTCAGGTTTCCTTGGCATGCGGTTTCAGACCAGTCACAACGACACCAATGCAATTGTAAGTCTCCCAAGTACGACGCCTCAGTATTACTAATGACACGATACCTTAGCCTGGTAGCTACATGCTGCTTCGCGGCCACGCATAAAATCTGCTACGTAGCAGTTACCGTCAGAGCGATGGGTGCTTCAGCTGCTCTAAAGGGATTCGAAAGACAACATATTCCGTGAACAATTTATCCAAGTTGAGTTGCAGATGCAGTATGCTTCCTTCAAGAGGAGCATGAGGCTTTTCACGCCAGCACAAGGGAATTCACTAAAGATTTCGTAAGTCACTTTGAGAATGGCAATGTTGAAGCCGTGGTCGCAGTACACTTACGGAAGGACTTTGAAGTTCGTTGGAGTGGAAAGGTTTATCTTGCTGCTCCTTGAATGTCTCAAGCCTGGGTGTGTACAGGCTAGCTCAAGACACTGTTGGCAATCGTACGTTTTCTTTTAGACTCCTAGCTCTTCTCATCTTGGCAACATATGTTACATGCATTATATCGTCTTGTTACACGCGTCATGCATCTCGTTATCTCTCGACACCATATGCTACATACTGTACAGTTTCACCTTTGACGCCTCAGCCACAGATCCGCACTCCCATTTATCTACTGCGTCGTCTCGTCGTAAACACCTCAGCGTTGTCCTAACATCACGCTGAGGTGAGTAGCCTTTAGCCCGTACCATTGATAGTCTTATTGACATGTTTGCCTAGACTCGTGCTCTAGGTATTAATATATTTTAGCGTTGTCCTAACATCACGCTGAGACTCGTGCTCTAGGCCCTTTAGACACGGACTACTTGTCCTCCAGACTCGAAGAGCTCAGGTTGTGTCCTCTCTTTACGCTGCAATTCTTGGTGCCATGGGCACCCCTCTGAGACCTCGCTCATACAACTAATTCTTATTTTCAGTGCCAAGTTTCCTCGTCTGACGGGCAATAAAATTATTACGCATTATGTAATAACTTAGGTTGTTACTTCAACAGGGACGCCTCTCGAGCGGTTCAAGCTGTACTAAATTTTGCAAGTGGCGCTTGAACGTACCTCAAAGCAAAACAGTACTAGAGTTGCTAGCGAGGAGATTTGGGCGAACGCCAGTCGTACTACTCATTCTGCGAGGCTTCCGCGACTCCGACGTTTTGATGTTGATACCGGCTGTTCGACTGGTCGACGATGGATATTGCTCCTGTTCGGATCACAGCTACCCTCCCTGCTGCGCATTTTCGACGATTCATCAGCTGCTCACTCTAGTACGATTCGCCACCTGAAAACAAGGGAATCGAAGACCGCTAACTTCCAAGTATTTTCTCTCACGCAAAAGATCCATGCTGTGAGTAACAACGTGGATATTTTGCGTGACTACGCCCTCCAGATCGACTCAACGGGGAAGGGGGTCTTAGCTCTTCAGGTGATGCGAGGAGGAGGTGAGGAGAACCACATGGATGCGAACGCAGCTAGGAGGAGCAACGCTATGAGTGAGTGCAGGATAGCGAAGTAAACGAGGGCAAATCTACCAAGGACATCCTCAGGGGTGATGTCAGGCATGCGGCCAGCCTGTGCACGATCGAATTGTTCGGCGGCAGCGATTATCTCTGCGACGTCAGGTCCTGGATGATGAGCAGGGACGGCGGGAGGACAGATTTAATCGTGTTTGAATGCATCCTTGTGCTGGCGTCCATGTCGGAAAGGAAACTTGCGTCCCCAATGCGACGACCACGGACATCACAACGGACTGCTTCAAGCCGGTGTTGGTGGGTCCTCAGTTGGTCGCCTCTCGTGTACTCGCCGCAGACACGCTTCGAATTCGTACTGCTGGAATACTTATGAGAAAAGAATGATATTAGAATCGGACAGGACCCCAAGAGTGTTTCTTTCTTTTTGTTTCCGTATCCGTATTGATATAGATATATTTAAAAGTTGTCACGCGCTTCGCTCACTTTGGAGTAGCGCCGATTAAGGCAGGGCCCTAACTACTCTAAACTACCTATCCTTCTTGTTCGATTGCTAATTGAATCGTGCTGTGCAGTGACGAGCTTGATAGCACTGCAACGCATGGTCACTACCTATCAAGTTCGAGGATACCAACGACATACTTGCTATGTCATGTGCCTCGGGCAGCGCCGCGATAATGAAAATTGAGGAAAAAAGTAGGCACTTTTATATGATATGAAGTACTGTGGTGCCATACCATATTATTCCACAAGGTCTATATGATAGCCATCTGATGATCTGTGCGGAAAATCTCACCGGTGTTGTTTACCTTTGGAGAAATGTCAACAAAGGCACCAGCACAGGTTTGTCATGATATCCATCATATCAGGGAATTATCGACAGATACCTGAGCCCGGCAAACAGCAATGGCAATGTCTGTCACCAAGGAATCGAAGGATATCGCCCAAGGGGCGGTTGTTTGTTTCGCTCTAAAACCGTCGGTGGCGGCAAGGCTGAACAAATGCATTCCTTCGACGAGTTGGCCGCCTTGACTTGTGACCTCTAAGACTAGCTGAATTAGTTTGACATTATCAAATTCTAATGCTAGTGCAGAGTTAAAACTGTACACAAGCAGGTAGTTGTGACGAGCGGTCGTAGAGTAAGTTGCCTTCGCGGAACTTTTGCCAAATTGTCGAACGATGGCCGTCGATGCGGCATTATAATTTGAAACCAAGGACTCACTACTCACTCGGCGCTGCAGCTAGTGCTCAAAGCTTAATTGAACTCTGCGTTGAGTGGTATGAACCCAATAGGCAGCTTTGGCCAACAAAAATAGTACCCGCCAGTACACCCTTACTAGACAGAATTGGAACATGAAACATTTTGCTAACACCACGACTAGGCTGTAGAATTGTGGGGCCCAAGGTTCTAGTCTGGTTCAAGTTAGTAACTAGGTTGACCAACGACTCATAGAGGTACAGAAAAGAAGGAATTCCACTTAGTGGAAGAATGATCTGAGAATGAGAATCAAAAGATCGGGCCGAGGCAGGTACCACTAACGTTTATCTGGGCCTTATTTATGTAACCTATGCCCAAACCTAACGACCAAACCCCCTCCTGTGGTAGGGTAAATTAGCAATGCAACAGGATGAACCGGTGATGCATTACGGTTGCCTCCTTACTAGAAGGCCGACGGAAACAGAAGGACGTATGATTGAGGATGTTATTTACGTGAACCTAAGATGAAACCAAATATTGAACAAATAAAGCACGGATACAAATCACATTGGCAGACATGCGCACTAGAGCCTACTACAGTGATATATGATAGCTGGACCTGACCTGACGTGCGTACTACTGGTTGCGTCGGACTTCATCTAACGCCGATGGGGGCGGCTGGACTGAGCCGCCCCTCGCACTGACAGGTGAGCCACAGCCTTCGGGTTCTAACTTGTTCTAGCTAATTACATCTCCTGAGTCGTCACAAGCGATTACATGGCCCACAGCGCTGTTACACAGAAGTATCCTGATTACCTTTGTTAGGATTGGTGATGCGAATAACTGTATATAAGCGCGGCTGAAATCTTCAGACAGCTCCATCCTTCAATCTTCCTCTCCTACATCAGGCTGACGATAAAATGAAATACAAAAAAAGCTTCGCAACTTTCGTTGTCGCTGGCCTGGTTCGAGGTTCGCTTGCTCAGACATGGTACCTACGATTTCGTTTCTGCACATGGTTTCCTCACTCTTTAATCTTTCCAGGTGCGGAAAGAACTATATGTCAAATCAGTCTGTGGTCCCACCTGGCGGTCAGTTTGTATTGCCTCCGCAGAGTGTTGAACCCCTTCTCTCGTTCCGCTGTGCCCCTGTCTTCCGTCCATACCTCGAGGAGGACGCGCAGACTGCAGCATTTGTAGTTGACACACCAATTGTTTATGATTGGATCACCGGTGCTATGCCCATCTCACTTCCTTCCGATTCGGACGCTTCTAGCCTCTCCAATGACTTCGGAAGCCTCAATATCACTATCAACGTGGGCTCTATCTTCACCACTGCAAACGTTCCTGTGAACGCTACCGGTATTCAAATTCCTGTAGATCTCAGCGCGCTCAATGCTCAGAAGACCCCATATAATGTCACCTGCTCTGCCACATATTCCGCGCAGTCGTCTTCGGGGTCTGAATCTGCAAATGAGCAGAAATTCAATACCAGCTCATCCCTTTTGTATCTCCCTGACACGAATGCTTCTGTTACAAAGACTGACTTGCGTACTGGTGCACTCTGGGTGCGGCCTGCGAGTGGAGAAGGTGGAGCATTTGCGCCCTTCGTCCCTCAAGGATTCTACATAAATTTCGAGAAGTATCTGGCGACAAATTTGTCTATGATCACTCAGCTCAAAGCCGATGGGTTCGTCTTTCATTGATATCACTCCTAAGCAGTCACTCAATTATTTATCCAGGTTTAACACTGTATGTTTCGCAATGATCTGTTACATCCCATGCTGATCGTGTACTCCATAGCTCCATCCAATTCCTCCTTATAACAACCTCACTATCTTCCAACAAGTTATCAATATGACCATCAGTGCTGGCATGTACATTGTTTATGATATGCGATCGTACGTCACACTTTATTACCTCATCTCATAATCATTGATATCTTTATTTCAGGAACTACCAGAACTTGAGTGCCGTTGCCCAACAAGTGAACGCTCACGCCTCGATTCCCAACCTGTTGAATTGGGAGACCGCACACGAGCCCGATGGCAACTCTGATCCCTTAAATGCGGCACAGGCGACATATGAATTGATTTACCAGTTGGACGGATATCATCCTGTCTCTATTGTTCTGAATTGCCAAGACTACAACTTCTCGCCTTACGTCAACGGTGCTGATATCGTTTTGCAGGTGAGCCATTTATAATATTCTTATTGCTTGCACTTCTGACTGTGGTGTAGGATGCTTATCCTATCGGTATCAATGCGACATGGTCCCCTGTATGGAACACAGAGTGCACCCCGGACTTTGGTCACTGTGGTTGCGACAACTGCAAAGGTACCTTGTACGATATCAGGGCCCGTATCCAGACCTACAAAGACAGGCTCAACATTTTGGGCTTTGACCGTACCAAGTCTGTGTGGACCACACCCCAGGCATTCGGCGGTGCTGCGTAAGTCGCCCTGAACTCCCAGTGCGATCTGTCCTGACTCTAATTACAGATACTGGAACACCACTCCCACCGGGCAGCAATGGGCTACTATGGGATTCACTTCCTTCAGCCATGGTGCTCTAGGTAAGTTATGTTGATAACCCGCATACGAATAAAACTGACTTACGTCGCCAGGTTCCAAGTCCTATCAATACCCGACCACAAGCGGCAATGTTACGACAATCGAAGGGACAGCGACCAACCTCACGGTTGTTATCAAAGACTACGTTCAACCATTCCTTGTCGACCCGAACGCTACATATGCCAACTACGATTACCTGGGTGTAGATGCTGGTCTCTGGCACAACGGCACTGCATATTTGCTCATCGTTGCCAACCTGGTCGACGCAATTCTCTACGTGCCGTGGAAGGATGTTGGCTTGGGCTCGATCACTAACGCGACTACGCAGGTACATCGCATATACTCCACCGAACAGACTACCAACGCCACTGGTCTGAACTTCCTGCCTGGTGGTATTGGTATTTACACTGTTACTCCCCCATAAAGTGGTTATAAAATGACGACTGAGGAAGCCGGAATCGGTGACCCTGATGAGATGCCAATAGCTTATTATTTTGATCTTATATTATTGTACGAGATGAATAATGTATATCTACCACTTTTATGAATTTATGTGGAGCTTATACAAGCAAATTGCTGTTTGAGTACTGAAGACGTCTGCAGTTTCGTTACACGCATATACGGAAAGCATTTGATCATAGCCAGGCGACTGAAGTAGACATCCTCTGACCGAACATCTCAAGCCACGCACAAACCATCCAACTCAAGATACGGTAGAGCTAAAACTCTCAGCTGTGGATAGTTGACTCTGACTTCAACATGTTTGTCATGGAAGATCATGTACCTGTGAGGGTTCGTTGGCAGTTAATTTGGTGGTTGTTGTTCGTCAACCTAATCAACGAGAGTCTGACAAGATCTTCGTCGCTAGCACGATTCCCACGACCTTCATCAAAGAGTGCATGCAGCTAGTAGTACATGTATCGTAGCGCCGCGTTCGCGCCAGTTCCCGACTTTGGCGCTTTCCATGGAAAGACGGCGTCGCAATACTTGTATGGAAGCAAAAGGTCCAAAACCCCATATATGCAAACCGACAACCCCAGCTGGCAAGAAAACTCGTATCGGGGATAACCAAAGGTGAAATGACAACAAACAAGAAAATTCGTATACTTACCAGGAACAGAACCCCCACCAACCTTGGGAGTCGGGAATCCAGGATACTTATTGGTTTGAACACATCAAATCGCTTGCATAACTAGATACCACGACGAAAACATTGGGACCTATGTCTCATTGAAATCTACTTCGGAACACCACATAACTTGAAGCAATACCAAATGAATAAAAACAAATTCTTCCGCAGAGCACCAGACAACTGAGTGAGCATCTACTGTGCTATACACCATTGCCAGTCGATATATGCACACGTTCCTGGAAAGCGATTGAGGTCATGCCGGTTGCTGCGTCGGAGTTGGCCACGAGCCTGGCGTGATATTCTCGAATACCAAGGATCAGGCGTGGTCCCAGCACAAACGACTGCACGACCGTCAAAATCTGAGAAAACCCATTACAAATCTGAGTG
>MU172918.1:395135-477662 GCA_016695475.1 Suillus decipiens | reverse complement strand
ACTCGGTCATAGCATCAACATACCTCTTGTCCGAATGTAAGTGCTGGAAATACTTATAGGCTATCAGCAGTTCCTTGACATTGTTATGCTCACCCCAATCGTACAGCAGTCCCACAAAGGCAGCAACTGCGAACGGACGGGTAGTCAAGGTTAGATTGAGACATCAGCTTCGATATCCGATTGCCCTCCACGAACCTGCAAAATAGCTGTAAACACGATTTGAATTAATGACCGGCCACGAAGTGGGTTCATTTGAGACTACTGTGGTCATAATGTTACCAACAATGATGAGTGCAGAATCTTCTATCTGGATCGTGGAGTTGGTGCAGTGCTGAAGGGCATGATGCAGTGTACACAGCTAGAGATAGCGGCAAAGAATACTTGATTGATATGTGTACAATATTTGTTACGGATATTGAGAGAAGAAAAGGAAAAGAACAAGTTGAAAAAAAGTAGGACCCAGTGTGGTGTAGGGCAAAACTGGTTAATAGTTATTTTCCCGGGGTCGGACAGATAGTATGTGACATTCCTAATAATGACACCCGGGCCGATGTTGCCTTGTCATCCCCCCTCGCCTGACAGTCGTCGCATCCTTATGATTCACAATCTAGGTGAATACCACCCCTCAACTAGGAGACAAAGACATCCTTAGACCACAGGAGGTCAGTCAAACCTGGGCTGCAGTGCCGCCCGGTCGATGTAAACGCTAAATCTATCGTTATCTTGATCTAACGAGATCTCTCCTGTGTTTACGGTATTCTAGTTGCATTCGACCCAGGTGAATTGTGGCGCTTCTGAGTCCTGCCTGGAAGTTATAAATGGCTGTACAGAGAGCTGTTTCAATATCCTCCTCGTGTCTGCCTACAGTGAGCTCTATGTTCGCTTTATCATTTAACATTCCTCGACTAATATTGTTATCATTCAGCCATTAAACTGAAGATGAATCATGTATCGACACCCGCCATTTCGGAAAGACCCCAGTGTTATAACAGTCAGCTCAAGCCCACTTACCACGGAATGACATCGCGATACACTAGCCCATCTACCGGAAAATGCAAGCCCCTTGTTGTACAGTCCGTGAAGCCCAACTCGACAAGTGATTGGATCGAGAGCCGCGTTCGATCGAACAGGCCAGTATCCACTGATCTTGCTGGTTGGCTGACCAGGGTGATGTCCCACCCATCCGGTGAATCATTTTTGTGGTTGTTCGTCTGGCTCATTTATATCATCGCACTATTATGTCCATCCAGAGTGCCTGTGCACACCACTTATTACAAGCCGTATTTGATGCGGTTTGTTGGCCATCTGTGGGCTGCACGCTCACCAAGGGAATACTCTCTACGCGCATGAGCAGCAGGTGAAGATGTTGGACATGTCCGACGCATCACCCACGCCCTCTACCCCCGCTTCCTTATTGTATATGATGAAGACAGAAGAGATTGGACAAGAGTCAATGTTGAGACAGCAGTGAGGCGAAAACCGTATGTCGCTGTCACCTACTGCTACGACGACGTGATAAATTTCGGAAGTACGGAGGCGCTCATAGAGCGGGTGCGGAACGCTACCTTGGATCAAGGATTTGATGCATATGCATACTGGCTAGATCTCGAGTGCTTATTTGAGGATCCTATCCAAAAGGCCCAAGACCTGTATCGCATGTCGGACGTCTACCGACTCGCCTCCTTCACACTCATCATACTCACCAACGAGAGTGCTTGGGGCGGCCGTGTGTGGACCCTGCCGGAAGCTCTCCTTAGTCGTGAGCTGCGATATAAGGCTGGAGACAACACAGTCACTCCCATCAGTCTCATCCAAATCGCCTCTTTGGCTTATTCACACCACGATGAGGAATCCCACATTATCAACTCTTATGGCCTCGGGAAAGATCCGCTTGAGAGGTTGGAGCGTAATCTCCAACTCAAAGAAGCAATATGGCGGCGAGAAAGTTTTCAGGGGAGATATCGCGCAGAAAAAGTGTATGCGCTCATGGGATTCTTTGAGCATCGCATTCTCCCAAATGCTGGAGAAACAGAGCTGCAAGCACTTGCGCGCTTGTTTATGGCGAACGACAATGACCGGATTGCTGATCGGATGATCTCAATGTTTCCCAGGGATCGAAGAGGTATAAATCAATGGTACACCAAAGACGATGAATATGGTGCCAAGCTTTGGGACATCGAGCCCGCTATACAAGTCATCGGGGTCACATCCAATGGTTCTCTTGTATTGGATGGCCGCCGGGCGGCAGCGATCAGATGGAAGAATTTTCCATCTGTCGCATTTGCTACGAGGCGTACCGTCCACCTGGCACATACAATGCCATACGTGGTCCTCTTCTTTTTCGTGCTAGGTGGATCCATACTTTTATACGACTTTGAACTTGCATATGACCAAAATTCTCCATATCAGCCATCTTTATGCGGCGAGGGCATGCTTATTATCTCATCTGTTCTGCTGATATTCGCGCCAATCCTCACAACTTATGCGCACTCTGGAAGAGTCGTCCTTGCCCGTCCTTGGCTAATCGGAGTCAAAGGGGTCATTTCCGTGCAAGAAGCCTCCAACTATCTGTATGGATATCAGATTGGGGATTCTCGTCGTACCTTTTACACTCCTTCAGGGTCGCCTTTGGCAAGACCGACTGAAAGTGATTCTAAGTTCCGCGAAGGCCACGTTTCGCAGTATGACGCAGCCCTTGCCGCCCCACCATTTGACCCTATTGAAGGTCACATGTTCACCCTCGTCGACACTGTCTCAAGCACGATCTACTATTTCCGTGCGCATAGGCCTCCCACGGTCTGTCTTTTCACTGGATCGGAGGGTGGTCAAGGGAGGTTTGTCCTGGCTAGTGAGGAATGCAGCAGCAGTGAACTGCGACGTGAGACGGTGCTCCGCATGCCGAGTTACATCTTTGGTCACGTGCACACTTGTGATTGGGTGGCTCTGTGTGGTAATCCTTAAGGTCGGTACAGAGAATGACTTGGAATCTTCGTTGTCACCCCCTCATTTCTATGACGCGTTTCTCCTTCCCTATTTCCTTTGTACTTGTATACTACTACCGCCCTCCAGACATTTCAGGACTTTTCTTGTGCCCTTTTTGTTCTGTGTAGGACTTTTTGATGCATCAGCTGTGTCCAAAATTTCATTCACATACGCTACATATACACTACATTGGCTTTGGTTGTCATTGATTTTGCTGTACATTGCATTGACTTTGTTGTGGCAGGTGAACGCACGAGCAATGATTGATGATCACACACAGAAGCCCGCGGGAGAATTAGAAAGGAAAGTATGGCGCCCAGTACTATGCGCCTTCATTCACTTGACACAAAAGCAAGAACTAATAGTAATTAACGGGACAAATAAATATTAAATAGACAATCGACAATACACCGGAGTGAAAGAAAGTGAACGAAGGGATGGACGTTACAGGAGGAACTGACAATTAGCATACTTGATACGTATTATGAAAACAAAAATGAGAGTGAGAAACGCGCCATAGAAATAAGGCGGTTAATAAAAGTAGAATAACAATGAAGCGTCATTCCTTGTACCAGCCTTAAGGTTTACCACACAAAGCTACCCAATCACAAGTGTGCATGTAAGCAGAGATGTAACTCGGCATGCGGAGCACCGCCTCACGTCGCAGCTCGCTATTGCTGCATTCCTCACTAGCCAGGACAAACCTCCCTTGACCACCCTCCGATCCAGTGAAAAGACAGACCGTAGGAGGCCTATGCGCACGGAAATAGTAGATCGTGCCTGAGACAGTGTCGACGAGGGTGAACATGTGACCTTCAATAGGGTCAAATGGTGGGGCGGCGAGGGCTGCGTCGTACTGCGAAACGTGGCCTTCACGGAACTTGGAATCACTTTCTCTCGGTCTCGCAAAAGGCGACCCTGAAGGAGTGTAAAAGGTACGACGAGAATCCCCAATCTGATATCCATACAGATAGTTGGAGGCTTCTTGCACGGAAATGACCCCTTTGACTCCGATTAGCCAAGGACGGGCAAGGACGACTCTTCCAGAGTGCGCATAAGTTGTGAGGATTGGCGCGAATATCAGCAGAACAGATGAGATAATAAGCATGCCCTCGCCGCATAAAGATGGCTGATATGGAGAATTTTGGTCATATGCAAGTTCAAAGTCGTATAAAAGTATGGATCCACCTAGCACGAAAAAGAAGAGGACCACGTATGGCATTGTATGTGCCAGGTGGACGGTACGCCTCGTAGCAAATGCGACAGATGGAAAATTCTTCCATCTGATCGCTGCCGCCCGGCGGCCATCCAATACAAGAGAACCATTGGATGAAATGCCGATGACTTGTACAGTAGGCTCGATGTCCCAAAGCTTGGCACTATATTCGTCTTCTTTGGTGTACCATTGGTTTATACCTTTTCGATCTCTGGGAAACATTGAGATCATCCGATCAGCAATCCGGTCATTGTCGTTCGCCATAAACAAGCGCGCAAGTGCTTGCAGCTCTGTTTCTCCAGCATTTGGGAGAATGCGATGCTCAAAGAATCCCATAAGCGCATACACTTTTTCTGCGCGATATCTCCCCTGAAAACTTTCTCGCCGCCATATTGCTTCTTTGAGTTGGAGATTGCGCTCTAACCTCTCGAGCGGATCTTTCCCGAGACCATAAGAGTTGATAATATGGGATTCCTCATCGTGGTGCGAATAAGCTAAAGAGGCGATTTGGATGAGACTGATGGGGGTGACTGCGTTGTCTCCAGCCTTGTATCGCAGCTCACGACTGAGGAGAGCTTCCGGCAGGGTCCAAACACGGCTGCCCCAAGCGAGCCAAGCACTCTCGTTGGTGAGTATGATGAGTGTGAAGGAGGCGAGTCGGTAGACGTCCGACATGCGATACAGGTCTTGGGCCTTTTGAATGGGATCCTCGAATAAGCATTCGAGATCTAGCCAGTATGCATCAAATCCTTGATCCAAGGTAGCGTTCCGCACCCGCTCTATGAGCGCCTCCGTACTTCCGAAATTTATCACATCGTCGTAGCAGTAGGTGACGGCGACATATGGTTTTCGCCTCACTGCTGTCTCAACATTGACTCTTGTCCAATCTCTTCTGTCTTCATCATATACAACGAGGAAGCGGGGGTAGAGGGCATGGGTGATACGTCGAACGTGTCCAGCATCTTCACCTGCTGCTCGTGTGCGTAGAGAGTATTCCCTTGGTGAGCGTGCAGCCCACAGTTGGCCGACAAACCGCATCAAATACGGCTTGTAATAAGCGGCGAATGCAGGCCTTCTGGATGGGAATAATAGGGCAACGATATAAAAGAGCCAGACGAACAACCACAAAAATGTTTCGCTGGATGGGTTGAACATCATCCTGGTCAGCGAACCAGCAAGCCTAGTAGATAGTGGTGTGTTCGATCGAACATCGCTCTCGTTCCAATCACTTGTCAAGCTGGGATTCACTGATTGCACAGTGAGGGGCTTGCATTTTCCGGTAGAAGGACTAGTATATCGCGATGTTATTCCGTGGTAAAAGGGCTTGAGCTGACTGCTATAGCACTGAGGTTTCCGATCAGTGGTTGTCGATGTATGACTCATCTTTGGTTTAATGGCTGGATAATAATGTCGGTCAAGGAATACTAAGCGATACCGCAAACACAGAGCTTACCGTGGGCAGAGGTAAGAGGGACATTGAATCAGTTTTCTGTACGACCATTTTAAACTTCCAGAAAGTGCCTAGAGATGATCCACCAGGGTCCACAACGTACGTAGTATGCACCTAGAATGCTGTAGATGCATGACAGATCTCGGAAGGAGGTCAAGTGCCGTTGAATTATACTGATTGAAGGAAATTTGTTTTTTCCTACAAGTACCGAGAAGTCAATTTGCTAATAGACTCGGAGTAGGATGCCAATCAGAGCTTTGACAGATCGACCCTTACTGTAAGACTGTTCACATAATACTCAGTACAGGGACAACGAATGCCACTACTGAGACGCGCGCTGGCAGTTGCCGCATGGTACGACTTCCAGAACCAGTGATATCTTCGCCGTCAGTCAGAACGCCAGGATGATACGGTACTAGTCTGTGGTGTCAAAAAAAACAGAAAGTCGAAATTGTAGCAGAGGATCACAAGCTCGTCAGGATCCAATTACGTTGATCGTGGCCTTCAGGGTTCCCGGGCGCCAATCAGAGGGCATTTAACCCTTTCGCAAGTACTTTGTTCTAGGCAGGGCACACCGATGAAAGACACAAGGGGTACATCAGACAAGCTTCCTAGAGACAGATGGTAAGACCTGATAGGTGAGCACTGACAAGTAAGCAGGCAGGGTTGGTCTCAACTAGTAGATGCCAAGGGACCGAGATGACATCCATCCAAGGCACAAGAAGACGTAGCTGACAGCAGGTGCGCTCGAGCGCGTCTACTTGGCTACTGTGCATTTTGGAACCTAACGAGAATACAAGACGCGACAAGACGGACACTGCAGAGCCCTGAAACCAGAACCACGAGTATAAAGGAACAGTAAGTAGGGACAACGAACGGTGACTCGGGGCAAAAGCAAGGACAGCTACTATGATGAGCTACAAGATGAGCGAGTCGAACGTACTAGTAACATATAGCGAATATTTAGTTTGATGCGCCACTCAGAATTGCGTTCGAAACCTTGTTCCCATGCCCGTCGCGCCCTCGTTAACGTTCCTGGCTTGGGGATGCTGAGAATACAGAACCAAAGGACGGGCCAAGGACCAGTGGCGGCGGCGGAAACCAACCCCACCGTGAGAACTTGAAGGTGCTTTACGGGCCGCCCAGTATGAAGCGAAGTCTCGGAGCGAGTCCCTTGTTTCTTCCTCCATTGTCCTCGTCGCTATGACTCCTGGTTCAAACGTTCAAGGTTGATGCTATATCTCATTATCGAGACGTTCTTGGAATGCGCACTTTGATCCTAAAAAGTTCCTGCAGCAGGAACAGGATCAAGCTCAAAGCCGCAGTACAATGCATGGATCTGTTGTCGTGAACTACGACACCAAAGCCCCGCATCACTCGCCGAACTACCAGACCAAGAGAAATCGAGTCATGATCACTCTTCTTTCACTCACCCAAATCACCCAAAGAACACCGCCATGCAGTAGCCTTCACTCAAATCATGAACAAAGCCAATATTGCATCATGATAAGTAAAAACCCCGTCAGATCTGATGAAATGAGATATGAGCAACGACTTCGGGGATATAGATAGCGATATGAATATGTTGATAGATAGATGGTGATGAAAGGAATGCGTGACGCAGACGCAGCGCCGACAAAAATAAAAGCAAACTGTCCGTCCGTCCGTCCACTACTCGTTACGAGTCACCCCCACTCTCACTCTCCCTTTGCAATACATGCTCCTCAATAGCTCTACACTGTGATAGGAGTTGAACATTCACCGCTCGACCGCATGCGTTGCGGATGAAAGGCGTCTACAAATCCAAATCAAATCCGGAACAACGGTAACATGAGAGTCTAGTCAAAATCACAGGAGAGAACAACGCACGTTCACCAGCTCATTAGCATTCGGCCTCGACGCATACGGCCTCGAGCATAACTTCAAAAATTCATGAAACCTGCGCGAGTAAAGCTCTGGTTGACGCAAAGGCGGCCATTGGACACCGATTTGTCGCGGGTCTTGGACGTCCGCAAAGGGAGGTTCTGTTTGTGCTAGTTCCCATACTGTTGCGCCTAGAGACCAGACATCGACTTTGAGTGCATTATATGCTCCACTATGATAATAAGAGACATGAGATGAAAGAACGAATATGGATGTACTCACACTCGCATCTCGGGAGCCTATAAAACATGAACACCATCAGCAAACATACACGGAGGAGGAACATTATGAAACACACCTGCCAGTAGATAACGCCGACAGCCCCAACGCACATCGGAGAATTTCTTGTCACACGCACAGCATTCGAAAAATCAGCTATGCATCAAATAATCAAAATGAGATCAACGTCTCTTCTCCAATAACAAAAAAAGATGGCAACAAAACAAGTGATGATCGGAGTAGACAATCCACATAAAGGTGCCACTTACCAACTTTTACGATTCCGCTCGCGTTTAAAAGAAGGTTATCAGAACGGACGTCTCGATGAGCTATATGGTGCTTTTGGAGGTATTCGAGCGCAAGTAGAACCTGACCATCCATTCACCAATCAGTATCCATTCACGCACACAATGAAATGAAGACTCACATCACTAGCAAACCGCGCAATCATCCTCTCTTGCAACGACAACCCCTCCCCAACAAGGCCTACAACATCCGCCAAGCTCCTCTCCATCAGTTCCATCCGTATCCACACCGAATCATCCACCAAATTCACATAAAATGCGTCCATCCGCAACACATGCTCGTGATGCACCCCGCGCATCAACTCCATTTCGTGGTTCAGGTCTTGGAGCTTTGGAGATACAGCTGAGTGGATTGCGATTGCTTTTATGGCTACATGCGTCGTTCCGGGGGGTAGAGAGAGCGTGTCGGGGGGACAAACGAGGCGGGCGGCGTATACGGAGCCACTCTCGCCCTCTGCAATTTCTTGGAGGTCTGCAAAGCATTCCTGGGGATCGACGTCGACCATGAATTCGGAGAGGGGGGAGACGGCGTCTGCGATCCATCCTGGTAAGCGCTGCAATTGGGATTGGGTATGTGCTTTTGGGAGGGGGAGCGTGAACCCTTCGTCACTATCATTGTCCCGCCCTCCAACTCCAAACGTATCAGTTGTTGATGTGAGAAGCGCAGCTTCAGGAGCGAAACTCTTATCCCGAAGCGGCGAAGGCGGAACGTGCAACTTGGGTGTGATGAGGGGTGGGCTTTCAGTAGTAGAACCTGTATCGCTGCTGAAGTGCGAGCTGTGAGGAGAACCCTGCACACGGAGGGAAGTTGTGCGGAAACGAGTGGGTTGACGTGGTGTTGTGTCGAGGTCAGGGGTGAGAGGGGGTTCTGGCCACGCAGGATTCGAGTCTAGCGTGATGGATGCGCCATCTGAATCTAACACAACGGACGCACCATCTTCTGTCTCGCTCCCTGCATCATCTGCAGGTTCAACAGCACTTAGCGACACAGAATCAGAATCAACGACACTAGCTGTTGCCAACGTGATAGCCACGGCTCCACTCACGCTCACGATCGTAGCGGGTGTAACTGTCATTACTGACATTTCGGAGTTGCGGTCGCCTGCGGGTCGTAAGGGGAGGAGGGTTGTAGAGGAACTAGGGCTTGTGGCTAAAGGTAGACTGTGGTTGCTTGTTGTTGAAGCGCCCGTCATAGGAGAACTTGTCATTGAAGGAGAACCACGACTGCCTGCCATTAAAGAACCGATACCTTCTCCTCTCAAAGAGTTCACATCCGAAATCTTCGATGACAGCGTCGCACTGGTAGGCGGCTGTGACGACACAGTAACCTCGATTCCCGATTTACAAGCCCGAGGCGATGAAGGTTTTGTGAGGTCTGTGTGATCTGTACTGCTAATTTGGGTGCTCGAGCTGGGAATCTTCGGTCCACCAGCATTGGGGGATAAAACGTCCAACCCAATTCCAAGTGAAGAGAGGTTCAACCCAGCACCAAGCGAAGAGACATTAGGCCCCAACGAAATATCTGGTAGCACAGGATCGATACTGCAATCAACCTCTACCTCTTCAGGAGGCACAGGTGGTTCTCTCGTCGGCGTACGCGGTGTGTTTCGCGTGGGTATAGGGGGTGTTTTAGTAGTTGTAGGTGGTGGTGTGGTCCTAGTTGTCAGTGTAGGCGGTGCGCTCCTCCCAGGTGCAGGTGACTCGGGCACCATAACACGCAGTGGAGCTCCAAGCGTTATATCCGCTCCAAATGATACATCCGGGAGTGTCGGGAGTGTCTGTGTCGGAGTTGGAGAGAACATATTCGAAGTTGACGGCGAAAGCGAGCTCGAATTCGGCTGTACTGATTCAGAAGGAGAATGTGAAGGGGCAGAGGGAGAAGGAGAGGTAGATGGTGTTGATATAGCTGTAGAAGGACTAGGAAATTGAGATTTCAAAGATGAGGGCGACGATGGACGGGATGATGTTGATCGAGAGCGTGATGTTGATGTTGATGGGGATGGTGATAGCGATGGTGATAGTCGTGAGGAAGAAGAGGAAGGGAATGAGAATCCAGGGAGTAGCAAGCTGCTGCTGCCTTCCCCTCTATCTACCAAGAGGCTCTTCCGCTTCGACTCGACGAATTTCCCTGGTTTTGCGAGTCCTAGTCGGTCGTCGAGTCTACTCCCACTCCCTCCTTCACTTCCACTCCCGTCTTCCAACCCACCAAGTAACCCAGCCCCCCAATCCTCGAACCCCAAATCCGAGCTCAAATGAAAACTAAGCCTTGGAGGCAATGCACCCACTTTCATCAACCTCTTATCAATGACCAGCGGAGGTGTCGGAGTCAAGTGCCTATTCAGCAGCGCAGGATCGATGTCCGGAAGTGAAAGATTCACGTCTGTATCCGTATAAAACGATGAAGAAGTGGTATCCGCTGTTGCTGAGATATCCAAGATCGAATTCATATCCCGTTCTTTCTTCCTTAGTGGTCCAGACTCTGTTTCTATTCCACTTCCACTCCCTTCCGATGGGAGTCCAGGTTTTTCCCGAAAAACAGGCGTATGGACTGGAGAGTGGTAAGCAGGAGGCGGGGACTCATCCGCATTGGAAACATGGAAGACTCTCCTCGGAGGCGTGCGTGGGGAGGCACTGTGTAAGCTATGCGCATCAATGGGATGACTGTTCAAAGGCAGGCTGTGAGAATGCACCAGAGGACTGGGGATGTGCCCTGAGTTAGTCCGGGGAGGTGCCTCAGATTGAACACGAGTGATTTGTGGCGAATTTGTGTGATTGGAACCGCTGTGGTGGGTGGAGACGGAATGGGTGTCGAGGGGATATGGGTCAATCATGCTTTCGTGCCCTGCGCCATTGACGAATACATACTGGGTGTCAACTGTATCTCCTTCGGCAACAGAGTGCGAGTGGGAGGAGGATGTGGCGGTATATGAGGATTGGCGAGATGGGGGAAAGGAGGTTGGGGATGGTGCGTTAATGTAGGCGCTTGCTAGTAGTGCTGCATTTGATGAATGGGCTGCAAGGGATGAACTTCGGGGTGCTGGATGGCGGAGAATAGAGAGTGGTGAATCGGGACGGGATGTATTTGGGTTTCCACGAACAGCTGTGCGGCGTGCATGAATCGCTGCGATTTCGTCGTCAGTGAAACCAGCTTGAGAAAGGGCATTAGACCATGAAGGAGGAAGTCCTACGAATCTGGAAAAGGTGTTAGGGTCGTAGAGGATAGAAAGAGAATGCTTACCCCTCGTCAACATGTATATGATGCTGATCGCTCATTTAGAAAGGGTCATTAGGAATTACAAGCAGACTCACCTGGAAATTCCATGGACCAGATATGCCTTCATCCTCTTGAGGAGGTTGCGGAATTTCTGTTTCTATGAGATTCTTCGTTGACCTATTACGCTTCGCAATCGACGAGAACTTGAATATGTTTCGCTTTGACTTCTCGCTCTCTATAGACATTGCAGGACCAAAAGAACGAACTGAAGGAGCGGATTCAGGTGAAGCCCGGTTACAGTCAGGCGTTGTTGGTAGTGATGGTAGTAGGTCGGCAGGAGGAGACAAAGAAGTCACGCTTGGATTGTAAAGCGATTTACTTGAGCCATAAAGACCTCCTTGTACTTGTAATCCTTGTTGAAAGTATTGATCATCCTTGGGAGGAGGCGGCGGTGGTGGTCTCTCCTTGTTAAACTTGAATACTTTGAGAGTAGAGAACCGGGAATTGTTCCTGCTCGACATCCTAATACATCGACGAGCTCAACGTTGGCGACGACGGCGGCGACGACGACGACAATGAAGAAGAGTAATAGTAGTAGGTAGTAGTACTACGTTAAGACCTTTGAGTGGCACTAGTACGTGACCCTTCTACTAGTAGTAAGCGCTAAACCGTGGCCAAAACTTCAACCAAATTTTTCCCTTTGCCATAATAAATCATCCGTTCTTCAATGATTTCCAACGTTTCCACTTCTCGCATCATGACTTATCCACAGCGAATATATTACGACTCATAATTCGGCTGGTGACTATGCATCATACGCAGTCTCACAGCTTTGACTAGCTCAGCCTCGTTAGTCCTGAACTAACCCAAATTTCACAGACTCGGGATGCATTCCGACGCAGCTGTATACATTTCTCATGTCAGATTCTTGATGTCCCTGCATTAATATTGATCGGTTGTAATTCTCATTCGCTGAGTACGAAGGATCTGATTGGATCTATCTGACTCAGTGAGTGGGTCTCCAGCGAGGGATTCTCTCCCCGACGAGCTCGACGTCACGGCTGCAGCGTCGTGCACAGAAAGTCAACTTTGAAGCTCCAGAACTAGTATTACTTCGACTTATCCTAGCCCTTTTCAGGATGTACTCAGTCTCTATTCGAGCAAAGGGTAACTCTTGTGCTAACTTCACCCAAACAGGGGCAATAATACCAAATTCCATGGCACCCTTTCCTAAGTCTTCTCTCAGCACTCGATGTTCAACCACAATGGACTCACCGGCTCCATTCAACCTCATATTGTGGTACACGATGGACAAACATCCTAATACTTTCTGGCTCAGCATACCATCCAATTCAGAGATAGCCGAGTTAAAATCTGCCATTTATTTGCATCTCAAAGATGGTCCACTGCGTGCCAAGGTACTTCCACAAGAACTCATTTTGTGGAAGGTGAGTTCCCGTCCTAGTACGAGCCATAAAACTCTTCACTTACTTTCCTCTAGCTCACCATTCAAGTTCTCATCTCCCCCCACGAGACCGTCGGCGAACGTGTAAAAGCGATGGACCCGAAGGAGATCGCAGTGGAGCTGGAAAACGACAACCAAAAAGTCTCACAAGCATTTCCAGAAATTTCAGACACAGAACAGGAACTACACTTAACCGTACACAGTACGTCTCACGGATTCTTAATAATATCAACGCTACCGCCTACTGATGATATCTTGCAGTTGGGAAACCCTCCCCTCCCCCCAGTACCACCAGGTCTTCCACGCCTTGGACCTTGCTCGACAACGAACACATTTCAGCTTCCGCCGTAGAAAACCTTTCACGTACAAATGAAAATACCTTGTTAATAGGGAAGAGGAAAAACTTCAACTCGAAAGAGCGGGGGGGGGGGAGGCGCTGGCTCGTGCCAACGTTCGTTCTTCCGACCATGCACCACTGCTCTGATCTGAAGGCTTTTTCTTTGTCTTTTTAGACAGCAGACGAGTCGGTAAAAACGCTATCCGATGACCTCAAGACCGTCCGTCAATGCAACGTCAAATACAGGATTAGGATATTAGAACAGGATCTCCGAGGTGTTGCTGTCGAGCAGCCCAAGAACAAAGTTTCCAAAGCCACGTCTGATGCTACAAGCTCATGGGAATCGGAAAAACTTGAACTCCAAAAGTCAAGAGACGAAGCTCTAGCACGCGCTGGTGTAGGTTATACTTCCGCTTGAGCATACATGTTACCACTCTGACTCTCTTTCTTATTCTTTTCAGGCAGCTGACAAGTCGGTCAAAAAGCTCTCTCGCGATGTCACCTTTGCTTGTGAACACAATGAAAATACCAGTCCAGAATATTGGGCCTACAGACAGTCAGTGATAGGATGAAGTTGGAGCACGCTGCTGCTGTCGAGGCTTCTTCTGCCGCGTCTGATGCTGCAAAGTTCTGGGAGGCTCAAAAGATTCAACTCGAAAGAGTGAGGGACAAGGCAGTGATACGTGCTGATGTTAGTGATCTGGTTCGAATTTGCATTGTTGTGCTAACTGCTTTTCCTTCTAGAAGGGTGAAAAGTTAGTGAAAAGCTGCTGTTACCAGACACCTGTAAATGCAAATGTTGTCTGTCTCAAATGAAGTCCGCCTGGAACAGGGACAGGGACAAGGACAGTGACACTGCTGTTATCGAGAATGACGGTACTAGTACCTCTCCGACCACCGAAGAACCCTCAACAAAGCACGGACAGGATCTGAAGACTCTGCACGCTCAGGTGACTGCTCTGCACGAGGCATCCCTTAAAGCAGCAGCTGATGCTGCAACTATGGCTGCCAATGCGGAGGCTGCTGCTGCTTCTTCCGAAAAGTCAATGCAAGCTTCTCTCAAGGCAGCGGCCGACGCTGCAATCGCTCATGTCGCAAAACCCAGGGCTCCGATTTCTCGTAACGGATGCAGTCGCAGCGGGTGTACTACATATGAACCCTGCCAACTCAGCCACGACGCATCAAGAACTACTGCTACGGTATCACATGGTGGCCTCAGAGGGAGAGTCGGAGTTGCACCGCGCGGCGCTGTGGGAGATTGAGATTCCATTATCCGAAGTGCAGCTCCTGGGCAGGGCGGGGCTCCTCCCCATATTCAGGGTGCAAGGGCGAGCACCTTTGGTAGCTTTAGCAAGCAAGCTCTCTGCATATATATTATGGGGGGCTCTATTTTGAGGAGGAACGTTGAAACGTTGAAGTACTTGGCATCCCGCCCTGCGTGACATCGGACTCTGATACAATGCATTTATGACACTTTACCCAGTCGGAGCTGATAATCTGTGTGGCCCTGCAGCCTGAGGTCATCGTCAGGTATTCTGCAAGAAGGTATGAGAACATGGATAACTTGGTGTCATGTCAAGCCGCGTCACATATGTGGGTCAGTCTTCACAATTTTCGTCCACAACTTGAACTTGAACCATCTTCCTGTCTACGCCAGATATCTGATGGTGGCATTATACTACTCCTCTCAGCTGAGTGGTGAGTTGGAAGTTGCTAGTATTGGCTATTGTTATGTTTATCATCATTCGGGCAGTCGTGGGGTCGGTATCGCACAGTACTGCCATCATCTGCACTATCTTCAGGCTCGTTTACAGAGGTTGGATGCGCAACTTGTGGTGGGAAGATGCATGGGCGGCACTTGCACTTATCGCAGACGGTATAACTTTCCCTGTACGCTACTTTGGACAGTAAACTAACCACATCCCCCTCAGTTGTTTGCCTGGCATGTATCTGGATCGGCAGTGTGCTAAGCTGTGAGTAGTACTTGACTTTGCATTCCAAGGATAATAACATGTTCATATCACTCTCAGCATGGATCCTCGCAATCGCTTTTACTACTGTGCTGTGGTACGCGTGATAGCTCACTCGGTTACATTTCTCACTAATTAGTTCAGGGCTGCGCGCATGAGCGTCATTCTCTTGATCATCCCTATCGCCAACCACTCGGGGTCTAAGATTCACAAACGGATTACCTATCTCGTTGTAGCTTGCTTTGCGTGTACGTGGACTGCACTACTCGTTCAGAAGATTATTATCTGCGAGTTTCACTCCTGCCGCATGGGTAAGTCAGTGGCGGTCTCGCTTTTGGTCAGTCAATACCTATATGCTTTCCTGGGGCGCATGTTCTCAAATCATTGGCAATTCAGCGGACATCATCGCAGATATTACCCTCGTTGTTGTGCCGCTTTATCTTTTGCAAATCATAGGTCGTCCACGTAGCAACATGATACTGGTTCAATTTGCATTTGGCGCTTCACTTTTGGTTCCCGTCTTCACAATCACTATCTGCGCTCCTCCTCCTCAATATCAATAACGCAAATACGCTCATGTTTGCGCACATCAAGGTAGGCATTCTCCTCGTCCTCGCACTGCTTTACAACATACGACCGAAACTAGGCCGCTGTCAGTCTCATCATCTGCAACCTCCTGGTGATCGTGGCCTTCTTATACCGCGTATATGTAAAGGACACATCCGACATAAACCAGCCACTCGCATCCAATGGAGTCTTCACGAGTATCATCGTGATACCGATAGGCGGTAGCACGAATGCCCTGACATCGTTTTCTTTACAGGATAAGATAACCTCAAGACAAGCAAGAAGTGCAGGCTGGAGGGAACAAGTCGAAGAATGAAGCTGAAGACGCAAACGGCGTGCGTTGCGCCGAAGAGGCACCCGTATCGAGAGTAACTAGAAACATTCAAGGACTAGGATGGCGAACGATGATCAATGAAGAAGGAAGTTGCGAAACAAGATGGTAGCCTGGGTTTCCATATTACCACGGACATATCTTTGTGATGATTATACTATTAGTTGTACTTACTCGTATGTCTATGCTTTACGAATCCAAATAGATATTGTGACCAAGCTTGTCCTCCAATTGTCTGAGTCTTTTTCCAAACTAGAAGTTGAGGGCACGACTCGGATGAATCGGAAATGTAAGAGCTGGCCCATTTCGGTCTTGGTGTTTTTGGGCTTGTGCAAGCACGCAGAAAGTGCAGGGCAATAAGGGAAACTTGTCGTCGTGCCAGTCTCCTTATCGCCTCCAGAGGTCCAGGCCTGGCGAGAGGAATCCTTATTGCGATAAGGTTAACCCGAATCATACACTCCCAAGACCTTAAAACCACGGCAGTAGGTACACCCTCTGACGACAACGTCACAACAGTGCATCGATGTTCCCTGAGACTACCTCTATGCCTTTGACCCACGGTCAATCACATCGTTTTCTTCAATAAATCCTGCAGGTGTAATTCCCTTCTTAACTTTCTCCAGCTCGTTCTAATCCATGACACCCCTGAAGATATCTAGGACTTCGCCAGCACCTTTTTGCAGGCCTCGGCGTGAATCTAGAGCCTCGTTTTCAAACCTATTAAATTCTTCAAGCAGCTCTTCATCCGTCATCGACTCTGGGACCTGCAAGAAATTTGTCGTTCGAGCTGCAAGAATCACCAGTGAGTGGAGGCACCCATACAAAAGACCTTTTAAAGTTCGTTTGCTAAGGCTATGTCAAGTCCAAGATCGTCTTAGCTGTGAATATCTCCCCAATAGTCTGAGGAGACCTTCATAGCTAGGACAATTTCCAGACAGCGTACTTGATCGAAAAGCTTGTCTATGACTTCTGCAGCACCACTGAAGAATAGGATGCGGGCCAACCGAGGTTATCGTAGATTTCATGTCCCGAAGAATGGCCTTCGCATGACACTTCAACTCATCGTTCGTCTGTGGCAGTGTCGCTCTTCACGGTGGTGAGGGTCTGGTACGGCTGTATTAGATGGCGGTGCGGGTGGATGTGATGGATATAGAGGAGGAAGACCCGGAGGATAGAGGACGAGGTGGAGGTATTGGTGTAGGAGAGGGAGGAGTCTCAGGTCTTGGCTCTCCCGCCTTGCACTCTCTAGCGCATGAGTATGTCGACTCTTGAGCCTCGAGGACCAAATGAATCAATAATATTAACGATATCAATCTGAATCAGATTGTTGAATGAACATTGCGCACGTTGACCCGATGCATATATTCTTGGCGTGTAAGTATTTACGCAAAGGAACATTCGAACGGATTATTTCATCATTTCAACTTGGTTTGATCAAGCAAACGACTATGTAGATAAAAAATATCACTGTTGGAACTTGAAAATACTGACTACGGTGCGTCTAACTAAGCATCTACCGAGCTTACACTAACTCAGTTCAGTCCAGAATGACTGGCATCAATGCATGATCATAATCCACTGATGCTCCCGGCCACGCTTTCAACTGCATTTTTAAGTTTGTGCGTCTCACGGACGACGTTGTCGTTCTCATCTTCAGCACATTCACTAATGAATGTAGCGGTTTCTGCTACGAAACCTATCATGATGTTAGCATTATCCTCCTTGACGGCATGAACGACCTGAGTACGAACCAATAAGTTTCCCACCCTGTTCACGCCAGAGAGCTTCCGAGCAGGACAGAGCGAATATGCGCTCGCGAGCATCCTCTGCGCGAGTGTGCATGAGCAGGTTAAGGTTGATAGATTTGAGTAAGGAATCATCCACGGCCACGCTCGTCATGGCGATCAAGCAGTTCGTCAGCGCTTGTTTGCCATCTGTGATATTCAATCTGATGCAACTCGAAACTTGCGCTATCATAGGCTTCGCTACTGAGGCCAGTTTGTCATCGCGCCAGAATACTGAAAAAATCACGAGTGAGTGGTTCGGCGTAACTTGAGTCGCGTGTTCTTACCACCATCGTCATTTTCGAAACTCTTTGTGAGGGTCTCGATGGTTGATAACCATAGAGACGAATTTTGAATTAATCCTGAAGCCAATGACTCCAATATATCGCATAAAGCTTGCAGAAGCATTGTCATGTAAGGGTTCATTAAGCCCTGCACCGAATTAATGATGACATGTTTGAAAGATGTATTACGACCTCACCTTAAAATAATCCAACAAGGCAGAGTACATGTGACAAAACGTGACCTTACGCTCAATGTTTGCTGTGCGACGCTCAGAGAGAAACACAATTCTGATAGGGAGTGGCTCACCACTCTCAGCTGCAAATGCCCAGTCATACAAACGACGGAACAAAGGTCTAAAGGCTGTCTCGTTGAGCTTTACAACAAGTTCCAAGAATGCCGAAATGATATGAGGTTCTCCCTGGCACTAGTTAGTCTCACCGCAAGTCACAATGAAGAGACTCACATTTCTGGAGCCAGTCGTAGACGTCATGTTAACGCCAAAGCCGTCGAGGAATACTGAGAAGATTGAACGGATGTGCTCCTGAACGTCAGTACCTCGAGCTACCCGAAGACTGCGCTTGAAAAAGACGAAATATGCGATGAGTCCATCAACATGTTCCTGTCACAGGACATCAATATTCCAAATCATGTTCATATCCTGAAGAACATACCTTTTTCTGAGATTTTTCCAAATTGGGCCACAGATCACAGAGTACCGGTAGTAGCATGTTGCTTGGGATTTTTTTTGCAATGGCTTTCATCAAACCCGTCATGGGACCATTCAAGGTGACAGAGTATTCCAGGTGAAGCTTGACGATGTCGCTGAGTTCTGCAGCACCGTAGAAAGCGGGAAGCGTCGATACCAAACCCTGTAGGGTAGAAATTGCACCATCCACCGAAGATTGCGCTATTCGAGCAGAACAGTCAATAGTTGTAACGCGGGTTTACATGGGAGATAATCCGCTCACCCATTTTGCCACTCAATGCTTCTTGGAGGACTGATGTACACTCCTGTGCAATCTCTCGGAAGTGGGGTATAAGCCGAGGTCCAAGAGATGATCTATAAATTCCTCAGCAACATGGAATGCGATGGAAGAAAGCCCCATACACATAACATGGTAACACAACTATAGCAGATTGTAGTGATGCTCGTGCTTTGATGATTTTGATGACAGATGGAACAGTAGATACCAATGCTGACTCCTCGCCAGGACAAATAGAGGAGCCGATCGCTCTCAAAGCATTGAGTGCCGAATTGACTAGTACACCAGCTGACTGGCGAGAAACGATGTCCCGAATGCAGTCGATGATTAATATAGCAGTCTTCTGTTGTTCGAGGCGGACCGCTTCTGTAACTTTGGGTATCCTCTCTGCGAGGATTTCAAGAGCACCAGCTTTGTTCTAGGAACAGGTGAGAAAGGATCTGGTACGGAACACGTAATGCTACCTTAGTCTCGTCTGATTGCAGCATGACTAAAGCTCCGTTCAGGAAGTCTGCCGCTCCGATGGCACTCATCACTTTTGACGTGGTCTGCTGTACGACTGAGATAATGTCTGAAATATTACTGTCGCCTTCTATTGTGGCGAGATCGACCAAAAGAGAGACAAGTTCTGTCGTTGCGTTGTCGCCCCTTGATACATCGGTGGAAGGTGTGGGTGTGATGGCAGAACCGACAAACATGACCAGCGCCTGAGCACGTCGCTTGATGATAGAGGACGATCTCGCAGAGTGTTCATCATCGCTGCAATAGATATATGAGTACGAAAATGAGATAAAAGTAATTGGTCCTCTTACTGAACGTAATCCAAAAAGGTAGCACTCGCCTCGTCGGAAAATGCGATATTGTAAATAAGTCTCTTCGCCTCCCGTAATACTTCTTTAAGAACCTGCAAGACGTCAGCCGCATCCAGAATGTCCACAAAAAAAACTTACATGAAGATGTAACTCTCGGGGGAAATGGCGTAGCAGAGATATCGGAAGTCCTAACGAAGTTGACGCCTCATCCTCATGTTGCCGGCTCACCCGGTTAGCCACCCTGTCCACCAATAACATGCAAACTAGGGCCAAAAATTCTTGAGGCCCAAGCACATCGGTGAGGTATATGAAAAAGCTAGCCCATGTATCAGTACTAAGCCACGAGTGTCAAATGCTTAATTAGCATACTTTTGTCGACGATGACGTGGGATATGATTGGATGCGTCCGTGAAGATCCGCAAAAATTCCCTAGCTCCGATGTAAAATTCGAGTCCAGGAGAGTGTCGAGATTTGAGCGATGATACCATGACAGGAACAATATTTTCGATAGTCTGTAGGTGAACATAAAATACACAATACAACCCACGAGCCACAAAGAGCTTACGTTTTGTACCACCTTGAAACTATATGAGTCGTCGCGATGGAACACATTGGTGCCCATGAATGTGAAAATAGGCATGATATTATGAAGCACCGAATCAGGCGTGAGTCGAGCCAAACTTGCCATGAGGAGGAGTGCCTGATGAAACGTCTGCGGGTTTTCCGATACTGCAACAGCAATGTTTCAGTCAACACAGAAATTAAGAAAGTAAATCAAACCTCTGATGATCTCAACGAGTATGTCTAACCGTATGGGTCTAGCGGGAGGCTCCTTATCATCGTAGTCAGAGAACTGCCGTTGTATACACGATAGAATCAAATACCGTGATTTTGCTTGCTGCTTGTTCCACAGCAGCCATTAGCATTTGACAAAGATAGTTCGTATCAAACGGAATCGGCGAATCGTAATGGATAATCTTGCTAAGAGTGTCAAGGAGCTGTGTTAGAAGGTCAAGCGACCCAGGAAGTTCCTTCGTTCCAAGAACTTCAGCAAGGAAAGTGAATATCAACATTTTTTCCTCGACATTCGTGCGAGACGGGCTGTATCGGAGGAAATATGAGGACAGAACACAAAGACAGAACAAGGATGCATACTTATCGAGCTTAGCACGTTTACTGGCAGGAGTATCCGACTGAGCTCCAACAGGTTGATAAACCACGAGTAGATGATTGATCAAATGAACGTCCTGGAGAAGGTTGCTCAGAAGCTCCTTCACGTGCACATACTATTATTGCAGTCAGTCCTAATTCTGGTTACAGTTGACATGTCATCATACCACTTCATTGCCCAGCGATCCTGCCGACAAAAGGATATCGCAGATTTGAGCCTGCTGTGTCATATCGAGATGCGCAAAAAGCCTCTCTTCTAACGCATCTGAAAACAAATTCCTAACTGCAGCGATTGCATCTGCAAGTCGTCAAGCCGCCACTCATGTAAAAAAAGAAAATTTCTTACTTGGTTTAAAGTATGTTTGCAGCGCCAAAGAGAAAATTTGCCAAACCGAATTTTCCGGGCCTGCATTCAAGTCTCCAACAGAGATGCTGAGGAATGTAGACACCACGAGAGAGGTGTACCGGTGAAAGTCGATGCCGAATAATTTCGAGATGGGAGCCGGGTCCTTGACTAAGGTCTCCATGGCAGATATCACCATGTGCGATCTTGCAGTATCTGATACGTCCTCGACAGATGACATGATGGATATGCGAACCTCCGGCACTGGGTGAGTGACCGCGTGTGACAGCAAGTAACAGATTACTCGGCGCCTATATCTGAGTGGAGAGAAAATAAACAAAACGAATACATGGTTGCGAGACAAACGTACTTTGCACTAGCAGTGGCAAAGTGTTGTTGGTGGAATACTTTGATATAATTGCCATCTTGCACAAGCAGAGTGCGGTATTCGAGGAGAGCTTTCAAATAAGCCTCAAGATCCTTTGCGTCAAGGTATTGAAGGTGCGCTAAGTGGTGAAATGCCCATGAGGTCCGAGAGTACAGCAGGCATAGAAAACCTACTAGACTCTACTCCGTATATAGTGTCCAGCCCATAGACATGTTTCCTTTCCGAGGTAGACGCCAACACCGAAATGCACTCGAATACCAAAGCACATCCTTGCTTGTCTGTCCGCGCGTCCATGAGCACCGCTATTAACGAAGGTAATACGGTCTGAAAGTCGACGGCATTATCAGAATTGTGCCCGCGTAAGAACGCTAATGTATGCAAGAGTGCACGGGTTCGCACGCGCTCCAGGGCTGGAGATCGCCCAAGAAGGACACCAAGTAAAAACATAAGAGAATTATCTCTCAGATTTAGGAAGAGTGCCTGGATGAGATGAGTAGACAACTGCGAGGGAGTGGCACTTCCAGAAGCGACAGCGACAGCGTATAGGTTTTGCATGAGAGCGATATAGCGTTCTTCGATGCTCTTCTTTTCAAGTAGCAAATCACTCTAGTATGTAAGTGAGCAACTATTGAACCGTCAGACCTGAAAACTGACCAATGATGAAGTTGTGACCCAAGCAGGTGTACATGCGTCAACTAGTCGAACAACCGGGATCAAGGCCAATATGGACGCCTGAAGAAACATCATGGTGATTCTTCCTCCAGGCTTTGTCGCAACTTTCATACCCAGCGTACGGTCATTGAGCACCTGTCACATATTCAGCAAATCGAAGGCATAGATGAAAATAGTTATGCCTCTTGTAAGTTCGCAGAGCTATCTGCGAGATCACCGAAACAGTCAACAGAGTGCAACTTCATGGCAGTCAGAGCCTGCAAAGCTATATCGACCTGCTGTCCACAGGGCGTGCTGAGTAGCAGGACGCGGGCGACTAGGTAAGCAAGGGCGCGACCGTGCGGCGAGGGATCATGTAGCTTAAAGAGGATGAGGGAAATATCGCTCGAACCGTCATTGGAAGCAAGAATGTTCTCTGCGAAAAGAAAATAAGTAAATGATGACTTCACAGGAAAATGAACACACACCTGCAATTTTGGCTGCCACATCGAGATTCACCTGGCAAATTTTTTCTATGTCCACGTCCACCTCGTCGTTCTCCTCATCCTTCTTGTCACGTAGAAGGTCAGCCTTTTCCCAGATGTCCACACAACCTCTCAACCAAGTTGCAGTACCTTCGGTCTCCTTCAGCGCCTTCCACACTCCTCGTGCAGTCCTGAACTTTGGTTTGCTGGCAAGGAGATACGGAAATAGTACGCGTTCTTGTACAGCTTGTGCTAACTCCGGGTGGGTCTTGCTGAAGTGACCAGCGAGGAAAGCAACGTGTGCAATAAGAACAGCGCGAGCTGGTGGGTCTGGGACTATCTGCGAGACAATGGTATCCAGGAGCTTTTGAGGGGTGATGTTTGGAGTCACTGTTGAGAGGAATACTTGAGGTGAAGAGTACAACGCATGAAGAACTACAGCGTGCGTATCGTAGACGCGAGCAAACAGGGCTGACTGTATTGAGGCCTGAAGATACTGACGTTAGTAAATTTTTCAGGAACAGTGATGTGGATAGCGTTACCCTATCAGATGCTTCGAGCGTCTTCCGCCCTTGCAAAATCTTGTACAGCTTCCCAACAGCTTCAACGCGTGCTTCCTTGGTGGGACTTGTTGAAGCAACAACAATCTCGTTGACGTCGGTACTTTGGGCCCAAGGGTGACTCTGAAAGGGTGCTTGATTTAATTATGTAACGAGACACTGAGAAAACTTACTACTGAGAACGAGATCATTAACTCGTCTGCCTTCTTCTTCCGCTCTTTCTTTGACATTCGCTTATCATCGCATTCATGTTCGCTCTCTGCGTCGTCAATGATTTCGCCCACGGCGTCACGAAGAATATCAGCATGACGTTGATGAACGAGAGACAAGAGAGCACGTGCAGCATTAGTTGTTGAAGTGTCAACAGACTCTTCAACACTGCCAGAGAGAATTATTTGTATGAGGGAGGACACCAAACGCTCAAGCAATCTCAGAGGGGTACCGGTGGCACTAAGAATTGCAGCGTAAAGAGAGGACACAGCAGGCTCCTCGAGTCTGGAAAACAATTAGTCCTTATTCCCGATGATTGAGTTAGCCTGGACACACCGGGGCTTGAGACATTCAAGGAGCGGCAGGATAAACTTTTCCGCTCCGACAAACTGAACTGCACTTCGAAGTTCTTCGGTAAATGTGCTACGACCACAAATTCAACATCAGACAGTCACCATTCCCCGAGTCGACTTACGGAATCTTCAGACATAAATTCCCTGTGCTGGCATGAAAAGCCTCAAGCTCCTCCTGAGGTGAGCATACCGCGATTGCGACTTTGATAAATTGTTCGCTAGATCTGTTGTCCTTCGTGTCTCGTTTGCCCTTTGGAGCAGCTGATGTAGCTATTGCCCCAATGATGGCTACCATGGCAGTAGAGGACAGGGAAACTTTATTTGAGAGTGTGGAAAGCAGTACGTAACTACCGATCTGAGAGAAGGTATGATGTCAGTAATACTTAGGCATCGCACTTGGGGGACTTACAATTGCGTTGGTATCACTGTGACTAGTCTGAAGCGGGCCAAGGAGAGCTGACAGCAGAAACGCAAGAATGCCTTCATCTAGAGCCGGCGAAGATGAAATATAGTCGTGCATTGTGGCCGCATTGAAAGCCACAAGGGCGTGATAAGAATATGACCCTAAAATCATCACGTTCAGGCTAATTAGAGCGAGTTCGGACACAGATTCTTACCTCTCATCGCAGTCGGAAGCAGCGATGCAACAAATCTTGCCACTGCTTGGTTGGCCACCATGGCTTTGACCACCGAGCTCCGTGCAAGAGGCGTTGCTGCTGATTTAAAGGGTAGCAGAAATGAAAAGATGGAAGAAGGGCTGAAGACGAGTGTAAAAAATGAAACGAACGAAGCGAAGCGAAAGAAACGCACGATACATGCAGGATCGAGAGCATCTTGACAAAGTGCGGGGATTCATGATAAGGGAAAAAGAGGGCAAGAACTGCATCGACATTAAATTCATTGATGCTTCAGACACATTGTCAGTTGCAGAAGCTCACAATGTTATAAACACATACCGGAATCTCCTGACCAACCACTCTAATATTTTGCTTGTGGGTGTCTCCATGAGCCACGGTCCTAACAGAGATAGAAACAGATTCAGCGTGCGATCAAGGCTCGCGTTCACTTCCCGAGATTGCATAGTGCGATCGACATTCCTTGCAGCCTCGGAAAATAAGGTCTGGTCAAAGTCTACAGACAAGGAAGACCCATCTGAAGGCGATTTTATGGTTCGCGCAGTAAAAGTAGGAGAAAGTGAAGATAATTGTGCGAAGGCATTGCTAGCTAGTGCATGGATCGAGTCGAGGTCATGAACGTCGGCGTCTCGACCAGTGAAAAGGTATGATTCTGTCCGTCTCCGTTTGTTGGTGTGACCGTCGAGAAGAGATGCATTTAAAGATGCGGATGTAACCAATTGATTCGCAAGTGCAGACGGCATGTTGTTGAACGCGTCCAAATTTTTCCCGCTACCGTAAGGAAGTGGGTTATGTCGAGTTTGTTTTTGCAGTATGTAGTAGATTTGCTCCGACCTCCTTTTAGTAATTAGCTGTGCTGATTGATCGGTCGTAGCGAAACATTGCAAACAACGACCGGACACAAGTGCCCCCTTTCCCATTTATATATATCACCCCAGATGGGCAGAGATTTTCTTTCAAAGGAAAAGAAATGTTGCGTTGAAGGACTTTTGATCAACGTTCGCGATGTCAAAGTTCGAATCAAACGAATAGTGAACGTCAACTTTCGTCATGAAAGATAATCCAAGTATATTAGTGGAACGAATTAAGTGCGGGACACGTGCAAGTTGAGTATAGGTATGATTGATAGATACTTGCGAAAGACAGATGTACGAATAATACCTCCAATTTTTACATGCCACGAGCCTCGAGAAGACCACAGAAGATCTTCTGGAACCGTGGCATATGGTCGAAGTTCATTAGCGTGTAGGGGTGGCCGGGCTCAAAGTCACGAGCGCGGAGAGCGTAGAAGGGAGACGCTCGTTCTGGAAGCATTTGGCGAAATCGACGAAAATAAGAACCCAGGGTGCACGAAGAAGATTGGCGTTTTGTTTCCGCTCAGCTGTAGAGGAACGATGGGTCGTACTCCCGAGCCTCAGTCTGGCTGTCCTTGGAGAGCAGCGCATTAACATATTTGGTGAGGCTCGGGATGACGGGATGCTTGATGATTTGGATGGTGGGGATCTCTGGTAGGTGCCTCTCCCTCACGTTTGAGCCTAGAAATTATGTGTAAGTAAAAATCGCCTTTACGGTGGGGGTAGATATATTCACCTGATGATATCAATGGAAGTACCCCCAAGTCGAAGAAATTGTTGCTCGTTGACATCTCGCTCTCTGCGAGATTGAAGATGACAGTATAAACTTATCTTGGCAAGCGCCTTCTCCGTCTCGCTGGACGGGGCGGCGAGCGTAGCGCCACATGCATTGCTGAGAAGCTCTTCACAGCAGGTGCTTCACAAGCTAGCCTTGCTTAAACAGACTCGTCAGACGCGCACGAGGCAGTTTGCCCTAGAGTTGTCTTGTCCGTCCGGTTCACAGGAATGGGAAAGAAAGAGCAACAAGCAATTTCCTGCCAACTTCGTTGACTCGTCAGAAGCAGAATGAGACACTTTCCCCTTTTCATAGGCCACTATGATAGTAGCCGCTACGTAACGTAGATAATTGCGTCCAATATATTAGATGAGTCGATCGTTTTGCACTGAACTCACCGTAGGTCCTATTTCCCAAAGAACGACTGGTCATTCGTCTTCGGCCCAGTGTCGCCCATGGCATCATGATGAGAAGATCGCTTTGTTCCAAAGTGACCTATTAACCATGTTGCCAAGGGCGCTCGCGCTGGATATATCAACGTCGTTGAAGCAAGCATCGTGCGAACATTCAAATTGCGCTTATGTAACTCAGTCTGAATGGATGCAGCGAATTTGTAATGAGCCAATTAAAATCGTTCACCTATGGAAAGCCAGACCACCGTGCTTTACTTCCAAGGCTTCTACTTCTCAGGGTCTTCCTAGCAAGTTAGCTTCTATTGCCCTCTGATTACCTTGTGCGACTGGAGACTGTTCGAAAATTTTAAATCATTGACCTTCAGTTATTTAATGTGTGTGCAGGAGCTTCGGCTGCAAGAAATATATCTTGTGAAACGATAAAAAACAATATACCCGCGAAGCATAAACCATGTCAAGACGCAATAACTTCCGGAGAAGGTTTGGTTTGGACATTCCACCTTGGTAAACGATAACACTTTGCACAGGGGCTAAGACCAGTTAAGATGAACCCCTAAGGAAACCATCCATGAGTGAATGTCAAGGTATGTACTAATAGATAAAAAAACCTCGTTGTCGAACCTACACAGGTCAAGAGCAGCAGATTTTGATTCTGTTGCGCCAACCATCTGGCTAAGACTAGTCACAATGAACTTCCAACGAAACCATCCATGAGTGAATATCAAGGTGTGTTTCCATAGAAAAAACCTGTTCGTCCGCAGGTTTCGAACCTACACAACCAAAGGGAAACAGATTTTGATTCTGTTGTGGCAACCACCTGGCTAAGACTAGTTACGGTGAGTTTCCAAAGAAACTACACATGAGTGAATATCGAAGTATGTTCCGATAGAAAAAACCTATTTGTCGGCAGGTTTCGAACCTGCAGGACAGATTTTGATTCTGTTGTGGCAACCACTTGGCGAAGATCAGTGACAGTGAACTTCCAAAAAAACCATCCATGAGTCAATATCAAGGTGTGTTCCCATAGGAAAAAACCTTGTCGTCGGCAGGTTTCGAACCTGCACAGTCCACGAGAAACAGATTTTGATTCTGTTGTAGCGACCACCTAGCTAAGACCAATTCCTGTGAACTTCTAAAGAAACCATCCATGAATGAGTGTGAAAGTGTGTTCCGATTGAAAGCGAAACTGTAGTTCAGCGGGTTTCAAACCTGTGTAGTCCAAGAGAAACAGATTTCGATTCTGTTGCCGTAAACCACACTAGCAAGGCTACTTTAACTACCCCACTTGACGAGACTTCCTGAGTCGAGTCAAAAACTTATGGGGTCCTTAATCGACACGGCCCGAAAAAGATAACATGAACAATAAAGTTCAAATCTGAACGTCTAAGACTGAGATAATTCTAACTCACTATCATTAGCAGCAGGTTCAGTATGATTGACATTATCACTAAGTATACTAGAAACACAGAAGGAAATCAGCAGATATTAGAAAACGAGGACAATGAGACACTGTCACCACCTTGAAGGCCAGACATAGAGGATTGGAAACAGGAGACTCGTCTTCCCACAAAATGGTGGCCACGCAGCAATCCAGTTCTTCCCAAACACAACATCGAGACCACACGTGACCTCGAACTTGGAATCGGTAGTGAGCGCAGGGCAATGAATTACTGAATTTCAGCGAAACGCGAACTTGGGTCCAAATGGCCGAGCGAACGAGGAATCGAAGAAGAGACGAGAGAAGAATGCGATTCAAGGTCAAAGGCAACAGGCGCCCGATTTAAATGTGGTCCCAGTGGTAAAACACGATATAACCCATTCCTCTATGGTAGCGGGAATAGATCTACATGACACATCAGAATGGTCGCACAGGGCGTTCGGAGGCCAATGGAAGCACTTACCTCACTAGGAAGGTTCTGAGAAGTGGAAGCCTTGGAAGTAGAGCACAGTGGTCTGGCACTCTATATTCATCATTACTAGTGTTGACGGTTGGAACTTTGTACTTAGTAGCGGCTTGCTTGAAATCTCATGATAGCTATTGGAACTGGTATTCCATTTGCAAACGTGTCATCTCACGCATTGCAAAATTTTCCGAGATCCCGTGAGATGGACCAACCGCGAGCTAGGACGACAACACAAGCTTCATCCTACTGCAGTATACACAACAGAGTGGTTTTGGTGTTCCCAACACCACCAATCTACACAGCGTTGTGGCATATCTCCATCAGCCACGCTAGATTGAGCGTCGTTAAGTCACTACATGAGTGCAAGGGGGAAGGGCGCTAGGGTCAATCTGATCCTCAACGGTGCTCCAAATATTCCTTGTCATATTAATCTGGTCAACGGTGATTGAAAACACCCACCCACACTAAGAAACGGTCTCACTGATGTGCATGTATCTCATTTGGTAATTGGTGTTTGTCGTCAAGCTAATCAGCGAGAGTCTGAGAAGGAGGTGTTCCTTACTAGCGCGATTTCCAGGCGGCACCGTAGGACCTTCATCATCAGAGAATAGGTCATAAACTTGTCTATGACTTCAGCAGCGCCACTGAGGTGTAGGGCGTGGGAAACCGCAGCATGGAGCGCAATGAACCTGGGGACAGGAAGCTTCGAGATGCTCATGAATAACAGACCTTCTGAGAATGTGAGCAGCTTTGAGGTACCCTTCACAACCCTGAGTGCCAGGGAAATATGGACCCTTGTGTGTATTCAAAGTTCCGATGACCGCATACTTGTCGTCTTCTCGTTCGCTGAACTAGATAGTCTTTAGATGAACTTCCTGGGAAGAACAATGCGAAACGCTACGACATACCAAATTCCGTAATATAGAACCTTGCAACGTCACAGGCACATCATCAGCAATGGGTTCAGAAACATGGAGGGAGCCTAGGCGTACTAGTGGTCTCTGATTGTGGAGAATCGGCGGCTCTATAGGGTTTTTTAACTGTCCTACCATGAGCGGCAGCTTGCGAATGAAGAAGTCAATATACAAGGCAAGAGAAAGAACAATAACAAATTTTCGTTGACTCGAAAGCGGAGGAATTAGCTTTTTCATATAGGCCACTATGAACCTGCTGCATAACGTAGACTACTTAACGAACTAGTCTTCTCTGAGCCTACCATCATTGCATCTAATAGATTAGATGTCTTGACCCTGTACACCAAGCTAAGTGTGGCTACAGAATAGTCTTCGTACAATACTTCGGCTGGTCATTCGTCTGTGGTCTAGCGTCGCTCGTCATGGTGAGAAGATGGCTTATGAACACATAGTCATACAATATGGTAGGAGCGCTCGCGCAAGATGTATCAGCGTCGAAAGACACGTTAGAAGAATTTAGATAGAAGTTAACCAGACGTTGCAGACTCGGTCACTCGGAGTCGGATGTGTTCAATATTGTGCTTATGTAACTTGGTGTAGTCTCCGTAGTCAGCCAATTACATAAAATCGTTCATCATTAGGTCGGAAACTTCGTACTTACTAGCGGCTTACTTGAAATATCATGGAGGCTAGTACAACCGGCCTTCCCCCACTTTCCTCGAAAGGCGTTTTCTCAGTTTCATCTTCAAGTGTTATAAATGCGCCTCGGGAAGTAGTGTGGGAAGTATTGATGGACTGGAAGTCATACAAGGAATGGTGAATGCTACGCACTTGACGATGATACTATGACTGACTCCATAACTACCACCTACTGAATGAAATGTAGGAACCCGTTCGTGTAAGCTATGCTCTCCACAACCTTTGTATACCGGTTGATGGGAATAACTTGAAAAGGCGAGACCAGCGCATCACAGATGCACGGAAGAATCACTTGCCCGACGAGACTCCACGTGAAGGGTGTTACCTTTATATCCACCCGGTGCACGTTCCTCCGACATTTGACAGCAAGTGGTTGACAAACTCCGCGTTCGAGCGGATTGCTACGTTGGATCATGAAAACTACCGTACAGCATGGGTGAACATTGAAATGCCACACTGGTTATTCAACGCGGAACGGTGGCAAGCGCTCGTGGAAGTCGAAGGTGGCAAAACACGTTATGAGACGATCGAGGTGTTTGGTGGGCTCCTCGCGTATTTGATCAGGGTGTTTGTTGGAAATGGACTGAAGAAGGGATTTATAGCGATGGCTGAGGGACTTAAAAGCAGATCAGAGGAAAGGTGCGAGGGGCACAGCTGATTGTAGTTGATACAAAGTCCCAGATGGTTTTGCCGCGGACGCGAAAGCATGCATGGTTAGATAGCCGGGTCTGTGATTACGGAGTCTTTATAAGCAGGACCATTAATTAAGGAGAGTGCCCTCTCCGTCTTCCTCGGCACCTGCCGGTCCGATTTGCGTGAGGCTAGTAGTGCACTTGCAGCTCGCTTTAGATGCTAATAGTACAGGACGGTCAGTACCTTAGTCAATCTTCCAATAGACCATAATAATTGAACGGATCCGAATTGGATTAAAAAAATGAATCGGATTCATAAATGAAATTTACGTTGACTAATCCGAGACAGGTTGAACCGCTTCTGGAAAACATTCTAGACCACTACTCATGCCGTCATATATAATCAGAGACAACCCTCGTAACACAAACTTTCCACCCTTTTCAGATCACCATCACTATCTAGACCTACCCCACTCTAGATTTATACGATGTCCCCATTATATGATGCAGGGTACCCTGTGAACGATCTTTTAGTCACTTCATCATATCCACTCACGACCCCTGTTTATTCTCCTCCTTATGATGTCCGCGGGAGACAGCAACATTTCATCGAAACTGCGCAGCAGAGGAAGGAGCGGATCGAGTTTTTGAAAAAGAGAGAATGGGCCCGCCGCGTTGCTGAGTGGATTCGAGCGACCAGTGCACGGCAGGATGTGGTTAGCTATCATCACTGCAAATTATCATAAATTATCTCACCAACCCATTTTTAGATGACCTTTGGCTGTTCTGGTAGTCTCGCAGCGTCTTCACCCATGCCAGATAATCCCGATGTTACCCGTCTGACGGTTTCCGCGTCATCCCTCTCTCTATCATCCAGTGAGGAAGAGGAAGAACCCTACGTCATTTATAGTTCATCTCCGTCATCATCCATGTCATCCTTATCCGACGACTTGTCTATCTCCTCGATCTCCACCTCGCACCCCTCAAACAAAAGTCATTCGCTGTCAAGTTCCATACCCCTTCCCTCAAAGCGCAGCCACCGTCGTAAAAGCAGCGCAAGTCTCATGACTCCACGTCGCCGACCTTCGTTGTCCAGTATTTACGAAGTTCCGGAGGAAGACTGATGCGTGTCCAAACGGTTGGACCTATCAGGAGGAAGTGTTCTGAGATCAAACCGGTTTTAGTCAAACCAGTGCCACGTATCCCTTCTCAGGGTTTTCGTGGCGTTGCGACGATCTGGTTGCCCTCTCCTCATTTTCCAGCTGTCGTTCTTCAACGATATTCATGTCATTTTTGCGGACATGCTGACCGCTCTCTATACCTTTGCAAGCATACCCCCCCTTTCTCTATCGTCAATATGTGGTTTCTTTTGTACATTACGTGTAACTGTATTATATTAGTGTTTCAGTAGTATTTTTCCACATATCAATGAATAAATGGAGTCTGTACAGCGGTACCAACTTGGCCTCTGAACGAATACTATGAGGCCTAGATGCGAAGATGAATTTGCATCGCGGAATTGATCCACCGCTATGAGCGTGCAATTGGTATCTCGAACTCAGGAGCGCCTCAGGATGGATCCAGGACTATAGAGTGAGCAGTTCTTGTCTTTGGAAGCATGTCCAAGTTACCATCATCAGGGTATTCGTGGAACCAATCCGCTACAAAAATACCGAATAGATGACACGAAACCCCTAGTTGAAGTCCGTGATCAAGTGACAAACAACGGACTTCGAGATGCGTATTGATACCATCCAGGAGGCCATATTTTTCTTCAACCTGCAACTGAGGCATGCTCATATCACATGACTCTTCAGGCCTCAGGTACTGACTTCTGTAATAAATTCAACAGTCTTTGGTGGGATGACGGGATATGCTCTTCTACGTTGGTAGACGTACTGATGTCGGAAGGTATATGACCTGCGCAGCGGGCACAATGTCCAAAAGCTTGACAGTCTTCCTTAGTGGATGCATTAAGGTCATGCAGTGAGCGATGTCACCACTATCGTTGGCCACAAACAAACGTGTAAGCACTCGCAGATGTATTGCTTTCAATACCATGAGCGCATACATCTTCGCCGCGTGATGTCTCCCCTGAAAACTTCCTGCATCTTCAATAACATAGATAATGCGTTGAATAGATTCACAGTTCAGTACAAGCTGTATAGATAGACAAACAAAATACAAAATACACTTCTAGTGCCGAGGATCCAGCACACCAGACATTGATCACTTGTATTAAATACCGGTGGGAATTGGGGGATGATAGCATAGATAACACAGTCTGAGTCAGTGCGCAGCAGGATCCGGTTCTTTGACGCTCAGGCCTATATCAAGTAAAAGTCAGTGACACCTGTGCAAACTCAAATCCTGTCACGCACCCATCTCTGCGTCTCCACCCATCCTATATTTGTTGAATGTATCTTTAGTTTTATCGAGCGATGACAACACGTCCTCCGCACGGTCCCTAAAAGACAATATGGAACGCGTAGACTTGACGTGTTCTCGGAAGATGAGGCCGATTAGAATGTTGAGACAGCCTATGGCAAAGAGGAAGAAACCAGAGACGAGAGGGAAGACTTTGACGAAGTGAGAAAGAACAGAAGCTCCAATCCTGTCGATGTACCAGATGAGTCGGTAAGGAACCGATTGGAAGACCTTGTCAACTTACAGACATTCCATCACTCCCAGAGCACCTACTCCAAAGTTGCTCCCGAGAACGGGGAAAAAGTTATCAAAGAACGCAGCGGGCCAGCCTTTAGAAGTTGAGACGACGCATACTCATACAGAGTTGCCAATATCATACCCAGTTCTGAAAGAATCAAGACGACAGTTTGTGCAATGATCAATAGCCGATTCAATACCGCCCAAAACACGCCAGCTGGCTGATTAGGCACTGTACTATTTCTAGCTAACAAATTAGGCATATTCACGATGATGCACGCTCAAAATAACTCACTGGATGTAGTCATAGTTAATTGTGGAGTTTGAGTTACTCCCGCCATCGATAAATGCATTGACTGCCTCGATGTCATCAACCATCACCAGGATGCTGCTGGAAAAAACTAAAAGAAGGGCGATAATGCTAAGAATGCGGACGGCGTTAAGACTGATGAAGATATCTGACGGCCATCATCCTGTCACCCCGCAAATGCATTCCTGGATGGAAGCGACTCACAAGCTTTGGCGGGTAGCATCGCGGACAATGTTTGTAGATGCAACAGAAGACCAAAGTGACACTGAACACTGGAGGAAATTTACATAAGACCACAAAGGCAGAAGATGACCAGCAACAAAGAAAGAAAAAGGGGGCGTTGACACCTCCAATGGCAACTGGAGTGGACAGAAGGACGCGGAGTAACTTGACAGACTTCTACTAGCCGATCTGCTTTTCATAAAATCCGAGTACAAGAGAGCATCTGATCTGGGAATAAAGAGGCATTGTCGTCGCAAGGGTTGCCGTCGCTGTGGACACCGTGTGGGCGACCTTTCAAAATGTCACAAGTCGCAGGCGTCTACAAAAACAGACAGTACCACTTGCCAATGAACGTCGTCGTTACTAGTAGCAA
Organism: Suillus decipiens; assembly: GCA_016695475.1. Lineage (NCBI taxonomy): Eukaryota > Fungi > Basidiomycota > Agaricomycetes > Boletales > Suillaceae > Suillus > Suillus decipiens. Next base: position 443,264 of record MU172918.1, on the reverse strand, counting down.
AGTATAATATTCCCCATATAAGGCAAGTCACTGACTTAATTGCATCTGCGGTAACGAAAAAGGAAATACATACTTAGAACGACCCATCTTGCCGCATCTGGCGACTTGTACTTCGAAGAGTGCTATGTAGTCTTTTCAACTAATTGATAACTCTCCCACTAATCGTGGGAGTCGTGCACTCGTGAATTCTGTCATTGAATTCATTGACATAGATATTAAGAGAAAAAATGAATGCACAATGAAAACTGGTTTCAGCATCTTCGAAAATATGTGGTGGGTAGAGGAAGTTGATGGTATCATCGAAGTTTGTGGTCGCTGTCATGAGTGCGAGATTCTGTCGATTCTGCAGCAGTTCTCTCCTGATCTATAAACGCTGTGAATTATAGATTACTCATGCTGCAAATTGCCGTGTTGAAGCCCAAGATTTAAACGTCTGGTCGAAGTAGATGCCACCACAGGAGTAAGGAAAGAACAGTAAATCTGATGTCCGCGGTTATTCGTGCTTATACATTGTAGATCTATCAGGTGTGGTCACGGTCGTAGCTCATCTCATAGTCCCGTCTGCGAACCAGCTCGACACATCTTCGTGTTCAAAACGTACATATAACCACTTGTAGCGAGGGGTGTGCCTCCATTGGTAGGACGTAGCGCCTCTTATCCCAAAGCTACGTGAGAAGCAGTTGAGATATCATGCATCATGAATGATATGGCTGAAAGACTGACTAAGGAACCAATCACGCAAACTAGCCTTCGCAGCTTCATCGCTTGCATTTATCATAGACAGGTACGATTCCAGGGCTTCTCCAAGTCTACCTGCCCGAAGGAGTGCAACGCACTGTTGCTTATTGGCAGTTTGCCACAATGACTTGAGGTACCAGCCGAAAAGCTGTAAAAAACTTAGTTGAGCACGAGAATGTTTTTCGGTTGGACCACAACAACACACCACGGTAAAATCATCGTACATAGAATGAATCGGCAATTGCGAAATGAAAGCGCTAACGTTAACAGCAGCAGTGAAGTGACCAACAGCGTCGCTGTAGTGCGTGGCATCTGAGGCGGTGGTTCCAAGTTGGACATGCAGATATGCCTAATTTACAATGAGCAGAACAATCATTGTTAGAATACGAACTGGGACTTGGTTGAGTTCGTGGCGCTCACTTCTATGACACAACAAGCAAGAGGATTGATCTCGGGGAAATCGGCAGCTAGCTCCTGGACGCGCTGGATCGCCTCTTCACGTTCATTTGCAATGAAGAGCGCAATAGCCTGAAATCCATAACGATTAATAAAGCACGGAGTATGTACTAATAAGATGACGACCTGCCTTAATCAAAAAAGGGATATGAGCCATCTTTGGATCTCCGTTTGCGGATACGAATGCGAGGTCAAAAACTTTGGCCGAGTCCCGAACTTGACCCTTTCCGCAGAGGGCGATGCCCTGGGAGATAAAGCCTGTCAAGGATGGCTGAATAATGACGGACTATGTCACGATGAATCTTAGCATCTCGTAAGGAGCCCTGATGGATCAATATATATCACCTTGATTGCATCCTCAAGTGCCTGGTCCCAGTGGTGTTTGCGTGCCATAACGAATGAGCGGTTCGCATACGAGGTGTAGTTGTTGGCATCGGTATTGATCTTTTGTGTGAGTAACACCTCGGCAGTAGACAAGTCGCCCGTAATGCATGCATTGCGCACTGCCGTGTTGATGGTGAATATCTGTATAAAGCATATTCAAGTTGCGGTATCAGGGTCAATGAGAGAGACGTACCTTCAAATCAGGAGCTTGGAATCAAAAAGACGGGAGAGGAGACGTGGGAAGTATATGGGGAAGTACGCCGATTTCTCCTTTGGCAAAGGATCCTCGGTGTGTGCTGCCCACTTCGAGATCATGTTATTAACATCTCCGCTGAGGATGTACTTGCCGTCCGCGGAGAAAGTGACGCATGTCGCACAGCCTGAGTGTCGGAAGATGGCAATGATTTGTCGGTCTGAGAGTCGCCGTACGCAGACATGGTGGTCATATGATGCGGTGGCAACGAGCAAGCCAGCAGTAGCAATGCAGGGGATACCATCAAGATGTTCTGTCCATGGAAAACCAACTGGCTGCCAGGTCGATGTATCCCACTCACGTACGGTAGGATCCATTTCATCGCCCCCTGAGAGAAGGTGAGTGCCATCAGGCATCCAGGCAAGTGACAAGTTGAATTGAGTGTGAGCCTTGAACTTTGCGATGCACTTTCTTGTTCTTGTATCATAAATTTGGATGTTATCGGATGTTCCGATGGCAAGAAGTTCACCAGACGGCGAATACCGAACGCAGTGGACATGGCTACTGCACTTTAATGGATATACTTGCGACTGCCAGGTGTTTGTACTCCAGATCTTCGTCGTACCGTCTGATGAGCCTGTAGCCAGTGCTGTTCCATCGGGAGAAAAGTCCAGCGATACGAGCCAATTGCGGTAGTGGGCACTGACTGCGGTGAGAGTTTCCCCAGTTTCCCCATGCCAGGCGATCAATACTGCGTTCTCATCACCACTTGCTATCAATTGCCCATCTCGTGACACTGCCAACGTCCGCACCTCGTTGCGGTGACCCTCCATGATCTTCAAAACAGCACCTGTTTTCAAGTCCCACAGACGAAGCGAGCTGTCCATCGAGCCAGTGACCATACGTCGTCCATCGGGAAAGACCGCGACAGCACGTAAGAAGTCTATATGACCTTTGAAAGTTTGCAGGGGTTTGGTGATTGGTTTAAGGTGTGACTTTATTTCACTAGATTGAGGCTGATCGGTGTCAAACGCGGTCGAAGTGTGTTGGTATTGGGTGATTGATTCTTCACTGCATCACTGGCATATTTGACACTGCGTTAACCTATACTCCCAGGACTATCAGATGCCTAGGATGCGTGAGACTGCCGCCTCCACACCTGCATCAATATTAATAGAGAGGCTCCATCGAAATTCTTGAAAACAAATACGGTCAGATCAAGATATAAAAGGTTACATATATAAGGCGCGCATATACTTACCTGAGGGGGTGATGCAGAAACCGGAGGCCGGGATTTGCCGTTGTTTGTGCGTGTATGTAGACCATCCGATAATTACTCAATTCTGCAAGTACCCCTGAGGCTGTTGACTTCTATCTCAATTCTTCCAATGTCTCTTGACGATGATGCCTCTAGCGCGAGCACCCTTACCCTACTTGATGACTATGCATTCAAAAGTGATCTCCCTACGATGATGAGCGAAGCTGGGCCGGAGACAAACGCTCAGTTGAAACGTCGTGCCAAGGCCGTTATTTTGAACATGGAACATTCGCTGACCACAGTACATGAGGTCAAGATAGTCAAGATATTGGACGCAATGATGGAGGGCGCTGAGAAAGCTGGTTTGTCCAGCGGTTTACGTTATGCAGCGGCCGCCATCATAGTTGCCTTTAAAAAGGGAGAAGAGTCGAACACCTCTGCCACCGAGTTAACGAGGTTGGCACAAGATTGGTTGCTTTTTTTCATCTGGCCTTGTGCGTTTTTTTTTGTTTTCAAGCCGCTGCTCATGGTAGGACAGTCACACGTGCTTATAGAGCCACCCACTCCCCACAATCCGAGATCTTCACTCCCTATCTCAGTAATTCTGAAATCACTGCTAAGACTGTGGCCGTGACATCACGAGGTTCCAGATTCCGGAATTCGGTACGCTGCAGTATCTCGCTTTGTTCTTTGTAGGATAGTCATCTAAAAACCATTTAGATTAACCAACGAGACGGCGGGAAGTGTGTGGTCACCGGGAATTTACATTATGAGGAGGGACTGCATTCCGGTGAGGAAGCAGGGATACTTGAAGCGGCTTACATCCTGAGAAAATCCATTATCCAAACACGATCCGGATGCAACGTATGTTTTTTCAGCTGTCAAGCTACTTTACCCGCTCAGCTGGTTGTCCTGCAGCGAATTGCAGGAACCATCGACATTATTAAGCATTATACCAAGCTTCCTCTGGGTATCATAGATGATTTGACTGGTATCATTGATGACCCACAGAATGGGATGTTGCTTCAGACGGAAATGCATAGTTTCTTCGACAGATACTCGTGGTGCCTCCACCCTACAGTATGGTTGCAATTTTGTTGTGAAAATTCATACTTATACCCTTGACAGAATGTTGTGCACAAGTATAAAGTGCACTGGTTCGGTTATGGTTCTCCAAGTAAGAAAAATGTCACAGAGGTCCAATTCCAGGACCACTCTGGAACCGGCATCCCGCTTCCCAACCCTACGTTCATAGCACTCCATGCCGCAGTTGCCCATATCCTACACCTCAGTGGTGCTGCTAAAGTTATAGACAAAATATACGATACGTTCTTTGATGAAGGTCCTACGGTATCGTCTAGAAATTGGGACAGCGAGGAAGATCTCCGTATCAGACTATCGTTGATTGGGTTGATGATAAATAAACATCAATTACCCACCAACCCTCATTAGGGCTGTTCACCGTACCGTATATGGCGTACGGCCGTACCGTATACGGTGTGCCGCCGTATGAAGCCCAAAAATAACCGTCTATTACGGATGAAAAAAAATATGCTGACGGTACGGTACGGTGTGCTTTACGGCCGTATACGGTAGTATACGGTACATACGGTACATTAAACGAGGTCTTGGACTGCAGCACGAGCCAAACGAAGCTTTGCCTTCACCAGCATTAGCGTCCTGATTGTCTCAGGCTTGAGGCTTGCACGCCGCATAGAGACTGTGTCCCGACCCCCAGAAAAAATATGTTCAACGGCAACAGCAGACCCTGCAAATAGTGCGAAGACAATAATCAAACACTACGAATGTTTTAGATAGGCTATACACTCACCAGGGATTGCAAGAACATCACGCGCAAGACGAGAAAGGTTGGGAAATTGTGCACGGCGACCTGCCCACCACTGAATGGGGTCACAAGTATTGAAATCCTCCTGCGGGAGCTTCAAGTAGTGCTCAAATTCATCTATCAAAACATTCGATTGCTTCTTGTACCTTGCTGTGAAGTTAACCTTCGTCAGAGACTGGTGCCCAGTGTTCTCTGGGCCTGCTTCAGTGGGAGATGATGAAGGGATTAATTGCGCCACCCTTGTAGCATACTCCTTCTTATAAAGAGCATGCAGATTGCTCTTCTGCGTCTCGATATGCATTTGTGCAGTGATATCATCTCCACAGTTGCTGTGGAGCCCATTGTATGAGATGCGGGGGTCAAGAACTTCAGAACGCACATAATGGAATAGTTGATTAGCTAGCCAAACAAACTCACAATGAAAGGTAACATACTTGAAGCCCAGACGTAGAAAGGTGACTCGTCAATCTTGAAGTAATAATCACTGAGCTTGCAATGAGCACTTGTTAGTGCAGACCACAGCTTCACTGGAGCTGAATCTGGAAGTTCTGCCAAGTCATCTCAAATCGACTCCTGGAGTCCACGGAATATTGCGTGTGTGGTAGATAGCATGGGACACTTTGTCGTGGACATTTGTGTGGTAGCAGAGCGAAAGGCCTTCAACCATTTTGTGACCAGCTCAATCCCTGCCCAATCGGCATCAGAGAGTTCGTATGGCCTGAGGTCACAAGTCTTCGCAACAAAGTCGTCAATAGCTTGACAAAAATCAAGTGCCTGACATAGCATTTGATGTGTGGACGACCAACGAGTCTTGATGTCCAAGATAAGCATGAGGGCGACTTGACTTGTTGCATTCTCAGCCTTCTTAAGGGACAGTGTGACTTCTGCAAGCCATGCTTTCCATCACTGTGGGCTTGAACAGACAGAATGGACAATCTTTCGAAGCTGGTTTCATGTTAGTGGTAAAATATGTAACACATAGTGTAGTCTGAAATACCTTTGTAACAGCAGACAGTACCTGCTGTAATGACTCGAAGTCATCCTTTTCATTAGTATCATCTTCAGCCTCATCAAGAAGAGCTGCATAGTCATCATGCTCATGATCGAGCGGTGCTGTGACTGATTCTTGATACAACACTACAACTCGTTTATTGATAGCTCCAATACATTCAAGCAGCTGCATGGCAGCCAAATGGACAATGTGCAGCAAGCAGCAGATGCGTGAGTGCTTATTGGAGAAGTCAATTCCTTCATTGGCACACTTCTCTCCAAGTGTTTGAAGTAGGGTGTCGTTATTTGAGGCATTATCGCACACAACTGCCATGATCCGATTTTTCAGTCCATATAGCTCCAAGGTATTCCAAACTGCTTCAGCAAGATTAGTGCCACTATGTTCCCCGATAATCTCATGGAAATCAATTAAAAGTTCTTCAAGTTTCCAGTTGTTCGTGATATAATGCATGACAATGGCCAGGAAAGCGAATTGATTACTTGAAGTCCATGCATTGAGAGAGAGGCTGACTTTAGACTCAAGATTCTGTCATATAGACAATTAGTCATTGTTTGTTGGCTTGACTTGACTCAACTCAACTTACCTCAATCATGTCCTTAACACCTTGAATAGTATCTTCTCCCATCTTCATAACACAGCACTTGATGGCAAGTCTTCCAGGGATGTGAAGCGGGGAGCCTCCATGTGTGTAGTCGAGGAGTGCTTTGAACTCTGGTCGTTCTACCTCCTCAAATGGCTGGTCACACGCCACAAGCCACTGTGCAAGCAGCTCTTCGAACCTTGCTTGGTTCCAGTTGCCAAAAGCTTTGGTAACCTGCTTGTTGAATGCATCGACAATATTTACTGATGCTTGCTCGAGCTGGACCAGATATTGCGCAGCTGCGGCAGGATTGAGAACCTTCTCTCCCCATGCTATCCTGAGTTCGTCGTCAGTAGGTGGGGTCCCACGGGACTTCAAGAGCAGATATAGTCAATACATTGGTGGAAAATGAGTCTTCAGATGACCGATCAAACCTGAAACTAGTAAGAAACAAGACATGCCATCAAAATGTAACATACCATTCAAACTGCTTTTCATCACACGTGTGATGGTAAGGACCTTGCAGTTGCCCCAATAGCATTTGTAGTGTTTGTCACCAACATCGCCTGCTTGTCCGTCAGAATTCATCTCCACAAGCTCATAGAAATAATAGATTGGATTGCGCTTGCTGGCCTGCTAATGATTTGGAGTGACCCGAGTTAGAATAGCTATAAACAACAGGAAAGAACTCACCTTCAATAGTTGGGGAAGAGCTGAGCTCATTGATGGCTGTAAGCTACCACTGTCCTCATCATCTACTTCCTCCATGCGAGCACGCTTGGATGCCTGGGAGTCGCTGGTGGCAGGCAGAGGTCAGTTTGCCTTGCACTTCATTTTCTGTCGGAGTTGGCATGTGTCATTTCCCCCTCATTGTGGTACAGTTTTCATAGGCAGCATTGCAGCAAGCTACATAATTAGTAAGACTAGTGAAGAGAAACACGAGAAATAACTTACCTCCACATTTGTTATCTCCTGGACATCACTGTTAGAGCCTGATGACTCTGACTCCGAGCTAGAGTCAGAGTCATCCCCTGTGAAATCACTGTCATCGGCATCTGAAGGGTCAACTGGGAGAGATGAAAAGAAGTTGTCATCATTGATAATGCCAGTGCTCTTCTTGGGTAAACGATGAGATCAGCGATGGCAACACAGAGGCTGATCATCACCTTCACGTTCAGCCTGAATTAAAGTGTCACGAATTCCTCATACAAACCATTATTCTTTCTTCAATTTTCCTAAAGCTGTCATATTCCATACATCCGATCCAAGATCCGATCAGATCCGATCAGATCCGATCGATCCTGCTTCTATCCGGACCACAGATCCGATCCAGATCACTCATCCGATGCGCTACAACTTCTTGTGTTCTAAGTCCACTGCATCCTTGCTTCTATCCCCTTTCGGTGATCTACCTGTACCGGTGTCCTGGCTGTGTATATTCCTGTCCTGCTTACTGATCCGTTACCTGTGCTTCATATCCGACTCGCGTTTGCTGATCCGCTGTGCATTTACCACATAGACTTCTGTTATACTTTGTGCATAGCCCTCCGGTCCCGGATTCATTGATTGTCCGTACTATCTACATACAGTATATAAACTACATGTAAAACTCTAGAGAACCTTAGTTCGAATATCATCTTAGATTCTGCTCATTCCGTTCATCCGAACCCATCCGTCCCAACTCTAAGTATCTTCCGAGACTTAGGATTGATTCCTATAGTCTACGTTCCCGACTCTACCTTTGGTAGTCCATATCCATTAGTTTCTAGTACGGATCTCGTCCGCTACTAGTCTTATACCTCGCATTCATCCTTACCCTCCGGATACCCTCCGGACGAGCTCCTTCCAACCCACACGTTTTGGATATATACCGGACGTACCATATCCGATACCTCCGGACCTTCGGATCCGCTACGCAAGCACTTCCAGACCCTCGGATGAAGGTTATCCCTCGGAAGTAAAGGGCAGTACTTGGGAAAGGGGCACAGTGCACGAACTGAGGCCAAAGCCCTTCGGATTTCTCATATATTGAGTACGGTCTTAACAAAAGCGCCTAAACCCAGTGCTAAGACAAACCCTAACTCTAATGAAATTCCTACATCCACTTCTATAGTCGAACTTCCTGATGAAGATGAAGAGGTCTTCTATGACACTATTGGATAAGATAAGATAAGATAGTGTCACATGATCTCAGAACCTTCTAGAATATGATGTCATTAACAATGTCACAATATCACATCATATGATTCTCATTTCTATTTTCTGATTGGCTAGTAGTTTCGAACTCAGTTTGTATCTCAGTTTCAATATGCCTATATAAGCTAGTTTTGCTGTAGTAGTTCTTTAGTTCAAACCTCTTGTATCTACCAAGTGTAGCAACCAAGATGTACCTGCTTCCTTCTCTCTTGTGATAACCTTCAGTTTGAGTCCTAGTCTCTGCCCATGCCTTAATTGGTTATAAGGGTTGTGACATAAAGCATTCATGTGCTCAGGATTTTTGGGACGTTTTCCACAGCCAAGAACCACCTGAAAAGTTTGATCCTCGGCAAGTACACATGTATCTGGAGCGTCAGATGACATTGAGTAAAAATACAGGAACTGGGAGGGGGGAAAGCAAGCAATGGGAGGAAAGGAACAGCGCCAGGAGATATCTTGACTGGTATCATGGTTCCTCCTGGATCCGGACAAAGTAATCAAAGAATATATGATCTGGACATGACATAGAACATGTTAGAGTGGGGTTGATTAGAGATTATAGTAGAAAACATACCACTGGCAGTACTTTGAGGATCTCCATAGTGTGAGGATCAGGTCCGGAATGACTTGTTGCGAAATAAGACATGCAGCTACTGCATGTATAAGTCTGAAACTTACACCGTAATATGGCTGTATATGACCGTACAAATACGGCAAAATACGGGGCCTTTATACCCGTACCCCGTCCCGTCAACTCAAGGTTGAAACAGCCAACGGTACGGGTATGGTAACCGTATTACGGCCCTGTAAAGTCCCGTCGTACGGCGTACGGTGAACAGCCCTAACCCTCATGAGATACACAATTTTCAATCAAACCCGGCAACCAGATATAGCGTTCATTACCCTGTATAGTGTGTTTTGCAGGGGCCTAAATGTTGTATACCTAATTTCTTCGAAGTGTTACATTTCCACCTCACCCTAATATCATCTCGGTGGCCTTTCTTTTTCTATCTTGCCTGTGATGAACGTTGTTTGTATCTAATATGACTAAATACTGTCAACGAGCAATTATCAGCTACCTTTCGAAAGGATGAAATGCCTGCATCACATTGATCTCGATACGTGTAAACGGTATGTACATTACGTTGTACATCCTGAGATCGCACTTTCTGAGTCGGGTTGACCTAATTTCCGCAACCATTCGTCAGTCATTGTCCACTCGACTAGAGTCTGTAATAATCCAGTTCTTTGGACACACAGGTAAGTACATCGTCCCATCCTGAGATATGTCCACAGATGGGCCTGCAGGATATATAGTGTGTAATACAAAGGCTACGAGGCAGCGGAGGGCAGTGGCGGAACTTCAGGAATTTCCGCCTGCCGTGGTCGTTGAGATCTTCGCTGCAGTTTATCAGCTTGTGCGTGTTCGCGCTCGGCTTGCACAGTTGCCATCATTTCGAGCTGCTGAGCAATGAATTCTTGTGTATTTGGTCTGTGCACCTCAGTCAGGATTGATGCACATAGGGACGCATGATGCATACCTCATGCGAAGGATTCTCATAATAGTTTCACCGTTCGACACTTCCTTCTCCTCTTTCTTTACCTTCTTGCGCTCCTTGATAGTCCCCAGATTCCGCTGATTATAGACGCTCTTCACACGTTTCTTGACAGGAACAGCTTCACGCAAGCTTTGCTGCATGGCACGCACGCACTCTTCCATGAGAGTATCCCTGCAAGGAAAGTGAAGCGTAGTTATCAGTATATGAAACGAGATAGCGTACGTATGCCAGTCATAGTACAAGCGAATGGAGACAACATCCCGATATTTCTGGTTCTGTAGCTTTTCCAGTGAAACGCCTTCGCCTTCTGCATAGAAATAGTCGCGGAGGAACTGGTTTGAAGCCATCAGGAATGTATATGCAGAAAAGTATTACACACACCTTCAACCACTTGAAAACAATGTCTACTTCCTTGTCACTCAGTGGTTTCATATCACTTGAGAGCTTGGACAACGGCGGTATGAGTAGACCCTCTATGATGACTAGAATTTCCTTCCAGACCCTCATCATCACCATGTCTTTTGCAGTCTCGCTAAGATAAGTGTTAAGAATATGAAGGTTGGCGTCGAAATAATCGAACAGAGGAACGATTGCGCGTTCAATCTCCACGTCAGTGAGTTCCTCGGGCCGAACACGAGATTTCTCGTTCTGAGGAAGAGGTATCTGCACCTCACTCGCGTTAGAGCCCAGTGCTGAGCGATAAAGCGCTGTGACATTCCCGAGTGCTCTGTTGTAATCCAGCCCCAAAGATCCGGCTTTGATCAAGGTTTTGAGAACAGGTCGTGACAGTGATTGTCGTATATATGGTGACATCTAGCCAAACAAGACTAAGAATAAGAGCACAGGCACCGCATTTGACGGCTTACTTTGTCGATGAATATCCGCATCATGTCTCCCTCACTCCGCTTCAGGAATCGAAAAGCCCGGCCAAAGTAGAACTGCACATCATCCTTCTCCCCTTCCATGCTGATTCGAAGAAGTACCTTTCCTTGGTGGCCATGGTTGGCGCTCTCAAGGTTTAGCCATACATCGTGTGTCAAAAAATCGCCAAATTCCTTGGGATTGAGGCATATGAAGGACCGGCCAACAACGTCATGTTGGCCCACGAGCGCGCGATCACGTACACTGCACATTAACCATAAAGGCTTGTCAACCGATATGTCATGAGTCTCTTCCCCTTTTCGCCATGTGAGCGAGTTACATCCAAGAGTTTTAACGAAGACTTACAACGCGGGTTCAAGCTCTCATAAATTGTCCTCGTCTTCACAAGGCGATTCCCACCCTCGTCGCTGAGCGTCACGAAGGTGTCCAGCAATGAGGACGGACTACTATCAAGTGGTATCAAGTCCTCCGCCATAACAATCTTCACAGCAAACAGGAATCGTGGTCGCTCATTTTTGTCGGGAACAGGCGGCCCATGATTAGCAATCGTGTCAGCCACCTTGTCCACCTGCATCTGGTTATACAGGTTATCAAGGAGTTTCCGCGCAGCTTCAACGTTGTTCAGCTTGACGCAAGACTCTGGGCGAAAGTTGAATGGTTCAACTTTCTTCTCGCCTGTTGTTGCAAGCGACTTGGCTTTCTCGAGCCAAGCAGAGGACTTCTGCGGCTGCAGGTAGTCTGTTGGGCGCGGAAACATCTCTGTCATAAAAAGTTCTTCGACAGAGCGACAGTATTGCTCGATTGCTTTGGATATCGTCTAAGAGTAACACCATCAACAAACACTATGTAACAAAACGCACTGAATTAGCACCTTGGAGATACTGGTGAGAAATCTTGCCTCTTGATACTCATCTGACCACTCGAGGTCCTGCAGGAAAGATATTGGACTACGGAGAGAGTCAAAGATATCGACGATAGATGCACTGTGCCCTTCTGTATTTTCTGCCTCGAACTAAAGTAACTTTTGAGTGTGGAAAATGGGAGAATACAAACATAGCACGAACCTTGTCCGCCGCGATTGCCTGATAACTCTCGTTTAGCTTAATCCCAATGACTATAAATGAGACTTACAGCTTGCACCCACTGACCGGTCTTATTATCTGTGTCAATGAGCCATTGATGAACGTATGGCATGAAAAACTGCCCAAGGTCAAACTCCAGTTGTCCCCTTACAAACAGTGAGTTTTTTCCAGTAAACTCATAAAAACACTCACTGAGGGACAAATGCCTTGTACATCGACAACAACGCTTGCGTTCGTCGGTAGAGCGAAAATATATCTTGTATAGGCACGTCGGGTGTTGGACCATTCATTGAGGATTCATACAAACGCTTCGAGGAGTTCTGGAGTTCACTGATAAACAGTGGAACTTGAGCTTCCACCACAAGAGAAACTAGATCTACCACTCTAAGCACATGACATCAGTGTTCCGAAGCCAAACTTCGTGCAAGGTCATACCCAACAAGAGGATCAGGGAATCGCTTGTCCAGTTGTTTGGCCGCCTTCTCTAGTTCATCCGTCATCAACAGTAATGGCAACGCCCGATTGACTCCCGGGCTTGCTTGCAAAGATCGCATCTTCTCTTGATAATACTGGACTGACACATCTTGTATGCGAGTCGTCAAGTCCGACAGACGGGTACTGATATCTGCCTCAAAACGCTCGATGAGTCCACTCTCCCGTATCTGCTCGAGAATAGTGAGATATGGCTGGACCACGCTGACTTTCAGGTTAGGCAAGGCATCCATGGCGTGATAAAGAGAAGCTAGGAAGATATTATAAAGTCCTCCATAGATAGACGCCAATAGTTCTGACTATCAAGAAACTCAGATGGGTTATATCATACGGATTAACCACGTACATCATGAATGGGCCACTTGTCAATCTCGAGATCTTGCAATAACTTCGTGATGCCTTGCAGGGCCTCTGGTATGCACTCCATGGGAACGTCGCTGCGCTCGTATAATTGCTTGATCTGATCCAAAAAACACGTCGCACGATACGTATGATTTATGCGCCAACGCATCGCACATTCGTTTATAAGTTCCACGTGAGGAGGGCTGAGGATACTCAAGGGAACTTCATCGGCATCGTCCACTTCAGGGCTGAACATGAACTCTAGATCCGCGACGAGACAGTATTCGACGAGACGCTTGTAGAATTTCTTGGGATTTGGTGGAATAAACGTAAAGTTATGGCCAACGCGAATCTCCTCGTCGCTGTCCTCCTCATCGCCGTTGTTCTCCTCACCTTCGTCTGTGGCTCCGAAGAACGACTGTCGGCTCCCAATCGAAGTATGTCGCTTCGCTCCACCAGGAGATTCGATACGAGAAGTGGATGACGAGATGGGACGAGCCCCCGATGCAGAATAGATAAAATTATTGTCTGAAGGCATGGACTTGGCAAGTTCAGGATTAAGTGACATCATCGCTACCATGAGCTGGGAGAGAATAGAGGTTTCCTGAGTGCGCCAATGGTTCCACGCAGTGTCACTGCTGAAATCTTCCCTTCTACCGGGGAATGGCGCACCAGCATTGATATTCTTCAGGCAAGTCTGTGATACGTGCACGGTCAATACGTGATCCTTCTTTTATCTATCGTCTCACCTTGAGGTCTGTAACAGCAGCCTACTGGTGTTCAGTGGCAAATCTGCTGGGAGGATATCACTTACTTTCTCCGTACATGTATTTCGCAACCGATCCACCTCGCTCTGCATGGAGCTCTCAGGAATCTTGAACAGGCGTGCCACGATCATCACAAAGGACATATCTGAAATGCCTTGGCTGATGCTTGGCTGTGTGCTGATTGAATCCCCTCGATCGCGTGACGCGGATGCAGAGTCGTAGCCCGAATCATTCGGAGACTGCGACGGTGCAAGTTTGGCGTGATACATATCCAGGCGTGAATTGAGTTCGGGCGAAACATGGCTGAGAGTCTTCAAACAATCCCGAAGCATCCTCACGAACTGTGCAATTTGGTTGTTCACCTCAACCTTCCATCCATCATCAGCGAGTGTGGGCTCCTTCCTGAGCACGCTGGTAGCTTGTGCGGCAAACACCAAGATCAACTCCTCTATGCTTCTATTCTCCTTCATCTGCCTTCTGAAAGGGTCCCCCATAAACTGCCCATAGAAAACGGCCATAGTTCGCCTTGTTAATTGGTCAGAATACCTACAACCTCAACGTCAGCATATAATTCTGGAGCACAGTGCAGCTATGCCACGGACGCAGCATCTTTTCCCATTGCTATATTCTGCAGTCTCTGCTCCAAGACTTTGAGGAGTTTCTCCGGAAACTTGACACTCTTCGACCCATCCCTGAGATCCTTGAATATATCACCTATGGATACAATGGAGTTGGATATAGCTCCTGAGAATTTGGAGTGATGCTCCTTCTCCTTTACCTCGCAGGTGTTAGCGTTATGATTCGATACTTTCGGTTGAATGACATGGCTGAGGATACTGCGGATGTTATAAAATACATACGGTGAGTGCTGGTACGCGGAACAAGGCTACGCACGCTACACGAAGGACATATCTATGTCGCGGATCCAAAAACAGTCAATTGCATGAAATGGGCGATGTTGACTGATTGGCATACGTACTCGAATAGATCGTCGTCATTAACACGATACTTGGAAATGCGTTTCTCGTGAGCACTGCTATCATAGCTCCGCTTGGACATGGGTCACAACCGATATTGAGAGTTTTGAGCACGGCACGGCTGACCAAGGTTGAACAAAGGAGTCGGATTTCGATAGTTCGACAGGCGGTAATGATCACTCTTGGTGGAAGGAGAAACTGAGATATCTACAAGTTGATGAAAGCTGTACTATACTACCGAATGATTGTATCATAGGCTACTTTGGCCCTTGGCAAGCACCGACAAACACACCGCAGCAAAACGCCTGAATACAACTGCGCACGCTGCATGGAAATCAACAAATGTGACACAAACTCCATCTATTTCATCAATAATTAGTATGAGTGTCATCTACAATTCGTCATGCCCTGGCTGACTATCTCCGGGCGCCTGCGTTGCTTCAGTAGACGACGATTCATTGGCGTCCGGCTTCGCGGGCGTCTTTTTGACTTTGGGTACCTTTCTCTTCACCAATCTTTGCAAGTGCTGCTCCAACATCTTCGCTCGCTGCTGCATCTCCTTAGTGTCTATCGCCGGATCTTCATTCATCTTTGTCTTCTTTTGCCGCTCAACTCCATCATGAAGCCAACTTTCATGCTCCTTGAGTGCTTTTTCGAGCGCATCAAGCTCCTGGGACGTCCATTTCGAGGGAACACCTGCGATGGCGTCTGCCGTAATGTTCTCCCTTGCTTGAGTAAGGAATAATCTAGTACTCCAGTTCCACTTTTGTGAGTTATTCAGTGCTTGTGGGAAAGACTCGATCTCCTTGTAGCGGTGTACGATTGGTTTCTCCAGAGTCCTATCCAGAAATGGTAAGCGATGGAATAGCCTTCTCCCCTGAAAGACACTTACTCGAGAGTTGATCGCTTTTCCCACAGCTGCAATCTATCAGCAGTGTCTCCTTCCTCATGTAGCCATGCAGTAATCTCCGAGAGTTTGTCCGAAAGTGTTTGCCTCTCAGATGGCTGTGAGCATTTTATGAATGGCGTTTCTGGACCATCATTCAAGAGATCCCGTAGCTTATACAAGTATCCTTCAAGAGAATTATGTGCTTCTTCCCGAAGTTGCCTCGACATTTCCATGTTGTCTAATGCCCTGAGACTGTGATAGCATGACTCCAGTTAGTCTTATGAGCACAGCCAATGCAAACGTACCGTTCACGGGCTGCCCGTTTCGCCACAAGACTTAGTGGGCCCTGGGAATTGTACACAACTTCGATCTCAAGTGGAATAGTACTTTGGTCTTTCCCAAGCGGCTTCTTGGCCTTATCCTTCTTATCCTTCTCCATCTTCTCGTCCTTAAGGGCTCCTTCATCAACGTCAGTCTCCAATGGTACCTGGTCACCGCCACCTCCAAATAGGCCTTTCAGCTTCCCTATTCGACCTTTATAATCAACAACAGGAAAAAGAGAAAATACGTACCAGTGATGGAGTCGTCTTTAATCTCGCCGTAGGCTATGGCGTCTCCGACAGACGCAAACCCGGATTCGGAAAGTACAACTGTGGCCTTGATCACCGGATCGATTGCCCCGCGTTCAACAAGATTATCAATGGCCTCAGGAATGCCAACAATTTTCGCCTCGAGGATCTCGCGGGGGAAGCCACTAAAAACGAGTTTAATAATATATGAACACTACATATACGGAACACGCACGACATGACTTCATTGGGATAGTTCAGTACCACAGAAAAATCCTCTTTACGTTTAAATGTCAGAGTCTTTCTGGCACCATGCTTCGACCCAGCAGGCAAGACTGCTGTGTGAATCGTTCGCGTGCCTGGATTGGACGCGAGATAGGATGCCTGAATATCGTGTATTAGGACATCAGTTACACGAATATCCTTGGTTTTGAATTGACGGGAGAGGGAAGCCCCATAAAGCGCTGCACCGAGCACGGCGGATTCATCCGCGTTGACATTGAGTGCAATGCGATCTCTAATAAAACATGTGAACTCCAATTGTCCAAACATAAATAGATAGAATGCTTACTCGCCAACAGCCGCTTTTACAGCGGCCTGGACCATGGGCGTACGTGAATTTCCGCCTGTTAAAATAACGGATGAGATATTGGTCTGTAATTGTGTCAGACAATATTTGTGAGACAACCTATGTGCATGCGTACCAATGAAAGCTCAGCATTGGCAAGCGCATCATAGATGGGTCTTGCAAAGCGCGAGTGGAGGTCTTTACAAGCGTTCTCAAATTCCGAGCGAGTAACCTTAGTCTTAAAGTCAATGTCAAATGCAACACTCTCCACCTGAACACCGTGAGCATCAAAACCACACATTATGTTTAGTCAGCTTGCTTACTGTCGACATCGCGTCTGAGTTGGCACTGAGGATAGCCTTCACACGTCCAGACTCCTTCCAAAGTTTAGCCATGCCGCGCTTGTCCTTCCGGATATCCCGCCGGTGCTTTGACATAAAACTGTCTATCAAAATATCCCGCAACCTCAAGTCTAGTTCTGTTCCACCGGTATTTCGGTCATACCCGACGCCCATGACGTTAATCTGCGTATATGATGCCTTCGTCTTGGGATCCTCAACAGCAGCGAACGAAACCACGGTGGCACGTGTTGAAGACGCGCCGGCATCGTAGATGACATGATATTCGGGATTGGATGAGAAGGTTCTCGTCATAGCATAGTTAACTGCTACAGCCGTGCCGTCGTTGACCAATACCAGTGTTCTGAGTCCTGCAATTTCTATTGAATCTGTAATCGAGTCGCGTTCGAGCTGGGAGAAGTACGGTGGAACGGTGAGGACGACCTCGTTTACCGGCTCGCCCGCTAAATCCTCGGCAAGTTTCTTGATATATGATAGTTGCATCGCGACGAGTTCCTCCGTACTCCATTCCGTGCCGTCACTTTGTTTCAGCGCAACAGTTTTGCGGTCAGTCTCAGAAATCTGAGTGGTGGATATGGAGGTGAAATAAGTGACGATATCAGAGTTGAATGGTGCGCCTTGTAGGTATTTGAGGGATGAAAATGAGTCCTCAGGGAAACGGGACGCCTGCGTCTAGTCAGACCAAGGGCAGAATGTCGTGGGGAATAGTACTCACCATGTTCGCCGCGTCAGATCCAAATAATCTTTCATCTTTCTTCCATGCGACTGATGACTGTATCTTCCGCTTAGAGTCCTTGTTCAGTAGCACATCGAAAGGCACACCAGGCTTCATGAGCGAAGCCTTAATCCAATCCGACCCATAGTCAATTGCTAGTATCGATGCTAATGAACTCTCGAAAACACCAGCAAAGAGAACGAAGAATGTAACCGCCTTTCTAAGCGAAAGACAAGGCATGACGAGGACCGAATGTAAACAAAGTCAGGCAAAGAGCATCGAACAACTGAAGGCCACGTTGAAGTTTGCTTTTCGAAAGTACAGTGAGCACTAGCAGTAACAAGTTCCACGTAGTAATTAGTATACTGAACCGGCAAGTGCCGAAACACTAGTAGTTCACTTCTGGGATTTTATCAATCAGTCCGCTTTATTCAACGTTAACAGCAAACAACATGTTGAACATGAGGGTAATTCGAAAGCTCTTAAAACATCTATGGCAAGTGCTGGCAGCGTTCGCATATTCATCTGTCCTGCGACTTCGCATTCTCATGTCTTGCTTGCGGTGCTGTGTCGCCAAGGTTCACGCTTTACCTGGACACAGTACTGACTCAAAGTCTTCCACTGCAGATTCATGCTGTGCCGGGGCTTCCAGTGCACGATGTCCGCAGGCCGCCTTGCCATTGCCGCTTCACCAAATAACCTCAACTAATATAACAAGCAGTACTCAAGATGCGGTGTCGTCTTCAATACCTCCGTACGCCGTGCCTGATCCATACATTTGTAATCCTCCTGGTATAACTCCCCGTTTTGTACCATTCGCTGCGAATGACGTCCTGCGATACGATAATCGTCCTCTTGTGTATGTACAGCACTACTCATGATGGTGGATAGTCTTGAGGAATCACTCTTCAGAGATAAAACACGTGAGCGTGATTACATTCCAGCACTCATGACACAATTTCCAAATGAGTGAGTGCATTAGCCAGGCAGCATTTGAATGGAATGACAAACCATGCAGATCATGTCCATGGTTGAACGGTGGTTGGCAGTTATGCATACATCCCGAAGGCGCGCTATATTTACACGATATGAATCGAGTAAGCGTCCCATCACGAAGGAAATGCAGGCGTTCCCTGAGCCTTCACATATTGTCTTCTTAGAAAACATACACTGAAGCCATCATGGACGAAACTACGTTCCACTTGCTCGCTGAGTGCGTGGATAGGCTTTACGAGACAGCACGAGCGAAATCGGCGCATCTCGAAACCGATAACATTGAGCTCGTTCTACAGTTATGGCTGAGTGAAGGCGAAATGACCTGTCAATATTACTTCGTCGACCACGCGACTCGAACTCTATTTTGGCTGCACGATAACCGTGAAGCAACAATGAACATCTTTAGCGGGCTCCGGGGCGTCAATGATCTGAGCCACATTCGTGCGTATGCTGAACTTTGATCACACTGATATGAACCTGGCAAGCAGGATTTGCCTTGGAGTCCGAGTACTGGTTTGTCACTTGCAATTGTGTAAGTTTCAGTTACTTCTCCCATCGCTTTGATTACAATGTGCCTCGAGATCTTGTATTACCATTAATCCCTGAGACGAGCAGGACGCATTGCGAGCGCTACCCGAACCACCAGATGGATCGAGTCAAGCTTCTCAAAGAACTGAGGGAGGTCGTCATGCATGCGAGTGCAGGTAGTGATCGCCTGTCATTAACGTTCAGCTCTTTTTGAATACAACATGCCAGAGATCATCACTTCGGATATATCCTTATCGCCTTTTGATGCCGATGAACTATCCAGAATCCTGGAGCTGATCAACCACCTCCGAGGTGCGAAAGTTGCTCTAGAACCATTCATATTGAAATAACATTTCCAGAGAACGCTGAGGAAAATGATTTTCCTCATTCTACTTGCATCATTGGTGAGAAAAGCCTACATGCATAGTACAGTCTCCATTGTTTATTATTTCATCGATAGCTAGGTTCATGCATTATTTCTGTACGTTCTTCGTTTCGCCGCCGGGTTCAGGTCACTCATTCATTTTGAAGACAGAGCCAAGTTTTTCAACTTCTGCGGCCTACCTTGTGCTCGGCTCGATGCTGACAGATCCGTATATGAAGAGGATACTGGCTTTCATCCACTGATCAGCCCCCTTTCGCTTGTTTTCGAAGCTATGCTTTTTTGGGCACCGCAAGCGCACTTGAAAAATCTTCGAAGGGTATGGGTGGATGAGTGCATCAACACACCGCGGTGGAAAGACTTCAACAGAAGTCTCATGACAGAATGGACTGGGATTACCATCTACGTACGTATCATCATCATCAAGTTACCATTCTGCTTCATAACTTGATCTCTGCCAGTCAACCGTCATGTTAGCAGTAGATGTCAGTTTCCTCGCAGTGCCGAACGTGAACATCAATCAGTCACAGTCGATCGGAATCATCACTACCTATCTCTCGATTATCTTCATCACTGGTTCCTTGATAGCCTCGGTCCTACTGGCGCGTCAGAACCAGAGATACGGTTTTGAATCAGCTGACAAAGCGGCGAGTCGTCCTTTCATTTATCTCTACCATACTAACTAGCCTCCTTAGGCGGAATTTCTGTCAAATTTAACAAACACATTTTTTGGAGTGAAAGCCCTCGCCATCGTTCACAGTCTTCCATATGCAATGCTTATGTGGGGGTGCGTGTATTGATACTATTTAACTAGAGCAGTTAATTAATGTGCCCTTTGCCCAAGGATGATCTACTTTGCAATTGGCCTTTTGTACAACGTGTTCAAGTTTACGACGCCGGCCATGCTGGCATCGATTGTTGGCGGGTGCATTGTCGTTGTCATGTTCATATCGTGGTTTATCTGGGCAGCGGGAGAGGTTCGTATTTTCCAACGATTGGCCAAGTCCATTCTTTCTTTCATTAGCGTGAGATAGTATCCAAATCTTACTAGTGCTTCGGAAATTTTTATCGTGTCGCGGTAGCAATATTATCAACCAAGTCCTCAATGCGCACATGTATTGCGTGAACTAGCATTATTCCTGCACATTGGTTAATCAACAGCTTGGTCAATGCGTCGCAGTCATTTTCAAATATAACCCAAAATCTTCTGAAGTCATAGTGTCTCCTAATGACATGTGGTACATTCGGGTAAGATTTAGTTTTAACTTCCGTGTATGTACCGTGGAGGCCATGTACTCTGTAGAAGAAACAAACGAGGTATTCACAAATATGTTGTAGGTGGAAATGATGTTTGGGGTATATACTTTGTATTCTACCAGTCACTTTTTCTCAAAAAAAAAATCATTGATGTACTATGGCTCTCAACAAAATTCACTCAGGATGGAAAAATCAACCAATCTGTGTCATGCATGACATTGTGGACATTAATTCTTTATTGTATACTATATGAATGTCCGTTGAGCCCTCGTCGCCTCATCTTTAATATCTTCCTATGTATTGATATGAAAAAATGAAGAAATAATAAATTTTGCCTGAGGTGGGTAAAGGACCGGTCCTATACTGTAAACGAAGGGAACAAAATAAAATCTGGTCTATCCATATGAAAGTAACTGTAAACCAGAATAAACATAAGCCCTTGGGCTTGATTCTGTAGATCTAGGGGGGCCTTACATACAATCGATCACGCGATATCCGCTGACATAAGCCACGGCCTCCATTCACTGATCATTTTACATAATGTCGTTCATCAAGCTTCAAGCTTCAAGGCCTGACGCCTGATTGGCATGTTACACCGGGATCGCATAAATCGAATGCTCAATAAATGCACGGAAAAAAATCAATGTCAGTCTTATCCTTCTCGTTGAATGCTATGTTTTATGGCATGTTACTATCTGTATGCAGTGCTCATCTGATCACTTAATGCAACCAACGCCGCCTAGTTTTCATCGCCTCGAAGCTTCTGGATGTGCAGACATTTGGTTAAGGAAATTGTGAGCCTCGAGGATACAGCTTACATGCCCATCGCACTGCCTTTCTTCCTCGTGTTCTTGCTGCGGCTTCTGTCTTGTAACTTCCTGCAAAGCCTGTGACTATGATCCGATTGGCAAGTCCGAGCCTTTGAAGATTTGATTAACTCTCAGCGCCAGTCAAAGGTATATGTATATAAGGTCTGTACTGCCCATGGTCCCAAAAATATCTCCTGCCTTCTCGCAACATAGTTACGATGAAGTACGTTTCACGGAAGTTCATTGACCTCATTCAAGGCGTTACATCCAAGTGGGCCAACTGGGATCCACCAAGACCAATTCATGTGTGTAAATATATCACTTGGTTTCAGTTGACCTGACAGGCACAGGTGGGCGATTATGGAATGATCAACAATGAAACTAGAGAATTCGACTGGGAAGGGAACGTTTACACGACAACGAACGATATCTGTATCGACATGATGGATCCGGCACTAACCCCCATTGAACAAGGAGGGGATGACAAATTCATCGTCAAATCGTGGTGTCACTACCAAGGAAGTCAACGCATCTGCTGAAGCGTAGGTGTTACGATATGTAGTGTTCGTGCATATATCTGACTACGTTGCAGCGCCGTGGCGGGTGCAGTAGATGTCGCCCTCAAAGTTGAGTTTCAGTTCGATGGTAGAAAACCAGCAGCAGCCCTTGTCATGTACAAGCCAAGATACATCAGCCTTCCTAATGATGAGCGCATCATCAAGCTGCTGAAGTCCAGGCCCGACGTCCTCAAAGGGAAGTACATTGTCACCGACTCAGTGATATCTTGTGCAGTATATGTGATGTACATGTATGACCAGAGTAAGTCTGGCATGTGTAAATTTTCCTGCGATGTTCACACTTGGCATAGAAGCAGAAAAAATTTCCGTGACACTTAAAGCCACTGGGCCTACTGGGCCAGCTGTCAATACTGGAGGAGCAATCGGTTTTACCTGGACTTCAGAAAATATTTCTGGTATTTACCGTGCAGGAAGCGACTCGGCCGCAAAATACATGCCCTTGTACAGCCTCGTACTAAGTTCTGGTGGCCTCTCAGTCAACGCGGAAATGAGCCAATTGACGATACGATCCCCGAGTAAGTTGAAACCTTTTCGTGACTCAGCGGTGCAATGACCATCTAGGTGGGATGATGTTGACCCACCTTGGGACCCCCTCGACGATGAGGACGAAGAAGACGAAATCTATGATGCAGTACGTTGTGAAGCTGTTTTATTAGACTTGACTTGATTCATCTCTCTCCAACAGGAGATGCATGGTGACTTCGGCGTTTTCAATGACGGCTATCCTGAGTAAGTGTTACCCCTACACAAATTTTGCATGTGTCTCAAGTGTGTCTCATAGTAACGACGATGACTTATGATCATTCATTATCGCCACCTCACGGGCCAAATCGTGCCAATTTGTATGTGGACGAATGACATTACTGGAAGAGTATCAATACGTATTACACGGATGGGACAAAATGCCTTCTCTACTCAATATTAGCCTTGTACATGAGTATGCTGTTGCTGCAGTGCAACTGTACAGCATAATATCGTAACCCCAGTAGGGCCTCGAAGCCTGAACGTTTCAACATAACACAGCAGAAGTTCAGAACTGTACTATTCGAACCAATGATACAATTTTGAAACTTCGTTCTTACAGATTAACAACTATTATTGCCTCGAACTCTGAACTGACAGACTACACAAACGGAATTTGAGTTTAGCGGATTCAGTTAGGCTGTTGTGCGGCGACTTGGCATCAGACGGGGTTGATGAGTTCTGGGTTAAATGGCAATCCTGTAAATTTTCGGTTAAATTTCGGTATCATCTCCTCTACGATATGAAGTTCCAGCAGTCTCACATTCGACTTCCTGTCCGCCCCTGGCGTCCGCGATCTGGAGTTTCCCAGGATTGTAACTACTATCTGCCTGTTAATATGACCAATTCTACCCCAGCCGCAAGGAAGCTGTGCGGGTTTTGCTTAAACGAATCCTCCGTGGCCTCTGTTTTGGATGACCCTTTGTTTGACAGATTTTACCTGGCATCCTGCATGATGCAGCTGATGCGCATTGCGAGCAGTCACGACGGACTGTCGGCCGGAGTCCCAGCGAGAGGTAAGGCCACAGACAATACTTGGTTGTTCGTAAAAGTCGTAGGGTCGGGCACTTCATGTATGATGCCAGATAGTACTATTCCCTAGATTATTATGATTGGAACAATCCAGACGTTCAAATCCTTGACAACACTCCATCGAATTGGATATGCCCAATTTACTTTTTTTGGCTCCAGTCCTGTTACCTCTCATGGCACTTCGGAAGTCTCTTAAACAAATACGATTTCTAAGACATGCGACTTTATTCCCCTTGATGGCAGTTCATAGACCAAACCCAATGATCTAGTATTCAGAGTGGGTGACTAGGAAGCGATTAGATCGCCCACCCTGATTGCCACTATAATATTGATTGAAGTTTCTGCACTAGCACACACCAGTCCAGTACATGGCACTTGTGGAAAATTGATGTCAAAGATGAATGAATACAATAGTTGTTCAAGAGCCCGACTGCGCCGCCTCAACCCCGTACACGTTCATGGGGCTCCTGCCATGGCACCCCTGTGGATGCGTTTGCCATCAGTATGATATCCGCATGAGTTGACTCTTACCTAGGATTTTAAATATTTCCTCTTCCGTCTCAGATGCAACAATGTTACCTTTAAAGAAGATGAAAATAAGGCAAACTTGATTGCACTGAAGGACACACCTGCGGAAATCTTGACACGTCTGTTCCGTGGGTCTCGAACCACGCCTGCATATAGACCTCGTTGGTTGAGAGAATACCCGAGAACGTTCGCCTTCATTCTCATGGCTCGATTGAACTGTAGTGGCACACATATTTACTTCACTTATCACATAGCAATTGTTCAAATTACTTACGATGTCGTCACCCTGTAATTAAATGAACACGTCATAGCATAGCTAGACAGACGAGTTACTTACCGTGTAGTAAAGGAGGGCTGCTCCTTTATTCATCCAAGGAACACATAAGATATCGATGCGCCGACGCTTTGCATCTGGTTCGGGACGCTTACACAATCCACGATAACATAGTTCAAGAGCGGAAAAATCGTCTGGCAAGGCCAAATCCTCTGTCAGGATCTTTGCATCATGTAGACGGGCGAGCAGCTTAGGAAGAAGACCTAAGTAAATGTTCCTGTTAAAACGATATCAAGTCGTGAGAAGGAAAAGGCGTTCACCTGCATGTGTCATCCCATCTGAGGTTGGTCGAGTCACTAGAATATCGATGTCGCCACAAGTAGCTTTGCCCCTACCGAGAAACATGAGGATAAGGCGACCAAAAGCAAATCACCACAAACCTTCTGAAGCTACCCATGATATCAATGTAAAGGTGCTCGTCGAGCTCGAGAGCTGTGTGTGTCACATTAATATCAACAGGTCGTGAAAACTCGTAACGTAAGACTTTACCAATGGGTTTAATCAAGTTGAAAATGCTCTCTGCTTCCTTGCGTGGCATTCTATCGTTGATATCTGGCAGCAATGAATCAGCAATGAACCGATACGAGCGAACACGAAAGGCCGACCATCGTAGAATTGTAAACCAATTTCCTGCACATGAGATAACTTGATGCCACCCTTCCGAGCTCGAATATCATCTAATGTCCGGCATCCGTTATTGTACCACATGTGAGCTATTTGTCGGCCTGTACCGACGGATCAGAGGGTTGACAAACGAAGAGCAGACATTTCATTTTCCATACCGACTCCATATATCCCTTGAAATAAGTTAATGGCTTCGACATCATCCGTTTTTTCATAGCCGATGCGTCTTAAATCGCCAGTTTCGATTATTTCCATGATCTAACAAAACAACGTGTTATGAGAGTATGAGGTTAATATATGTCAGTGGATACACACCTTTTGAGCAGTCTTCTTACCAACGCCATTGATTGACAGGGCTTCATTGAATGATTTGATTTTCTTTGGATAACTGCGCAAGGCACGAATACCTACCAAAGTTGTCAGTATTGTTAATTCCGATGCACAGATATTGCGCACATTTTGAGTAGCTGTACACTCGCCAATGATCATCGTCACCTAGTTTTGCCTTGTGCAGCTCCATAAGTTCCTCCAGCTGTTCGTGTGCTCTATTAGCTGCAGATAACGCCAAAGATAGATGCAAACCTTTTCAATGATATCTTGATTCACGCATTCACGCTTCTCAGTTTCCTTTCGGTCGCATGTAAAACCCTTCAGGGACACAACATTCATGATTAGTTCAGGGACTTCGAACGTAGCCACTCACGCGCCGAGGAACTTGTGTTGTTTTCGAAAACTCTTCTTCTTGATCACTCTCGTCTGTCTCGGTCTGACCAAGACTTCTCTGAAGATGATTGAGTTGTGATTTATTTATTTGACGTTGCGACTCACAGCTTGATCTCGTTCAGCCCTCGCCTTCTCGTAAAACTCAGCAAGAGGGTCTTTTGTGTTAGACTGTGGCTTGTGAATGTGACTGCTTTGGTTATTATTATCATGCGTGGGAACGAAAGTAAGGTGTGCAGGAGGAAGGACTAGCTTTGATGCTAAGCCCTGTTGATTTTCAGTTTGATGATCTTCCGTGAATGAACTAAGAAATGTGACCATATAAAAAATAGTCAAAGGGGAACCGAGAGTGGACGTACGAAATGTGACTGAAATCTTCACCAAGATCATTCGCAGATGTGCTTACTTGACCCTTCGCTTGAATCGATTTTCCCTGTCCTTTCTTCCGCCAGCTTCTACCGGCATCGATGCGTTGAGGAAATGCCGCGTGTATAAATTCGAAATCAAGAAGACTTTCATCATCTGTGGCATTTGCCTTGCCTTTCGTATCATTTGCTTCCGTGTCGCATTTGCCCTTAAGCTTGTTTTTGCCCTTAAGCTTGTTGTTGCCCAAACGACCGTATCCGGATATCACCCAACTCCAAGTGACCGTTGGGATATTGTCAGGGATCTCTTTCAACGATTTTAGTCCAAGGGCTTTCAGTGTCGGGCGAGTGGTCGCATCCGTCACGATGTGAGTCACAGTAGTAGGATCGTATGATGGTACCAAGGTACCACCATGCTTGACGATCTGAAAACCTTGCGTTAGAAACGTATCGTTCAACGGCATCGAGAAATGATGACAATTCGCGACACGTAATGCACGTCAGTGTTGAACGTTGAAGGCGGGGCTTCTTCGCCACAAGATGATAACGCGTAAATAACGGACCGGAAAACACGGAAGTAGTCTCCAGCGATGGGGGTCAGGGAGAGTAAACAATGGGAAACTCACATAGTCCATACGACCACGCGTCTGGATGCCCGCATACTGCATATCCCCCCCGACATACAAGATTTGCTTGCCCTTAAGGTAGTCGGACTTGCGCTTCTTTGGCAAGTCAAGATTCAAATTTTGTGCATATTCGAGAGGAGTAACGAGTGGTGGTTTCCCTTTACTTTTCTGGTCTTTATTTCGCTTTGGAATATCGACTTTGTTCCTCGAACTGCCCACAGTCTTCCGGACCTTTGAGGATTTAATGACTGTCGCCTTAGATGAGGATGCAATGCCCTCTGAATCTGAAGATAATGAAACTGGGGTACTCGAGTGGCGCGATGCTGCAAGGGGAGAATTGCTGGGGCTGGTGATATTGCTGGTATTCGTGGCCGAGGGTTCTAGTGATTCTGACTTTAAATCGGGTATGCCAAGTTCTGGCGCGAAGGACCGCAACTTCTCGTTGTCAACGGAGGCTTCCTCATTTTGAGCTAAACATGGTATACGAGCTTCCGGACTCAGCCTGAGATTGCTGCCACTTGTGGGCTGTCGATTGATAGCATCATGCGCCACCAACTTAACAACTTTTGATTTGCGGGTCCGTGCAGTGGAATCATGGGACATCAATCTCGTTGGCAACAATTTTTTGGCGTCACCATTGCCTTGGTATATCGTGGGCTTCGTGATATGAGATCCTGATCCGACTACTGGTAACATGACTGCCCCATGTTGAGCGCGTGAATTAGTTGAAGTTTCAGCAATGTGTCCAAATGTACTAGTTGAGGAACGATATGATTAATCTGAAATTGAGATAAGGGTGAATACAACGTACTTTGCGCCATGTCCAGCATTGTCACTACGTGAGAAAAAGGTAGGTAGAGCGGGTCCTCCTGACGTGGTCACGTTAGGAATCTCGCATAACCTTGGCTTCTTCCCCTGGACTGGAGACTCGGGTTCTGCGAATTCGCGCTTCAATCTATAGAATAGATAATCTCAGATTTGCAAGAGCTACGTGAGAAAGTGAGACGTACTGCCTGGGTACTTCTTTGTCTGAAATCTGCTGTTCTTCACCTTTCACGTCAGAAGTGAGAAATGGTCTAGAGCGTGTATCAACTTTGCGCGGGTGACTTTGCAGCTGTCAAAAGCCAATTGAATTGCGCGCGTACCTGTTACTGTGGTAATCTTCCAACCGTGCACGAATGTATTCATCCACGTCCTCGCCAGGAAGGTTCATGTGCTGTTCTTGCTCAGCGAAAAATGTATCGATGTCATCCATAGTAAATTCCGACGGGAATGGCTAGTGCGTGGCAGACGGGAAAGGGCATGAAGTACACTGGTCTATACGCGTCTTTTATAGGAGGCACACCACATGGACATGCACGTGACCGATATCTCGCGTCGCGGGGGATGAAGGCTTCTGCCATGGAAGTAAATTAAAAATCATCAGCTTTCTCCCGAAACAAAACAATAATGTGACATCTACCCTCAGACGGGCCTGGCCAGTCCCTGTTGGCAAATTAACGGGAGTCTTCAAGAAATATTGCGCGTCAAGAAAGCGACAGATAATATGAGCCTGAACCACTTGCTGGCAGGTGTGCTGTATGCTGCCGCAATACGGCAACTCGGGGAGGTGGCAAATCCCACGAACTGAATCATTCCAGTGGGGAATGCTCACGGTCAGCAGCTTTTAGCGTGCCATCAGATATTATCGTGACTCACCAAAAGATGATTTGTTATAATGACCGTAGGACAAAAGCTATGTGACATCCGATAGCAGATATCCCCAGGCCGGCATGAACGCCGAGGAGGCTGAATCTGGGTGAATTTACTTCCCATGGGGCGCCAAAGTAGCCCTGGGCATTGACTCGGACGACGACAGGCTTGCCAAAAAAAAATAGGCCAATAAGAAGGCGCCATCCACTAATGAGGCAGCTTTTTTTACACAGTGAGAAGCGCCTCATTGACTCGCCCAATAACAGCTATCCAGTAATGAAAGCCTAGTCCGACACGGCCCTAAGGCGCTTTTGTTGTGACCGCAATTGAAGATCTATGCCGAAGATGGTATTTCTACCTGTAAGTTGTCAAATATTGTCGCTTGTCATTTTGCTGTAATGGTCAGCTGAGGCGGTTCAGCTTATCACGTAACTGTTGTCGTCTTTCCTCCCTCGAAAATTAGCATCTTTCCTCAGCTGATACTTATGCATCACCTATGCCGCTCTTCGGTCTTTTGCTTTCCTCTCTCGAGCGAGCGTGCCTGCGTGGCCTTTCTACTCCCCATCAACTGGCCAACCTTCTTTTCCCTTCCTGGCAGCCGCTGACTTCAACCTGAGTTCAACCCACCGACCAAGTCGCAAATACAGCTTTTGACACTCCCCATTTACCAACGCTGACACGTTGTTATTGTGGATCATTCCCATCTCAACTGGATTCAAAAGAGCCGCTTGTTTCTGACCTCGTGTTTAGCCTTCTACCCTGTTTCGCTGAGTTACTATCGGTATAAAACTCAGGAATTGCGGCGGGGTCCAATTTCGGCGTCTTGCCAACAACTATCACATCATATCAAGTTGTCGCGTAGTCGTCTCGTCGCTGTGCCATCTCGTTCATGGCCTTCGAGTATACTGAGAATATGCCGCACGGTCAGTCTAACACACTACCCCCACAAGGTGTTCCCTTATCCACTCCTTCAAAACACAGATGAAGACGATGCTTCTGACGCGTCCTCTGACGTGACAGAACTTGAAGAATATGACTTTCCGGACCACTTTTTTGAAAGGGACGGAAGGCTCTTCCATTCTCATGGTACCTTGCCATATCCATTGCCTGTCGACGGGCCGGAGCAAGCAGTACGTGCCACACAACCATACAATTAAAATCGCTCACTTTTCATTAGAGATTGAATAATATTCATAAAATCTTGCGCGATACCGTCGAATTTCACTACCTTGGCCCAGTACCCGAGGTACTCAGCGATCCTCGCACCAGGCAAAAACGTGTGCTCGATTTGTGCACTGGAACAGGCCGTTGGTGCGCGATCTATTGATCAACTTCCGATCTATGCTTCTCTTACGCTAACCTTCCTGCAGGCCGATGGATATGGCTAGATTATTTCCCCGTGTCAAGATCTACGGGCTTGATATCGGTGAGTTTGCTTATGCCCGCGTAAGATGAATAGTTTTAAATTACCCCCCGCCCAGTGCCGATTGCCACTAGGCGCCCTGAACGCCACGTACAATTCGAGATCCATGATATCACAGAACGTTTCAGATGGAGCAATGGAGCTATGGACTTCATCCATGCTCGTAATATTGATCTAGCTGTACGTTGTTCATTGATTACCACGTTGCTTTTATTCATTGATCGTGAATAGGTTACGGATTACCCAGAACTCCTCCGGGAAGTTGCTCGGTTGCTCCGTCCCGGTGGCCTCTTCTTCTCCGGCGAGATTGGGCGCTATATCGACTTTGCCCATGGGTCTTCCTTTGACCTGGCTCGCCAGGCACCTCGTGCACGAAGCTTTTTTCAGGTGGTTAACCACTCCCTGGAGCTCCGCCACTTGGTTCCCATTGCCGACAAGATCCCTAGTTTCATTCAGCAGTCTCAGCAGTTTACGGTGCCCACTATCCAGACGTTCCATATCCCCGTTGGTGACTGGCACCGGAACCCGGTTATGAAGCGTGTCGGTAAGATGTACTTGGCTGCCCTGAAGGATTTCGCGGAGAGTCTCAAGCCTATGCTCCGTGAGGCGGGGATCTCCCAGCACGAGATCAACACTCTTGTCACTGGATTTATTGAGGACATAGAGCATGTCCCCGGCCTGGTTGGGGTCTATCACACTGCATGGGCGAGGAAGTTGTAAAGGATCTTGGGCGTTTGTTTTATAAATGCTGTCTTGTGCTTTGTGGTAACTGTTCTCTTAGTCGCTTTCCTCTTTGTTGTGCTTTGATTGTCGAATGTACTCATGTTTTCCTACCTGTTGTCGATCGCTTTCGTAGGTTGTAATGCAATATGTTTGTGATTTTCAACTGGTACTAGTAGAGTTTACCTGCCCAACCTTGCGATCGTGGTGACGGTGCGGACATAGCAAAGTTTCGGACGAATACGGAATCTACCGTTTGTCGTGCCAACTCCGCTCTGCACCTTGAGTCCAAAGTTATCCGTTCCGTCCAGGCTCACTCATTCTACAAATGCTTGCAAGAAGAGCGTCGGCCTTCGCGCGCAGCTTCGTTGACAATGCCGGGGTCAAGGTCGCAGCTATTGACAACGGTCAACCCACCACCGCTGTCACCTTCCTCGTTAAGGCTGGCAGCCGATACGAGCCCAAACCTGGTGTCGCGCATACGCTGAAAAACTTTGCTTTCAAGGTGCGCGTCATGTTCTATTCTAGATACGCGTTCTGAAGCAGTTTTTTCAGAGCACTGCCAAAAGGTCGGCATTGGGCACGGTCAGAGAGAGCGAGTTGTATGGCGGCGTCCTTTCTGCGAGTCTGTCCCGTGAATATTTGGCACTTACTTCCGAGTTCTTGCGTGGTGATGAGTCCGTTTCCTTACATGCAGTATTTTATGCGTCGATTTTGACATGGCTGCGATGTTTACAGGTCATTCTTCGTCGACCTCATGTCTTCCTTCCTTACGTCTGGCAAGTTCCAGCGACATGAGTTCCAAGAGTACGTCCTCCCTGTAGTCGCAGCCGAGAGCACTGCTGCCTCACAAAATCCCGCAACGCACGCACTCGAACTCGCACATTCGCTCGCCTTCCGTTCTGGTCTCGGTTCCTCTGTCTTCGCGTCTCCGCACAGTCATGTATCCCTCGATGACGTCAAGGAATTTGCAGCTCGTGCATTCAGCAAAGGCAACATTGCTGTTTTGGGTACCGGTATTGACTCAGCTGCACTCACACAATTAGTCGAAAAAGCGCTTGCAGGTACATCTGTCGGCGATGTGGTTGCACAGAGTACACCCTCAACGTACTTTGGTGGTGAGACACGGGTGGAGTCACATGGGGGTCCTGAGACTGTGTTTATTGGCTTCGGCGCTGCTGGCCCTGCGGACCCCGCGCTTGCTATCCTTGCTG
The DNA here is from genome assembly GCA_016695475.1 of Suillus decipiens. Classification (NCBI taxonomy): domain Eukaryota; kingdom Fungi; phylum Basidiomycota; class Agaricomycetes; order Boletales; family Suillaceae; genus Suillus; species Suillus decipiens. The sequence goes on along the minus strand of MU172918.1, from coordinate 411,050 downwards.
CGCATCTTTCACCCCAGCCATCCGTCAAGTGGTCGCAGGGTCTTTCGCCTATTTCTGCTGGTATTCCCCAGGGAACGTCGGTGCAGTCTGTTCTCCTGCCATATTCGGATGCAACGCTTTTCGGTCTGCTTGTTCAGGGCTCGAGCGCCGAAGGGGTGAAGGAGGCTGCCAAGGTTGCCACCAAGGCACTGAAGGAGTCGACGGGTTTGAAGGGTGATGCACTTAAAACGGCTGTGGCTAAAGCCAAGTTTGCTGCTGCCAGTTCTCTAGATGGTCGTGATGGGATTTTCGGCGCTCTCAGTACCAAGGTGCGTCCCTGACATTTGGTCGTTGTTTTAGGTTTCTGAGGACGTTTTTGTGATCACAGGTCTTTGCGAATTCGGACGCTTCGATCGAAACTACGCTAGCGTCAATAGACAAGGTTGATGCTGCTGCATTCTCGAAGGTATATACTTTCTTTTCCATTTTGTGCGGAGGATATTAAAACACTTGTCTAGTCTGTTGCCGCGATCACGAAAGCCAAGCCCACGTTTGTTGCTATCGGGAATGTGCAAGCATTACCGTTCGCAGATGAAGTTGGTCTTTGAACTAGATAATAATATTGATAGACCATCGCTTTACATTATGTTCTAGCGAAAAAGATTCTTTATACTTTGCATTTGGATACGATGTCCAAGATACCGGTTGAATTTTTTGCAAAAGTTTCCAGACTGGGGCAGAAGCACAGAAGCTCTAGAACTTGAAGCTTGAAAAAGCATGTATACGCAGTATGTATTAAGTACACGTACATATACGCATGGTTGTTTGATCCACGCGTTACCACTGTACATCGTTCATATCATTGACAGCAACTTTGCACATCAGCTTGAGCATCTCAGAGCTGCTCCATCTCACACAAAAACGCAATAGTACTTTCCCCTGCGCCTTAATTTCCCAGTATCCGCTACTTCTTGACGTCACATTTCATCTCATTAGGCGGCATCTATTATTTAGTTTGCGGCCTTGACTTTTGAGTGGAACTGGCCTCGGGTCGACGTTGATGTCTGATATCCCATTGCACTCTCTGGGACGCAAAGGGAAGACACAGGCTGGGTACATTCCTCTGCACGACGCCCAGGATACCGATATGCACACGGGTGTTCTGAGAGCTGCTGCGACACGTAACGTGAACTTGACTGTAAAGGGAAAGGGCAAACAGCGCGAACGATACATAGACGCAGATGAATTTGATGAGGAGGCAACTTTGCTTGGGAACAGGGACACTACGTTGGAAGAGGTTGAAGAGGGAAATGTAGGTGAACAGTCAAAACGACCATCTAGGGTGAGCTGTCTATCTACTTGCAAAGCACCACAAGTCTTACGTGGAGACAGCATCCATCGAGACAGCGTCCGTCGAATGTACATAAGACACAGAACAAGTCCAGGACAATACCATTCAGACCCGCAGGTACGTATTATCCATGCAGCATGTCCTACGAAGTTATTAACTCAATGTTACAGAAAAATTACAGTCCAAATTTCCGCCCAACCTCGTACGAAATCAGAAATACAACATATTCACTTTCTTTCCTATCGTCATATATGAACAGTTCAAGTTCTTTTTCAATCTCTACTTCCTTCTCGTTGCTCTTTCCCAGTTCGTTCCAGCGCTCAAAATCGGTACGTTTATTCCTCTCATAGACTGGTCCTGTAACCACCTCATGTGTGCTCAGGATTCATTGTTACATATGTCGCACCCCTCGCATTTGTGCTCTGCGTCACAATGGGCAAAGAAGCCTATGATGATTACAAGCGCAATCTCCGTGACCGCGAAGCAAACTCCCAGAAATACCTCATCTTTGTTCCCTCCTCTGACAGTGGTCCACATACACGCTCTGTCCCTTCCTCTTTCCTCAAGGTGGGCGACCTCGTCATACTGGAGAAGAATCAGCGCGTACCGGCAGATATGGTTCTTTTGCGCACGAGTGATACTTCTGGAACGTGTTTCATCCGAACCGATCAGCTCGATGGAGAGACAGACTGGAAGCTTCGTGTCGCAGTTCCTGCTACCCAGAAGCTTGTCAACGACAGGGAACTGCTAGATCTGGATGCGGAAGTTTATGGTGCGTGCTCGCTCATCCTACCACTTCATCTCTTGATGTTCGTTTGAACCTCAGCCGACCCTCCAATCAAGGACATCCACACTTTTATCGGAACATTTACGATACACACACCTCGCACGCACTCTGTCGATGATGTGCCCATGGTACAGGTCCCTACTGTTGAGCCTCTGTCTGCGGAGAATGTCTTATGGAGCAATACTGTATTAGCTGCAGGCTCTGCTGTTGGATTCGTCATATACACGGGCTCTGAGACGCGTGCTGTCATGAACACGAGCCATCCTGAGACCAAGGTCGGTCTGCTGGATCTGGAGATTAATAGACTTGCCAAGGTAAGCACATATGAACTCGTGCCAAGGGAACATTTATAACAGTCTGCGTACAGATTCTTTGCGCGGTGACGTTCGCGTTATCGTTTGGACTCGTTGCAGCGAATGGGTTCAGGGGCCAGTGGTATATCTATGTATTCCGTTTCCTCATATTATTTTCATCTATCATACCCATCAGGTATGTGTCCCCTGGAAAATGAGCGCATATGACCGTGTTTTCTCTTCCCTCCCTTGTCTTATCGGTTTTGTCATTCGGATGCTCACGCCGCAAACATAGCTTGCGTGTAAACCTCGACATGGGCAAGACGGTCTATGCACAGCAAATAATGAAGGACTCGGAGATCCCTGGCACAATTGTCCGCACGAGCACGCTACCTGAGGAACTGGGTCGCATAGAGTACCTTCTTAGCGACAAAACTGGGACCCTTACACAGAATGGTGCGTAAAATTACCTCTACCTGTTACTTCCTTTCATTCTGCTTTATGTCCCTTGCTATGTGCACACGGATGACTGACGGATATTTTAGAGATGGAGATGAAGAAGCTGCACATGGGAACTATGTCCTACGGTTTTGACAGCATGGACGAAGTTGCTCATCAGCTTGCGAGTGCATTTGGTGCCGATCAAGGTGCGTGTCCACTCTTGTCATTACAGATAGATAAACTGACGGCCATGAAATGCAGCTCATGCAAGAAGCAACTCAATAGCTACAGGTGCACAACTTGCCATGAGAGGACGGAGAGATATGTCATCAAGGCTCCGAGACGTAGTGCTTAGTCTTGCACTTTGCCACAATGTATCTCCTTTCCTTTCCCCTTTTCCTTTCCGGCTCACCTTTCGGAACCTAGGTCACTCCAGTCACCAACGACGATGGCACCTTGACCTACCAAGCCTCCTCCCCAGACGAAGTCGCAATCGTCAAGTGGACGGAAAGCGTCGGTCTGACACTCGTCTTCCGCGACCGCACACGCATGGAGCTCCAAACGCCCACCGGCGTACGTCTCACCTACGACATCCTTGACATATTCCCCTTCACAAGCGAGTCCAAACGCATGGGCATTGTTGTGCGAGACGCCAACAGCGGTGAGGTGCTTTTCTTGCAAAAGGGTGCAGATGTTGTTATGGCTCGTATTGTGCAGCGGAATGACTGGCTGGAAGAGGAGACGGGGAATATGGCGCGGGAGGGCTTGCGCACGCTCGTCGTTGCACGTAAACGGCTGACGTCGCAGCAGTATGCGGCGTTTAAGACTGCACATCATGCTGCTAGCATCCGGCTTGATGGGCGAAGCGAGGCGATGGTTTCTGTCGTTGCTCAGCACCTAGAGCATGACTTGGAGCTTCTTGGCCTGACAGGTGTCGAGGATAAGCTGCAGGATGAAGTGAAAGGGACACTTGAGCTGCTCAGGAACGCAGGAATCAAGATTTGGATGCTTACGGGCGATAAGATCGAGACGGCGCGGTGTATTGCCATTTCGACGAAACTAGTGGCGCGGAATCAGTATATCCATGAGGTAGCGAAATGTGAGCTTTCTGATTCATGTGTTTTTGTTCCGCCGCTCATGATTTGAGTTTGTAGTAAAAACTTCTGATCAAGTCAGGGACGAACTGGAGTTCTTACAATCCAAGCTCGATTGCTGTCTGGTAATTGATGGCGAGTCGCTGCAGGTGCTGCTTTCTTTGGACACCTATTCGTGCCGCGCTCATCCCATCCACAGCTCTGTTTGAACCTATACAAGAACGAGTTTATCGAGATTACAACCAAGCTATCAGCCGTCGTTGCTTGTCGATGCTCTCCCACTCAGAAAGCAGATGTCGCAAGGTTAATCCGGCATCACACCAAGAAACGTGTTTGCTGTATCGGAGATGGTGGTAATGATGTCAGCATGATACAAGCTGCTGATGTTGGTGGGTCCTCCAACACTGATTCACAACGGAATACTGAAACCACGCGTGCAGGTGTCGGTATCGTTGGAAAAGAAGGAAAACAAGCGTCCCTCGCTGCCGACTTCTCCGTCACTCAGTTTAGCTACCTCACTAAGCTCCTCGTGTGGCACGGCCGCAACTCATACCGCCGTTCTGCAAAGCTCGCTCAATTCGTTATCCATCGTGGCCTTATCATCTCGATCATGCAAGCCGTCTTCTCTGCCATCTTCTATTTTGCCCCGATTGCGCTGTACCAGGGGTGGTTGATGGTAGGATATGCCACGATTTACACAATGGCACCTGTTTTCTCGCTAGTCCTGGATCGTGATGTGAACGAGGATCTTGCGTTGATATACCCGGAGTTATACAAAGAACTGACCAAGGTTGGTGGTTGTGTGAATAGGGTTATGGCTTATTGACAACTATGTGCAGGGACGTGCACTATCTTTCAAGACGTTCTTCCAGTGGTTGATGATTAGTGTATACCAAGGTCAGCCCGTTTATTCCATTCTCAAATTCCCTGAGTTGATAGTCGCATTTGTAGGTGCAGCTATTATGATCATGTCCCTCCTCTTATTTGAAACCGAGTTCTTGAATATCGTGTCCATCTCTTTTACGGCTTTGGTCATCAACGAACTTATCATGGTTGCACTAGAAATCACGACTTGGTAAGAACTACGATCATTCCCCGGATGGACGCGCTCTGATCCCTGGCGACAGGCATATTTATATGGTCATTTCAGAGGTAGTCACCCTTTTCTTTTATGTTATTAGTATCGCTTTCTTACCGGAATATTTCGGTGCGTGTTCCCATCATCCATCATCCCAACGGACACTCATCATCCCTTCTAGACCTCGATTTTGTCGTGTCCACTCGTTTTGCATGGAAAGTAGCTGTCATCGTAGCAGTCAGCGCGCTTCCCCTGTATGTCATCAAGCTCATCCGTAGTAGAGTCGCTCCGGCAGCGTCGAGCAAGTTGCTATAATGTAGATGCACCATGTAACTTGGCGATCACTCCCAATCTGAGATCTTTTTATAATGTATTTCTCCTTGTTTGATCGCAAACATTTGATGCAAATAGAGCAAAAGAGAAGAGCACTAATAGGGATCAAGAGGAATCAAAATGAAAGACTAGCTACCCGCCATGTAATATTCAAGTTAACCTGTGTGAGGGGGCGGGGATGAGTTAATATGGGTTACGAAAGAATTCGGAAAGAATGTTCCAGGTGCCTGCCAATCAGACGTGGGGTTCACGCTTCCCCACAATGAAGACCCAATTGGAAGACGAGGCGAGCCAAATGGGGGCGCAGGTGCACCCCAAGGGGGCCGGTTATCTCCAACGACGGCCCGTGGACTGGTATTAGTGCCCCACGACTGGCCCACTGCACCCGGCGCGACGCGCCGCCCGGGCGGAGGAACCACTTCGTCATCATCAGCTGCGAGAGCAGAAGATCCAAGGACACCCTTCGGACTGGGAGAGCGACGACTTGGAGATCCTGAGCCAGAGCCAGATGTCTCCCCTGTCATTGGCCTTGCAATGGGTGCGGGGGGCGCGATAGGTGCAGGTGGTGCAATAGGTGCAGGTGGTGCTATTGGAGCAATAGGAACTGGCCGTGCGACAGGCCCTGGGTCCGGTATGGACGTTCGCCTCGGAGGTCCTGGTGCCAACATGGTTGGTGAACCAAGAAGGTTCTGCGAAACCTTCGAAGGTGGGCCAATGGGTATTGTCGGAGCCAGAGGACGGCTAAAGCCCGATTCGAAGGAAGTAGGCGAGCCGAAATTGCGAGGAAGAGCAGATGGACCAAGGTTTGGAGGAGGTCCTGGTGGCGGCATTGATGGCCCTGGAGCGAACATTCCGAATGGAGGCGGAGGTTGCGCAAAGGGTGGACGAGGGGACAACGTGCCGGAAAGTGGAGGTATCATGCTAGGAGCGACGGGATAATGAGGAGTGGTGGGCGGAGGGAAATGATTTTGTATCGAGGGTACCACGGGAGTTGCAGGTTGAGAATTAGACAACATGGGACGCTGCGGCTGCTGTGGTGTCTGCTGCAGCGATGGGCGTGTCGTACTTCCGGACGATGTGGGAGTGACAGGTATGGGCTTGCTGAGAATTTTCTTAGATGAACCATTAACACTCTGAGTACGTTGCGTAGAGAGTGAGGGACGAGGAGAGGTTGGTGGACGGGTGTGCTTGCCAGCTCGTTGCTGCTGGGAAACCCGTTCCTTTTCCGCTTTCTCCTTTTCCTCCCTTTCTTTGGCAAGTTTTCTCTCGCGTTCTTCTTTCTCTTGTTGCTCCTTTCGGGCGGTGTCTCGGGCAGCCTTTTCAGCAGCCGCTTTAGCATCCCTCTCCTCCTTGGCCTTGCGCTCCTTTTCTTCCCGCTCCCGGCGCTCCTGCTTGGCCCTCTCTTCCTTTTCCTTGCGTTTGCGTTCCCGCTCGGCCTCCCGCTCCTTTTCCTCTGCAACGCGTTTACGACGCTCCTCCTCTTTACGTTGTTTCTCTTCATCTGCAGCTTTCCGGGCAGCTTCACGACGAGCACGTTCTTCTTCGCGTTTCTTCCGCTGCGCGTCCTCTTGAGCTGCCTGCTTAGCCTTTGTAGCGGCCTCCTCTGCAGCTTTCTCAGCTGCTTTGGCAGCTCGCTCTTCGTCACGGGCTTGTTTTTGAAGTCTGCAAATAATCATTTCGTTTTGAGTACGAAGCAGGATATCAGGGCAGATACGCACATTTTCTTAGCTTTCTTCTTTTGGTTCTGAGTTTGCTTCTTCGCCTCTCGCTCCTTCGTGAGCTTGTCTTCATCCTCAAGTTCGCGCAGAAGCTGCATTTGACGTTCTTGTGCAACTTTTTCTCGAAACGCTTGAAGGACACGCTGTTCAAACATCCGAGCAGCAAAAATGGAGAACATCCGCTTGCCCTCCTCCATCTTCTGCTCCTCAGTCATCACCTAAACAAGGTTAAAAAAAAAGAAAGATTCGATGCAAAGGATACTCACCTCCTCATCGTCGTCATCGTCATCTTCTTCCTCTTCATCCTCGTCATCATCATCCTCGTCCCCTTCCTCTTCATCCTCGTCATCACTTTCATCTTCGACATCAACAGCCGCTTCCTCTTCCCGCTGCATTCGACGCTCAGCGAGCTGCTCCATCATCTCTAAGAATTTTTGCCCATCATTCTTTAAGAGATCGTCTGCAACTGTCAGAATGTTACCTGGACCTGCACAGGGGAGATTAGGGAAAGCAATGCAGAATGAAAAGTGAGCTCACCAGTTACAGTTAAGCTACTCCCAAGGTTGAACAAACCGTCGCGACCATTAACTTTCGTATTATTCACGGGCCTTCGTCCGCGAACACCGGGATTACGTCGATCTCGTGGTTTCACCTCTTCTTCCTCCTCTTCCGGATCTTCATCCTCCTCCTCCTCTTCCTCGTCTTCTTCATACTCCTCCTCTTCCTCCTCCTCGTATTCGTCCTCGTCCCCATCATCATCATCAAACTCACTTTCATGTTTCGGAGGTTTTCGGCCGTTCGTCAGGGCTGGTGTTCTATTAGATGGCGGGGGATTATGGGAAACTTTATTCTGAGGATGACCGATGACAGCACCGTTCTTATCGAGTTCGACACTACCGGGAAAAGGTCCTGGTCCAGGGGGAGGAGGTATGGTGCCACCAGAAGAAACATAGCGCTGCTGGTAGTTCGCGTACTGTTCTAGCTCCTCGTAATAAGCATCGTACAGTACCTCAAGCTCTTCCTCGATCGCATGTCTATAAGCATCGATGATACATGCGCACGGATGCCGGATATCCAACACCGATGAAAGAACAAGACACAAAGACAAGCGCGCAGGTCAGTAAAATTTTTTCATGGGTGAGATCAAGGAATAGGCACGGACCGCTTCCTGCCACAGACCGCACAACTACAACTATGCTTCTGCTGCTCTTTCATCTTCCGTAGGACAGTATCCTTCTCGATCTTGACCAAATTGCGGCGCTCGTCCTCGCCCAGACCAAGCCAGAATTCTTTGATACGCTCACGTTCCTCTGTCGAGCTAGTACTCCAGATCTTTGAGTTGTTCTGAGAGGCTTTAGCTGGAGCAGTAGTTGCCGGAGGACGATGTTTCTGTGGCACGGATGCATTAGATGATGGAGGCGATGGATGATGATGAGAATGATTATGCTGGTAGGCGTGAGCAGGAATCGGTGCCTTTGATGCCGCACGAGCCGTTCTTGTTGGTTGCTGGCCATTGACAGTGGCCGTGGCCGTTGTTGGGGTAGTGGTTGTCGTCGCTGTGGCTGTCGTTGTCGGCGGTGCATACGACATAGGCTGCTTTCCCTGTGCACGGGAACTCGGTGGAGGATTAGAAGATATATTTTCTTTTGTCACTGCTCGTGCTGCAGGCATGGCGTTGGCGGTGAGAGGCAGTGAGCGCTTCCTCAATTCTCCACCGGTCCCTCCACTACCCTTTTCCAGCGCCGACCCCGGTGCCGTGCCTACAGTTCCCACTCCCTGTCCCGGCATTACCGGACTTTCGGCGCTAACCGCCGGCATTTTCATAGATGAAACTTTCTTGTTTTTCTTATGAAATACCAATTGCTCAACAGGCGCCGCTAGCATTGGCATAGCAGGCATTGATAACTTAGTTCTGAAGTCAGTCGAAAGCGGTCCACTTCGCAAAACCGTTTCCTCGTAGCTCAGAACTACCTGCGCAAAGGTCGCAGGCAACGATCCATGGAAATGTGGCGCGTGCGGAACTGATGTTGGTTGTGGCTGCAGATCAGAATCGTTCTCATCGAGGTCTTGATCCTCAATGTCGCCATCTACAGCATCACCATCTTCGCTGCAGTCATCTTCGATTAACTCCTCTTGGCCGAACTCAGGAGGGTTGGATTGGCCAGATGATGGTAGAGCAGTCCCCAGAGCAGCTGCTGCTCGGTCTACCGATAATGTGAACTCGGGATCGGAGAAAATTGAGGGGTCAAAAGGTAGCGATGGATACGCTCCTGGAGGATACCCTGGAACATCCATAGTGGCCCTCGCGGTTATCGTGGTAGCTTCAGTCGCACTGAATCCAGTCTTCAGTACGGCATCAGACTGTACCATCTGTTGCGCAATATTGTACATTTTTTGCGCCTTTGTGCGAGTCAACAAGCCTCGCATGAGACTAAAAGTAGTACTGCGTACAAAATTTTTTATGTGTGGCGGAAACGAAGACCAATAATCCTCATCTGTCAACTCTTGTGCATTTGCCTTAGGGAAGCGCTTTGAAAATGGCGGTAGCGGCATTACTGAAATCCGCTCTGGAGCCTTCCCCGCGCGTCCTTCACTGTAACCGTAACCATCTATATCCTTGCGGTACAGTTCGTTGGCGGTAGCTAGCAGCTCAGTCTGAAGTTGTATTGTAACATCCGTTCCAGACGGCACGGGAGCAGGCGGGTGCTCAGTTGTAGTACTCTGGACAGATTCCGAAGCGGGCGACATTTTTGTGACGGATGGAAGAGACCCATGAGCATCCAGCTGGTGCGTATTCCCGCACAGCTCCACCACCGACGAAAGAGGCGTCCCTATAGTCTGTTTGTCCTTGACTTGTGCGCTTTGTTTGTCGTTCACTGATAGAGGCGGGGATTGGGAATGCATTGAAGGCAGAGGAGACCGCAAGTACGGGAGGGAGGAAGTATGGGCACCTTGTGCTGTCTCCTCGTTGTCACTTGTGACCATGCTGTGAAGTTGAGGAACTTTTAGTAAAAACTGCGGTGCATAACTGTCTGGGATTATTTACATTAAGAGCGTAATTGGGCCAACGATCTGATAAGTTGATGTTGCTGTACCCTTAGAATCTGACGGTTTTCATTCAAACAGAATCGGAATTTGCCGACCAAGTTCTTGGTGTGTTCCTGGACTCACAGTGATCAACGCCAAGCTTATCGATGAGCTTTGTTTCTATTTGGGTCGGAGAACGAAGTTTCGACTTGATTCCGCCGATGGGGCCACATTTAATGGTCGGCGCTCTCGACACGAGGATACTGTATAAATATTCCCCTTCCCCCTCCACATACTGCCTCGATTCGCTAAGCCTTTGTGGAATATACTCCACTGCCTAGAATGAACGACTGTCTCTCGAGTTTTCCTACGAGAGGTCAGAAGTTGATAGTACCGTACATTACCATCAACCACTGACCTCTATACGTGATGGAGTATCTGTCAAAGTGTATGATCATTCTGCTGCACGCATCGCGGCAAATTGGTCCATTTGGTGTGTACGTGTCTCGTCTATGAATTCATTGGCAGTATGTATGTATCCCACGATCGCGGATGATTTCATCTCATCACAAACTGGTCACTGCAAGCACAGCAACGACTGCCTCCCCCTCACTCCTCAGGATGAAACGAAAGTACTATGTACTACCAATGGATTTGAAGGTTTCTGTACGTATGTATCGAGTCGCTCAGTGCAATAAACACTGAGACCTTTTCAGAACCTCTTCATTCACTGTCGGCTAGTCTCCAATGAGCCCTCAAGTCTTGCTAAAGGTATGCATGTATTTTTCAGCAAGCTTTCCGTGGAGGCCTTTCCCAATCTATTTTTGATTAGCCAAGACACAATGATATTCCCGGTCGGGGATTAGCGCATCTCGATTCACGAGTCAAATTCCTACATTTCGAAACGATCTTGCGATTGCGGTGAATTCTTGTATATGGCAACAAACTCTTTATTGTGAATTTTCGGAATGTTCCTTTAGATTTGGAATGAAGGTCCCCGATGAATATTGTTGACGACCGTGACGTTCCGCAGATGCATCTTGGCCAACATAGCCTTGATCCGCAAACGCTTCGTGAACATGAATGTACTGTCTCCGCGTCAACTCCAATGAAAACTCTCAAATTATGACGAGATAATCCCAACGTTGGCCTCTGTGTCTTTAATCTGACCAGTGGTATCACACTTTGGTTTGTTTGTTCCAGGCACGAATGAATCTAATGGATAACACCCTTCCCGTGGTGTGGCCATCGATCAAGTCAAATGCTGCCAATCTTTCCCGGAGAATTTTATTCGTCGAGGAGCCTAGTAGCAGCTTCTGCAGCATCTGCCCCACACGCGCTAGTCATTTTTACCAAGTCCTCCACAGACACGGATTGCGCTAAATATAAACGTGCAGTGCATTCATAGCCGTTACGATACCATCAACCTCAGAGCACCACATATCCTTGGACAGTGCAAAATCGGGATAGCTTTATCTTACTTCTCACGTTCAGGGGTGACTAGTTGGAATTAGATAAAGGGGATCAAGTTCGCATGTACGTATCGGTGAAGAGTACATCGTCTGGTTGGCCGCAGGCTGCGCATGGTCATAACTGGACGCTACATGAGAAGTCGTACAGTTGTTTTGAGAATCAACAATATAGGAAGCCAACCTATTTTCTCCCGAGCAATCGAAATTATTTCTGGTGTACCGACCATCCCCCGCGGCCAAATGCCTTACTTTTGCCTATAGCATCAAAGTCTCGGTCATTTCTAAATTGTCATTAGACTGATCAGTCCGGCGAAGCTGGTACACCCCGAAGTCGATGAGTCGCTCATGTGACATTAGATAGTACGTGCTGGCACATATCGTCATAGATGATACCAAAAGACGGCACAAGGGTACTCACGTTCGCCCGGGATGCATTCCATGACAAGCACCTCAGGAGACACGGCGCGACCATCGTCGTGACCTGAAACAACCCGACCTAAACCATGGAGCCCGGGAATAATTAATCCCTTAGGAAAGGTGTTCAAGGCGCCTGGAGCTTCCGACTTCATCTCTAGATGAGATCCTATGCTTGCGGTAGTAGTTCACCTGGTGAGAGAGTGCACAACTGTCAGCTTATTCGTTGATAGTGCATCAAGAAATGTGACATCATCTTAGGAATGGGTCTGCGAGCTCATAGTTAAAACGAAGATCGTGTATTTTAGCTACCAGAGAAATGCGAAGCCCGACAGAGGCATCCTTGGTTTCGACGAAGGGGGTGACAGAAACCAAGCACGGTAATATATAACATTCCCAGCAATTACAAGTTAGTAAAAGGTCAACACACAAAAGATGTAAAGCATGCAGTAAACTGCAGAGGTCATGATCTGATGATGATCGACAACCGGGCTGAATTTCGTGCATAACTTATTCTTCCCCATATTAGTAACTCGCAGCGTCCGTAATAAAAAAGCGATACGGCGAGCAGTTGTAGGGGTTGTGCAGGGTATGGGCCTGCAGGCACACTGGTTGACAAATGTTCATCATCACTCATGCAAGGGAGTAATTCTATTATTCATTCAAGAGTTTCTATTGAACGAGTTAACAGCCAGGACCAAACACCGAGACAGGACTCACCAAACGCGCGAAAAGTCGTACATCGGTTTGCGTCTCGTAATGATCTTTATAACCTTCATTCACCTTCAACACCTCGAAAACTCCGATGACTGGATTCCAATGAAATATCCTCTTCACACCAAACCACCAACACCAGTGTATGCATCGCCAACAAGGTTTTGCGGCGCCCAGGCCATTTTTGATGACCCGCGCAACGTAAATGTCTGCACCGTTTACCCTCGAGTCCCTGCGGCGTGTATTCCACCCTTTCGGTGGCTCTACAAACAGCATGTCGCAAGGCGGAGACAATTCGGCGTCGACGTCGATTTCGCAACAAGAGTCAGGGGTCCGAAGGGAAGACTGTACTTTAGTCTCATGAAACGCACTGCCCTGAGGGCGCGTTACGTCCGGTTTTTGTGGGATGTGTTTCAAACCGTGGCCGTCTTTTGGCTGCAGCGGTGCGTCGCAGCGAGAGTTGAACTTGCTGCTTGAATGAAGGAGACATGCCAGTCAAGCTGAAGATGGCATGCATTTCTGCGTGCATGGAAGTGGGCTTGCGATGGCCGTGCTTCAAAATGTCATTTCCGTCATAATGCGTCCGATGATGATTATAACCCGTTGATATGACTTTGCCTCCTTTGACGAGTACTGCACCAAGATGGTATGTCATGGATGACTATTGAGAGTATCGATCAAATCTTGGATAAAACTGGTGAATTAGTTCAGTCACTCGGCTTACCTTGCTGGCAGCAATAGCGCACTGAGAGAGATAATAATCCGTCTTCCTTGCCATGGCGATACAAACGAGGATAATGGGTGTTTCTGACAGTATTGGTGATCAGAGTTGTTGGTGAAGGTCAAGGCAGCTATTACTCATCACGGAGCCATCAGCTGCTATCAGTCACATAATCTGATCATGGACAAGTCGTTACGTAACGAAAAATATCCCAAGTAGGTAGTGGGATATGCCCAGTAAGAGAGAAAATGAAAAAAGTAACGAATCGAGGGCTACAGAACCAGTAATTGCTTCGAGACCAATATCCGATTGGCAAGCGTAGTCAAATTAGCATCAGCCATAACCACATCTGGCGCATATTCGACCCCAAACGCCTGCTTAATGACAGAGCATATACGTTTGGCCTGCTGTTCAGACCAGAAACTGAAATCGTCCATGTCACGAGTAACGGTAGAGTCTGTGTCAGCAGGTTCTTGAGTACCTCCGCAAGATAGGGGAATCAAGTCTGGATCAGAGTCCAGGCAGAGAGGTACAATATAAGCCAAACATTCCCGAATAGAGGTGAGATCGAGCGACGCAGGTTTGCTCACTGCAAAACGATGTTCAGACACAAGAATGTGTTTAGCCGAATATCAGGCACATACCATACACCTCACACGGTCCGTCAAGACTTAACACATTGTACTTGCCATCGTGATGGTAACGGACCTTGGTTCAATATAAGTTAATATGACATGATGACAATGCAGGCCGTGACTCACTTCGTATTGACCGATAGTCCATGGAAGCGCGGAACCTTCAAATGAGACGACACCGAGCTCTGGCTCCTTTCCCAGAGTGGTAAGGCGACTAGTTTCATTGACGGGCGCATCCTGATCCCATTCTTCGCCATGAACTGGAACCCACAACCCGACAGATGATATCTTCGTTACCAATGTAGACTTGTTAGCACCGACCTACGAGAATTCATCATGTATGATCTTGTAAAAGAAGACAAAGGCCACTCACTTTGTATATTCCGATCCAGTCACGACGGGAGTGACGGGCAGGAGCTTGCCAGTTGACCTTAATAGGCTCGCCTATATGGAAGCGCCTGTCGCCAGATTGACTGGGGACAATCGAGATCTTGTATTTCGTCGTGTCAAACGATGACAGGTCACGGGCAACACGACTGAAACCACAGAATATTATAAGACAGTCAATATTCTGAGAACTTCATACTTACGTGATAACCAGTCTTTCCCGTGATTGTTGGAGAAGAACTTTGGTCTCCTGCATCACCTCCGATATCCTGGGTTTCGCTACATTAAAGTGATAAGCGCCGTGTAGCACTGCGTCCCAATCACTTCGCACTTACATTTCGCAAGGAACTCTTCTACCACATCAGCAGTTTCTTCAAAAACCTTGTCGAAAGTGCCTTTGACCTCTTTCGCAACTCTCCTGATCTCAGGTGCATGCCGACCCGCACGCGATTCCAACAGGCGAGCATTCTTGCTAGCAACATTTTTGATAACTTTGACAAAGCCGGCATCCTTACGAAGGCTGTCGCCATACAACTTCCGCATGTGGGGGCTGTCGTGATAGTCAGCTTTGCTGCAGAGCGTTGGTATTTCAATCGACGCTTACTTTTCAACGGTCCGGAGGAACCACCAGTGGGATACAAATCTGATGACTGCAAGCATCCCAACAAGCTTGCTGCCACTGATTAAAGCAAAGCCCAGGAAAGAGGCACCACTCATAAGTTCGGGGTTATTAAGGTACCTAGGAAGAATGTAATGAATAGATATTTGATAGAAGGCGTCCAGTCATACCTGAAGATACCAGTGTACTCCAGATGCGCCGGAAAATCCTCCATGAAAAAGTCGCCGTAAAACCAACCTTGGCATTCAAAATTGCTTAGAAATAAAATAACCAAAAACAATGACAGTAGACATACCGAAAACACCCAATACTTCGAATGATTCTATAGCTGCCCACCCATGGAGTGCGATCAAGAGCTGAGAGCAAATTTGAGCGCGTGAAAGAAAATAATAATAAGCAAAGGTACGAACCACTCCTAGCGTATGACAGAGAAGGGCATCACCCTCAAACCATGCAAGAGGCATTGTGTATGATTTCCACGCCAAACTTGCCAGTGAAGCTGGCACACAATCTGATCAGCAGCTTGTCATACATAAATCTGGGGTACACACTATATGTCATGCACAAGCTAATATTGTACAAAGCCTTCCAGTTAGTAAATGCTTCCTGCACTGCGCCATCGCCATGATCATTAGTTGGATAATGGTAGTGCTTTAAGAAGTGCCGGACGAGGTATTTCGATTCGCTCTGGGCGCGAAGGAGAAGCCCAAGACCAAAGGTGTGGAACATACACCAAGCACAAGCGTGTGTGAAGTATAACGCGAGTGTCGCATGATACGATAGTACAGGCAGGCATGATCCTAATACGACGTAGACCAACAGAAGTACAAGCATGGCATCGGAGGAACTAAA
>MU172918.1:355358-395100 GCA_016695475.1 Suillus decipiens | reverse complement strand
GGGGGGGGTCAGGACAACTATTCATCCACCAAGAGGCGTACTTGCCGGAGTAAATCGATGTTGTGAAGAAGGACTACGTCTCGTCTGAAATACTTGTGATGCAAATCATGTTGAGAGACAGTGCTCTCCAAAAGTATGGGTTGCGAACGGAGGGTGCCCGAAGCCTTGCCTTCGCATTCCGTCTCAGTTTCGGTGTCTGTGGCAGTCTCGCCTTCAGTGGCGGCGGGTGTAGACAACTGATCTACATTGTCCTGGACGGATGATCGGAACTGACTGGAACCGTTCACTTTCACTTTCTTAACCTTCTTGGTTTCGGACGCAGATACAGGCTGACGCAGCGCGATAGGCTTGCGTTTTCCATACATCCGTTCAATATCTATCGCACATGAGGAAACCGTAGGTTATAGGTCGAATATTGCTTACGAGGGTTTTCGAATAAGACTAGGAATGCGAATTGAGCTGCATGAGCTGCCAGGCTGACATAAAGGACAGGATAGCTTCCGACCATCAGGGAAAGACCGTAGTATCCAGCGTAACCTGACTAGTTGAGTTACGATTTTTGACAAGGGGAGGTAGCACAGCTTACCGACGGAGTACATGGGATGAGGAGCCAGCTCAAAAACACCGTCAAATACAAGCGCACCGCGCTGGAAGAACACATCACCCCAGTACCAACCATAATCCTTGACAACATTGTGTGCCTCGGTTTTTACCCAAAGGTTGAATACGACCAACGCAACACCGCCGATCCATCTACACAGCGATAAGCAAGATATCAGGTGTCTCGGGGAGAAATACTTACCTCATGGCATGAACGGGAAAAGAAAGTCCTTCAGGTACTCTGAAACAAGTAAAGGCAAACATGCAGTACGCCAA
The DNA here is from genome assembly GCA_016695475.1 of Suillus decipiens. Taxonomy (NCBI): domain Eukaryota; kingdom Fungi; phylum Basidiomycota; class Agaricomycetes; order Boletales; family Suillaceae; genus Suillus; species Suillus decipiens. Next base: position 394,224 of record MU172918.1, on the reverse strand, counting down.
GAAGTCACTGATATGCAGTCATGTTAGTTGCCGAAAGCTAATGAACATGATAGAGCTCACTTGAGAAGAATTACGTCTACAAGCTGTCTGAACAACAGCCATGTATTGTATTCCAATGGAAGTTCCTGATCGATTAGAACACACTTGTGAGCGATGCATTGACTAGCACTATTGAGCTGCTCACATCGAATGAATAGTCCTTGCCCATTTTGCCCTGCAACTGAGCACGAATCCAGTTTCTAGCAGCCGGGTTGCGCTTCTCATCGAGCCATCCGAGTCGTTGTATTTCGCGAACCATCCACTTTCTCTTGCTCTGTTTAGTGAGGACCCATCCCAACCCAGCATCATAGGCTGCCCTCCAGAACACAAAATAGAACAGGAAGAATATTTTGGCTGTTGGACGTGGTAATACATAGAACAGAATAAGCTGCAATCCAAGCAATGACAGATTGAGGATATCCAGGTGACTCTTTGGGTGACGCGGATGGAAAAGCCCAGTTAGTACATCGTGTGTGGTTGGAACTTTAAAGACTGGTAGATATTTTTGTCAAATCCAATTCTGAAAGTTTGTTTACTAGCGCCCACCTTCGCCGTCTGGCGTCTGACCCCAAACCACTTCCTCGTGTGCTTGTCGATGCGCCTTGGACGACTGCACACAGGCAACATCTTTAAATCGAGTTCCTGAATCTTCCGATCCATCATCGGCAATCTTTCGTTGACGGAGTCCTTGGGGACTCGAGGGAACCGTCATCCGAAGAATTCAAACAAACGACAAGATCCTAGAAAGGCTGAGATGCTAGTCTCCCGTACGCAAACGACAGATGAAAGGCGGTCAAGGTAAGTCTAAAGCACAAGCGCCCCCAAGCCCGCGATCATTTACATACTACATTTTTCCGACTTTATGTAATTTTTTTCATTGGCGAGATCCGTGAAAATCCATAAGAGGCCTTCTCTTTGCTCCCTCCCTTGTCGCCGCTTCAACATTGCATTAGCTCACACGACGTGTCCTCTGCTGGTCTGCGCCGAGCTTTCCATGATCTCCATTAAACTTGCCCTATCTCTAGCGAACTAACCGCTTTCAGCCCAATGATTGACAAACTCTCGTGTACTGCATGCATAACATCGTAGTTCAAAGAAAAAATTTGCAGGTCGTGCACGTCCTCTGACTCGGAAGTGTATATCCCTCTTTGTTCACTCGACGCTCGAACTTCTCCCATCGAGCGTCGAGTTGCTAATGTCAGGGAAGAATGAAAGTGTCTATTCATAATATCGGACCGGGGCATTTTTTTCGGTTGACTTCTTGGTTTGTATAGATGTTGACCCTACGAGGTGCCTCACATTTTTCGTATCTTATCCATGACATATTGCCTGCCACCCTCAATTAATTTCTAGAAGTGTCCTTGCATGCGGCCCCGTGTACATTCTTCCTTGGTTGTCGATAACCTGTGTTTATCGTCATATAAAACTGTACTTGTACTGCCACCGTGACTGCTAATGTATAATGCATGCCGTCTAGCCATTTATACTTCGGACACGAGGCCACCCCCGGCGATTGCACGTCAATGTCCCCCTTGTCTGTTCGTGTCAGGGATAACTGATGTTAATCAAAACAGCATGAGACCCCATGTTCTCCACCCAAACCACACTTCACTATTCCCGCGGAACGAGAATCGGGGTTAAACACAATAGTGGAAGCTTCTTCACATTCCTATAACCTGACAAGTTCACGCATTGACTGGTTTAGAGGGACCGAACAAGAAACAAATAGAGCACTAGCAGGAAATATATGTAAGTACTATATACCATACCAGTATTACGTCTCAGTCCAAATGGAAGCCATCCAGCGGCGTTAATCAGTTGTCAAGCACCTCCTTGAAACCCTTCTCGCTCTCGACTTCTCCTGGGATGTCGTCAAGCTAGAATCAAACAAGTTTCATCACGGTGTTATCGACTACTTGTCAGAGGAACTTACTTGGTCAAGGTCAGAAAGACACTCCCCAATAATGCTGATGGCCTTTCGAAGGTCCTCTTCGAGTATCACCAATGGAGGGGCAAAACGAACGCTGCATCGGGAAAAAAATTGCAGCAAATGAAATGGGAAAATATCAAGTCACGTACATGTTGCGATGAGTTGGCTTCGCCAGAACACCTCGGCTCTTAAGCAGCAAGCAGAATTGCCATGCAGTGCGGCCTTTGTAACTCTGCTCTTCGTCGATAACTACAGCATTGAGAAGGCCTCTGCCTCGGACTTCCTTGACAAAGGGAGATTTCAACGCCAGAATTCCCGCGCGGAATATTTCACCGAGATACTGGGCACGATCAGCGAGCTTCTCGTCGACAAGGACACGCAGGGATGTCATAGCGACTGCACACCCAAGGGGATTCCTAAATGATAACGTAAATATGCATCAGAGCAGACCGTTGGAATGACGTACCCGCCGTATGTACTGCCATGTTCTCCGGGCTGAATACAATACATGACCTCGCGGTCCGCGAGAACAGCCGAGACAGGGTACACTGAAGTATCGGGGTGATGTGTGAAAATTTGTAAGCGATAATACCAAGACTAACTGACCTCCACCTGACAGTGCTTTCCCAAGTAGGACCATATCCGGTCGGATGCCTTCGTGCTCACAACACAGCATCTTACCAGTCCTGCACAGCCCCTAAAACGTCAATGGGTATGAGTATTCTCACGGAACGTGTTCAAAAGAACAAACCGTCTGGATTTCATCGCAGATAAGGAGGACATTGTGCTTGGTACAAAGTTCCCTAACTTTGGCAAAGTAACCTTTTGGTGGTACGACAATTCTAGGCAGAGAATGAAATACGTTTTCAAAGCAAATTGGCTGGATAACGTACCCTGCCTCCCCTTGGATTGGCTCCACTAAGAACGCTGCCACGTGTTTTCCATGAAGTTCGAGAGCACGTTCGAGATCCGAAATCTCTCCATAGCGGATGACACGGATTTCATCATCATCTTTGTAAGTTGGTCCGACACCCTCAAGGTAAGGGCCGAAACCGCCGCGGCTCTCCGGATCGGTGCTCATACTGGCGAAATATGAATAAATTGGGCTCCCGAACGGACTCAAGGACGCTTAAGCGCCATACACACCTGATGACCCCCAGGGTTCTTCCGTGGAAATTTCCTTCGACGCTGAGCACAATAGCTTTCCCTTCTGGCACACCCTTCTTTAGGTATGCCCACTTCCTAGCAAGCTTGACAGCAGTCTCGACGGCCTCGGCACCGGTATTCATCGGGAGTACACTTTCGTATGAGAACATTTGTGTAATCTGCTGTGCGAACCTCCCAAAGACAGAATTGTAGAAGGCACGAGATGACAGAGTGAGTTTCTGCGCCTGCTCTACTAGAGTAGCAACTATCTTTGGGTGACAATGACCCTAAAAATTCGACCATATTCCAGTCAGCCCATCCCCCCGATGCATCATCTTTTTGCGGGTGACAAACCTGATTAACAGCCCTAATGAAGATGAGTGAATTAGAATGCCTATGAAATGCAACTGAGCGCCTACGAGTATGCGGACAACATATCGATGTATTCATTGCCTTCAGGATCCCATACCCTGTAGTCAGCAATTAGCTAAAAACACCCGATCCGAATGGCACAAGTCCCTCACTTTGCACCTTGTGCGGAGTCAAACACTACCGGTAATGGATGATAACTATAAGAATTAAGCATGAGCCCATCGGTATGTACTCGTGGCGCTAGAACGAACGACGAGTTCGGCTCGAGCCGACTAATGTGATTTCGACCACAGGTCTCTCAACTGCCACGGAAGGCGCTCGTTCTCTGGAAGCGAGGAAAACTTACTTGTGAGCGCCGTATTCGTGTTCCATGCTGATGAGTGATGCTGAAGTCACTTGGCCATTAGTAGCGCTGGAGGTATGACCACCATTCCCGTTGTGCTTCTTCACGACCTTGTGAGCGGCCACTTGTTCAGAGTGTCCGTTATCGATAGCAGTTGGAGACATTGTGAGATGTAACTGAGTACGTGTTTGTGGGATGAAAAACCTGACACGAGTAACAAGAGTGCTTGAGATGTGTGTGGGTAGGAAGAAGGAGCCCGACTCGTGAGTCATGTCATTTTGGTCCGCCCGAGACGGGACCCCGGTCGGTCCCTATGATCAAGCTTGTAGCCCCACTCAATTTGCAGTTTATTTCATCCAGATTATTTTTCACCAGCAATATACGTTTTGATGGCACACATACCATCCCCGTCGGTAGCGCTTCGTCGGAGAGGCTTCCTTACCAAGGCCCCTAGCCTCCGAACAGATAGGAATGCCAGCTACAAGGTGCGTGAACGTGAACTCCACTCTGGCGAGTGCTATCCAACTCCACAATTCCAGTGTTTCACTCCGGTCGGGTCATTGATGCCAAACGGTGGCACTGTCAACATCCAATAAACTTTTGACTTATTCATGACAGAACCCCTGACTACAACTCATTAGCTTATTATTTCTACAGCTAATCGATGCCATCGTACCTTACCACCCGCTCCTTTCCTTTAGCTCCCGTGTCTCCCCGAAAATCACTGACTTGGTCAAAAAACACACCAAGATAGCGCTACCTTGGTGTGTTCTTGGCTGCATACTGATAAGTAAGTTATCCTCCATAGTCCAAACGCACTTCGTAAACCAACGTGTGGCGTTGCCTTCCAACTTTAAATGATCACCCCAAAAGATAAGCAATAGGGTCAGTTGACGTGGCATTGAAGCTCACTAGCTCCCTACGGGAACTTTGCTTGTCCTCGCTAATACATCCTAGTCCTATACCTGGTAAGTACAGGCGCTCAATAACAATGTGTCTGTTCATTTACATAGTCGCCCGTTTTGCCAATGTTCGAGCCTAAACGAGTAATTAGCGCAGCTTATCAGGATTTCAAAATCTACCAAAGTCCTGGTACAAGCCGAGATAATAAGATGTCGGGAATAGTCAAGTCTAAGCTGCACTCGGCCAGGGCTAACTTCGACACTAGAGAAGCCTACTGTACCCACTCCAAGTTGTTGCTCATGTGATTGATCATCGCTTGTAACAACGAAACGGCCAACTTTGCTACGCGCACTCTCCTGCTCCTCTCGCACAAATACCCACAGAAGCCCCACGGGAACCAGAGAGCATTGACAATTTAACATGTATTATACAACAACAACATAGCAGATCCAAAAAATATCTAAGAGAGAAACTACCATAGGTCCCAAAACCTAATTTTGTTTCATAGCTGTGGTATATCATAGCGTGTAGTGCGTGCATGCGTAAATGAGCAGAAAAAATAGATGTATATCATCGTAGATCAGAAGGCCACTCATTCCGTCTTCTCCATCTCCCTTGGTTGTCGAATCGTGGGTTCGTGGGAAAGTTCACTCCGTCCTCGAGTCCACGACCGACTGGCACTAAGCCGCTTGTCAGAAATGAAAAATGGGAGATGAAACCATGATAAAACTCACAGAACCACCACCATACGTTTTTGCCCATTACACTTTCCCAGTTTGCTCGACGGCTTCCTAACCACCAGAGGTTACCCTCCTTCCCAATCCTACCCCATTCCTTATCCCAGCGTTCCCGCGTTCGTTTCTTAGCTCTGAACATTCAGTTCAGAGTGCAAGCAAGAAAGTTGGAATCACGTAAAACAACAAGCGGATACAAATTAATTACGCACCCACATTCATACCAACGATGCATGCGCGCCAAATCATCCTGCTCACGCTCCTGCATCGATCTGAACCCAAGGGATTCCACAGATGTTTGGTTCAACATAATCAATTGCAGGTGCGTCAGGAACATGAGGAAACAGAAAAGGCCGAAGAGAGCCGTTCTATGAAAACATGTCAGCGACGATGCTGACACCATCCGATTGGGACAGACAGGGCCAGTAAAACAATATGTTGTGGGTTGATTTCCGAAGGCGAGGATGTCGCCCGTGACTTGATGTTCAGACCCAGGACCGTGGAGAACATCCAAAAGGAAAGTATCCACGCCCACTGCACAAAATTAACAAAAAACTCCAGAGAAACATGTTAGTGAATGACTGGGATGACAATCCTGTCAAGTATCACCTTGTGATTGTAAGCGCCGACACAGTGCCCGACCCCTGAGTTTCAATATGATAAGCTATCAAACACCAAAAAATAACTCTTGCTGACATGGACAATGATGATCATACTTTAGAACGCACTAGTACCGCCAAACGTAAGAATGCGTCGTCGTGAATGAATCGTTCCACTCACAGTGCCGCAAGCTCGGCAATGATGTGTACGAGGAGGCTTGATGATTCTGTCTCTACTGCAAAAACGATACTCGGGGACAAGAACAGGTGTTATGGGTGGCCGTCGCGAGAATACTGGTGGAGACGTATCTAAGTTGGGGTCATGAAAGTTCTCGAGGGGCGAATATGGTGCAGGATCTGGGACGTGCATGGATTCAGGATCAGCGGGTACGTCCACGATGTGTGCTTCATTAGGGGTAGGTATGCCCTGGTGATGAAAAGTTGACTGATGGACCTTGTCTTGTTTCGTTGCTGCTGGAAGAGCGGGAGGCGTCACAGGTATAGTATTGCCTGAAATTGATAATGCCAATGCATGATTAGATAGATCGACCGCGGGGGGCATAAGCTCGAAAGACATTCCACGAGTTTCACTGGAAGTGACGGGCTGCTGCCCATGCGCTGGCGGAACCCCCGACCGGTCAAGTTCTGTCTTTTGTATAAACTTGAAAACAAGTGATCGGTGAAGATGTACAACGAAAGACTGAATGCTGCATACGTGTGTTGGATATCCTGGTGATGTAGTCACGACCTGAGGAAGCACAAAAGTTTAACGAAGCCAGTACCATCGAGATCTGACCAACCGCGAAGTACGACCATAGAACCATCAAGAGAAAGAAGCCGAATACTACTAAAAACACGACTAAAAGACATTCTCAGTGCTGATGGGATGGAAAGGCAAAGATGTACATACTGCCCATAGCCGGACTTCCCAATGCGCTCGCATTCTTTACAATCATATCCTTACAGAATATACCGACATATACATAGCTCGTATACCCAATCAGAGCTAATGTCAGCCCAACGGCGAACTTGAGAACGATCCATGGCTGGGGTTTGGAAGCTCGTCGGTCGCGTACTCGGGAGCGTGCCTCTTCTACGACACCGCAACATGTTCGGTCCGAGCTTGACATGTCAAGAATTTGATCAAACCAACGGAGTACAGAATCAGAAGAGATCCGAATAGCCTTGCCAGACCTGCAGACCCTTGCGCAGTTCTCGAACGTTCCGAACAAAGAATACAGGATGACGTAATATTTAGCATGTTCCTGACCTGAAGTACTTACAAGTACTAGTGCGTTGTTCCGTAGGCTAGGCTCGTTCCTTCATCTTGTCGTCGCCCCCGGTCTCTTAATTTGGGACGCTCAGAGTTGGGGTTGCACGCGCCGCACACGCACATCACGCCACGTCACCACCATGACACGCTATCCAATCTCGAAAAAATATTCCTATATCCTTCTTTCCATCAATCCGCCATGTGCAGATGCTTTAAAACTCAGGAAAGCGATGCAGGATGGTTTGACGGAGACTTTTGGCATCACAGCCTCTGGAACCTATCTTGATATCCTCTGGATCGCTGAAAGTGGCTCAGAGATCGTCATACGTCTCTCCGAAGAGTTAGTCACGAGTATAACATTTATTTTTCTCGGTAACAGAGTTCGACATCAGGGATGCCCCAAAACTGATGGCAGCCGTGGTTATAACACCTGCCTCTCCAAGATTTTCAACGATAAAGCAGACAAATTTCCTCCCATCGCTATTGCTGTCAAAAGAGAGGTTTACATGATCCCGATCAAATTCTCAAGTGCGGCGGCCTGTTGCAATAAACCGTTTTTTTGTCTTCTTTTCGTTTCAAAGCGCGTCAACGAGCCAATGCAACAATACACTCCTTCCTTTCCCACCGGTATATATGGCGTACTTTGCAAGGAATGACACTCTACAATTTACGAAGACCTACCAGTTTCTCATCTCTAGGTCATGTTGCTTCTGGGGTCGGAACTTTCCCCACTGACCTTGCCCAAGCCACGAAATCGTCTATCGCCGATGGCCATGCAGCTGCGGAATACGTGTGTCAGCTCCAACACTCAAGGACAGAGCGGCCATTCCCACCCTCCGCATCATGTGTCAAAAATTGTGAATCAATCGAGCGGATGAAATCAAGCAGCTGTTGTTGATCAGTCGGAGCCTAGATAGTCTTAATTGACCTCTCACCATCATCCACGTATCCTTGCTCACACCCTTTCCCCCCTTCTCTGTGAGGAACTGGAACCACCATTGGGTGTGCTCATTTGTCCACCCAGAGTGTTCCTCGCCATCCATGTCCACATCTTCACCTGTCAAGTCGTGTTTTAGTGCACCACCTGTCAGACCTGTTGGAAGTAATAGATCCCAAAACGCCAGGGCCGTGTCGATCGCTAAAACAACAATAACATTCTCTACCGTTCCGCGGTCTGATCCGTGCGTACCTAAACTCCGTTGCCCTTCCGTCCGAGCAAAACCGAACGTGTGATCGTACACCTTGCGGAAATAAGTCGAGTCAGATCCCAACTTTGCACGCAACCGCGCCAGAGTATCCTTCATCCCGTCAACGGTATCACAACTGCACATTAAAATTAGTTCGGCCATCAACTGCCGTAGAGTTGTGCGTACTGACCCAAGTCGTGACCACCCCTCCACCCAACCTTTTTTATTCCACTCGCCCACCCTCGGAGATTTCAATTCGTATGCGACTGCGAGGAGAACGACATTCTCTGGATCTACTTTGAGATCCTGACACAGCTGAATAGTTCCGTCTATTGAAATAACGTCTCCAGTGGGATCTACCGTGTGTACTCAGTGATCAGCGATGGGATATGTAGGCAGGACTCGCCCTTGTATTTCTCGAAGAGGGCATTCAACTTGCTTGTTGAAGCCACGGTTGATCTGCTGCCGCTCTCTTGATAATAAGCATCAATCGCCGCATCAAGTCGTCTTTGGTGCTTGTCAAGATACCGCCTGGCATCTTTCTGACTGCGGAGGAGAAGATCAATATGGGGAGCGACCCAAACGTCGATCGATCGGATGAACGCAGAACTCACGATGCACTTGTGATGGAGCAGAATTCAGACAGGAGAGTGTCCTTTGACGCTTTAGACTAGCCAACGCATATGATCAGATTCACTGCTATATCATGGTAATCTGAATTGATCCAGGATGGATTAACACTGACCATTGAAGGGACTGTATGGCGGCGCTATCGATCGTACGCTGGAGGGGGTGGTATGGTTGGAGATAAGCGGGAATTGCCGGGCCGCTGAGTTGAGTTCCCATTGGGCGGTTGAGTATTAGCGGGCAAGGCCTAGGCTCAAGCAACGCGCCCGATCAGGCCGGTCTTGTGATAGACATATTGCGTAGTGGTACAGCTGGCAGTGACCTCGATACGAGTCAGGGATATGGATGTGCGGATGTTCTTCCATTTGATCGGACGAATGGAAAGAGAAACCGGGCGAACGATGATAATCTCATAAGACCACCCTGCAATCAGGTGGCCGTCGAGGGCGCCGTCCGTCACTTTACATGGAAGTACCCTAGAATTTTAAACGTCATGATGATTTATTTCCCCGCATTGCACAGCATCAAACCGCCGTTCATAGTCACTTCCCACTACCCGGGCGACAGCCATTCTAACTCCCGCATTCACGGTGATGATAACTAGTTGTCACTCGGGTGAAGGTGCCTCGTGGCTGATTCCCAGCGCTTATCATCTCATTGTATCTTGGCGGATCATAAATAAGTATTAAATGAATCCATTGGACTTGAAAGTTGATTCGGTTAGAATGTCATCCCTTCCATTCCCTCACCCCCTTTTAGAACTCGATCGACAAACATGTGTTGACGGATAGTACGGCTTCGTTCCCCCACAATCCCGTTTCGAACGGGACACGGAATATTCTCAAGAACTTCGTGAGAATGATATTTAGGCACGTCAGTACAAGTCGGTCATCGGTCCGAATATGTAATTCGAGAGAGTAGTCCCCATTTCACAAAGCGGGGAACGTGACAAACTAAAACGAGTAAACCATGATCTCATTGTAGAACGAGTGTCAGATCTAGATCTGAGATTAATAGAAGTCATGGGCATGGCCTTGGCCTTGGCTTTGTTCCTAACGGATCCCCGAGGGAAGTGTCGGATATTTGGCACAAGTGTGAAACTGGGCGTCGTCCGGATCTCTCACTGATCGTCCGGTACCTGTTTTGATTATGTATATGTGTACGTATGTGTATGCTCTCCGGCAATCATCCACATCCCAGACCGAGCACCAACGCTCACTAGCACTCTTACTTGACATCGGGAAGCCCCGGATTTGGCTCGTAAATAATTACAGGACAGATAGACCGTGGGTTGCGCCCAGAAATAGAACCCTTATACTTTGTATAACCTCTCGGTATGTGGTGACTATGGTATTACGATGTTGAGATTGCGAAAAAAGAAAAAAAGGAAAAAAAAAAAGTGTCCTGTCATAATAATAGCAACTGTTATCGGATCAACCGAAGAACTAGACCCAATCGTCAGCTTCAAAATTCATATACGCTTCAATTTATCTTACCCCCATCAATTCCGAACAACGATACGCTTCGTATGCTTGCCTGCTCTCCGGCGATCTGCATAAGGCGTTGGTCTCCGCCATGCATCATCCGAATCTTCTCGGTAATCCTCTGTAGCTGGAATTTCTACTTTTGCACCAGGAATGGGATGTACATCGTGAGGTGGACTACGTAATCCGACGCCACCATGATGTGATTGCGAGTGGAGATTGAGAGGGGGTTGAGGTGCTTGGCCGTGAGGTGCCACGGGAAACATGGTTGGTGGTTGCGTGGGTGTCGGCATTGAACGAGAAGACCGGGGTTGCTTTGCGTGATGGGGATAGGGTCCCATCGGTGAATCAATCGGTGAATGATGCTGAGGATGTGGTGGCAACTGTGGCCAAGACCGCGGTGGTGGCGGTTCCCTAGTTTTTGTGCCGTTATGCATGTCATCTTGTTGTGGTACATCGATCTCTACCCGAACACGGACGATCTCCCTTCCGGCTTGAGCGAAGAATGCGCGCTCCTGTCGTTGAAAGAATCCGCTAGTAGGACCAGGTCTCATCTCTGCAAAGTTGGCTGGTGGTGCAGGAGGGAAAAGGGCCATGAGTTCATGACCTGTAGGTGGTGCAGGGTACTTTCTGGGCGTAGAGCTACCATCCTGGGTTAGGTTGACATCTTGATGCATATCAGAGAACGAAAGAGTAAAAGTCGAAGATGATCTTACCACGAAGGGAACTTGGAGAGAGAGGACGCCTTGGTACGCCTGATGATGGTGAAGCATGGATTATTGTGGATTTATGAAGGGGACTATGATCTCCTGCTGTTGTCGTAGAGGCGCTTGATGGTGGGGAGGGAGAGTGGTCTGCGACGGGACGAAGATGGAAAGAAGACATTGTGTGTGGACGGGTTGAGATGAAGGGAAAATGGAAGAAGAAGGATCTTATATAGGTTGACGAACCGAAGAGATAGTGTGGTGGCCGTAATTGATCGTCCTCTCTGACTTGAAGGAAGAAGGAACGCGGAGGAACTTAATTGGAAGGATCAAGTCCCATTCCCCAGCTAAACTTTCAATATTTGATTCCGGGTACGATGTAATAAATTCTAAACGAGTACAAAAACGTCACTAACACGATAATTTCATTAAATTTTTCCATCTTAGATTGATGATATCTTGATGTATGTAATTCCGGACCATACGAACGTCCAACTTTACCTCGTTTTTTATACCTGAAATGGTACAACACGATCTCGCATGGTCTCGTACAACTAATGATCGTGCGAATAAATTATATATCAGATGTCTGGGAATGAATCAGTTATCGAAAAAAAATAACAACTCGTTTTAACCCGACATGTCGATTTCCTCTCTCCGACTGACACAAATGGCAGTCATCTCATGTCCAAATCGCATATCTCCCGCATCCTTCGAAAAAATAAATAATCAGCGTCCACGAGGGCCTACCATGCATTCATTCAGTGCCTGAGCACCACTCGACTCGCTGATCGGCGGTTCATTGCAGACTACATCTTATTGGTTATGAGGCCTGTGACGTCGGCGAATCAGATAACCGCATTGTCCAAAATTGTTCATTTAGAGATAATAATCTCACCGTAGATACCGAAGCCCTGCTATCTTTTACGTGCGCAGGCGACAGCTAACCGTGGCTTTTTGATTTGCTCCCAGGAATGTCTTCCTTGACGCCGCATTCGCAAGCCGGGAGCGCGCTTGCAGAAAAAAAAACCCATCGTCTCAGCTCCTGCAGGCACCTTTCTGTCCAACTGGGGTTCAACTACGACGATCATCGGGTTCAGGGCTTTCCAGTCGATGAAGCTAGGTGGGAACGATATGTGGCGCTATGAACCGGACTGAGGCGCGTCCGCAGTTCGCCGGTATGAGGCAGTGGCTATCTGTGGAGCTCATCGTCACATTCAATGCCTGGGGGTTTCAATTCCAGATGAACGCGAGAGTCAGCGTCATTTTATTAATGGCTTCCTTAATGAGCGGTTGTCTCAGACTTAAAAGTATACCATGAAATTGAAAACGTCCTAACTTCTTTTGTTTCTCCATCATGCGTCACTTATCGTTACTTCGAACTCAGCATCCAACTTCCTATGGAAGATCGACTACAGGGTCCATGGTGCCGGTCTACCGATGACTCATTTCTCAGTTCTACTACGAGCCTAGCTTCTCTGGTTCGCTGGCACGCTTCCAGGTTCTAAGTTCGAGGGGGCAACATTGAGTTGCATCAATGTCCGATCCCTCAGGCCACCTTCTTTTCTATTACGTAAGATTTTCTCAAGGAACCAAACTTTACCAAAACTATCCAAGCTCACAGTCAACCACCATGGTCGAGTCCCAGAAAACCCTTAGCACAGGGACTTTGAATCTCCGTTTTATGCAAAATGCCCGAAGAGCACAACAGTTGTCCGAGGTCGATGTCGAGCTCGACAAAGCACACGTTAAAGATGAAGCCGAATGGGAAGTAGCGCCTGAAATTCGTAAAGCTTGGGGATTGGTCGATGGCGTTCGAGGGTCCAACTCAGATTCGTGAGTTGCGCGTAGCTGGCTCTTGGCTTTGGCGAACTTTTTTTTGAAACGTACAGAAGTGACGATCTATATGAGAGATCATATATGCCTTTCCTCTTTCCTTCTCTTTCTGAAACGCCTAGTCCTGGAGGAGAAAACGGAACTCCATCATCACCGATATCATTTAGCGCCGCCAAACCCCACGGCCGTCGCAAATTCAATAAGAATGGAGAAGAGGTGAGCGTATGTCCGTTATACCCACCAGGGTTATATCCCCTTGAAGCATACTAAACCATGTTCATTGAAATACCCCTTATCGTTAGTCATCCAAACCTCAAGAAGTGCGGTCCGCAGTCGCATCGGTGGCAGACGTCCAGCCTGATGAATCGCGGAAAATAAAGATCAAATCGATATCCAGCTCAACTAACAGTTCCACATCCGCCAAGCCATCAAAGAAGCTCAAAGAATCAGCGAGTCGGGTGATATACGACAACAGCAACGTTGGCGTCGACCTTCGCTCAGGCTCCTTATCTTCAAGCCGCATGACATCGGTACCGAAGTCAGCCAGTACCGGCGGTAACGCGTTCATGAAGCCCGCTGGTGTAGATGATCCTTCTTTTCTTCCTTCGACTAGGGATGCACCCTCAGTTTCAGCTTCTGCCACTTCCGCACGGAAAGGGAAGAGAAGGCAGGAGCAGGATAACGCAGAAGTCGAAACCACGGGACTGAAGAAGAAGAAAACATTATCATTCGTCGAATGATCGGACCGTTGGAAGTACGTGTATGTCATGATCGCCCCCTTGGCACTCGCCCATGCTTTACTTTGCTGCCACTCCTGGACGCAATTACTCCGCATGAACTCCCGGTCTATCCGCGAAGCACATGCACAGGTCATCATTCGCTCGGAGTATCGATATCCATCAGCACCATATTTGCTCGATGTTCCACGCTTTCAATACTAGACTTCCGGAATGTGGTTATTGTCATGCCTACTTATAAAAAAATTTTATCGCATGCGAATCGCGTTGCTGGAACGATGCGGTCCAACCCAGGAATGAATGGGTGAGGAAATTTTCATATGTGAGATGGCTCATCTGATGAGACTTGACGTGCTACATGTTGCGGAACCACGCGGAACAGTGCCTTGGGTTTGAGAATACAGCTCCAATCTCTTGATTCCTGAGAAAGGTGAGACGTGGGAAGAGTGCTGCGCTTTGGCTCCCCTGCAGGCCTTTCAGGGGCGGCAAACTGCATTGAATTGTTTCATTCGTGACTTCCCTTGCTCATCACGGTTTTCATCTTGGATTTTAATCGCTGTATACAGCCTCATTCCGCGGCGTAACGGTATGGCAGAAAGCATCAGTTCAGTCGCTTCCGGCCATCGCCTGCGCGATCATGATGCGGCAAGTACGTTTACAGCGACTAACTCAAAGTGACTTGTAACGACAGACCCGGCTAATATAATATAAAAAGTATTATCACAAAGTTGCGCCCAATTCAATATCTTTGGGTAAAGACGAGCACAGAAATAGCAGCGACTGCTGCCGCTCCCTAATATAAAAAACGCACACAGATCCTACGTGTACGCATTGGTATGGTACGATCTTCGCCGTTCCAGTCTCAGTAACACCGTTCGACGCTCGTTTCTATGTGCATAGATCATGTGCTTGGCTTCTATGTACTCCTTCCGCCATCGTCGGTGCCGGGAAATCATCGATGATCCACCTTATGGCATTCCCGGAACCGGCACTTTTGCTACAATCTACTATCTTGAGTATACGTCCCGTTTTCATATCGGATGCGTAGATGGCTGGATGTGGTATAGCCTATCTCGCCTCAAGGTCATGATTGGTTCAGCTTTATATATGATACTCGATACTTTTCCACTCTCGTCTAAACTCCAGCGTTCATTCCCCATCACGCATCCTCATGCTGTTCGTACTAGGGTAGATGAAATGCAGATGCGGTTATGTGTAGATTTGTGACAGATTGAAGATAATGATAATCCGGTAATGGTATGATGTCCGCATGTACGCTAATATGGCACCGATAGTGTAGCGCGGTTAGCTTCTCGGGTATAGTGATATCGACTGTACGCAGGCGGATTGGTCGTCATCTTCGCCTCCAACTCGCCCCGCTCATTGACTCCGGCACCAGATCCAGAACCACCCGTCCCCATCCCCAAATCACTCGACACGGAGAAGTAAGCAGAAGCAGTCCCAAGCGAGTTATTCTTACTCAATGTAGATTTCATAGACGGCGTCCACTCAATAGACGAACGCGGAGATGTAGCTGCACACGTCCCGGAAACTGAAGCCCTCGAGAAGCGCGAGCGAGCCATCGACAGCGCAGCTTCTCGAGACCCGAAGGACTCGATGGTGGCCATTCGCCGTACAAAACCGCCCATTATGGGTATCAGTTCGTCTTCTTCGTCGTCACCTGATTCCACGGTGGTTAGCGATGTTCCAGACTCGATGGTGTCCGCCCGCGCTATGACTGCCGCGGACGATCGGGGTTCTTGAGTAAGGGTGGTATTAGCGTTAGCATTAGCCGGCGGTGCAGGGTTGTAGATTTCTAGATAGGGGTACGCTGGTTCTGAGGCTCCATATCCGTAAGAATAGACAGAGTTAGAATCAGAGTCACGGCCGCCTGTCTCCGAGTCCATTGCCGGCGGATTCACAGAAACAGCATCAGTCCTGATCCTACGGCCTCCCATTGGACACACACCCTGACTTTCAGTGACATCCGTGGAGTGGTCTGACTCTGAAACAACCCGCGATGAGGTACCAGGACCATGCCCAGCACCGGCGGCATTCCCTTCTGTGCACTCCTCCCAGGCACCGGGTAATGAATTCGCATTCAGCAAGATATGTTCATTCGAGATCGTAGTGCGGTTCTTCCGGCGGAGCGTGCGGGGTGTGGGTGCCTCGGAAAGACTATTGTGCCTTTGATGTTCTTTTATTGATAGCCGTAAATTCGTCCAATTTCGCCATAGGTTGGAATTGGGGTGGGAGGATTGTGTGTGAGAGACTTGGGTGCTTGGATGGGAGTGGAAATGGGAGTGGGAGGGCGAATGGGTGATGGAAGGCGCAAGGGTGAGGCTTGAATTAGTGAGCGCTAATGTCGAGTTAGACCGTGCAGCTTGAGTCTGTATTAGGTTTTTGAAGTGCGTTCTTGATGGCGAATGGTCGAGAGAGTATACAGGTGAGTCAATAGTGCATACAGGCGAGTTTACAACATCCTCCGAGGCCATTAATGGAGGGTAGTATATCTCCTTGGTATATCTCGAAGGATGCCTCATTTCGGAATACGCTCTAAGGAAGTAAAGGTACAACAGCTGCATGAAAGGAACGCTCCCCGATCAGAAACATCATTGAAACTCGAAAACGAGACTCACGATCATGATCAATGTTGTAATGACCCTTGAGGACCCAATGATCGTCCAAGTTGCAAGACTCACAGTACGACATCGGCTCGCTGTTGAATGCCCAGCGATCGCAACAGTCGCTGACCACGAAATATCCATATCCCATCCACACCTATCCACAGGCCTCCACACCAAAACAAACACAAGATTCACGATCGCCGCCGCAAATATCAACACAACAAAACACCCTCTTAAAACCATCCTCAGATAACGAACGAATCTATCTCCATCTTTAGGAAGCAGCGGGATAAATAGCGTCACCAGCACTCCCGCGACACTAATCCCAGAAACAATGCACAACACAAGCGCAAGCGTGTGTATGTGTAAATCACTCGTTTGAAATGCAAGAGAATAGCGGATCGTGCAGTATACAGCCCATACACCTGTTAAATCAAAAGGCCATCAGCATTGAAACGCACAGGTAAAATATGGAGTATACCAAAAACAACTTCAAAAACCCTGCATATCCATTTTAAGCGACACAGTTTTTCTTTTATGCACCGGTCTTCGATGCTTTTACATTCTGCTGCCGTCATTGGATCTCCTGTGAGGTCAAGACCGAGGTCCCAGTGTCGTGGACCGTCTGGGTGGAGTGGTTGGCGTGAGAGTAGGTCGAGGTAAGTGGGAGAGTCATAGGTTGGGTCGTGTGATTGTTCTTGGACTGTCGTGAGTGAAAGGGTACGTGTACTTGTCATGGGGGTGGACGTAGACGTAGCATTGGAAAGTCGTTTGTCTGATGCGAAAAACGCATTATGCAGATCGAGGGCAGTCATGCTGAAAGTCGTGAACAAGAGCCGAACCCAAAAATTTCGCCGAAGTCTCCATAATGAAAAAAAAAAACAAGGTTGGCTTCGAAGAGTTGGTTGGTTGGATTCAAGCGTGATTCTTGGAGACGCTAAATTAATTGGCCCATTATGTTGAGCCTCGCTTTGAATCTTCCATCAGGGTCTAGACAATTGATTGTGACAAAAGCGACTTACCTAAAATTAAATTTACTTATCTGAGGGACTCGACCGACCACATCATTGTCTTACTAGAACAGAAAGTTCAAGTTAAAGTTCAGAAAAAGACTAGTACTTACTCACTGAGTTACTCTACCCCGACTCGGAACCTCAGGCTTGAGCCATCTTCAGAATAGTAGTAGTATGCAATCACATTAATAACGTCACTTTACTTACTGTTCATTATCAGACAGACTCATGGCGTCAGTGTGGTCACTAGTGTGGTAAAGCAAGTTGAACTCATGCACCGTTACAAACCCTGAGCCGCATCTTACCGATAGGCCTATTCGGCTGAGTCCTTTGCGCAGTGTGCTGTACCACATCTGGTTTGGTTCAGCTTCGCACGTTGGGCAGTGGAAGATAAGTTATCCAAGAGATTCAGGTTCAAGTTTAGAGACATATTCAGAAGCTGCCGTAAAGTTAACTTCCAGCCCGGCACGATTCGGCCGAATTATGATATCCTGCCATCAGCATCCCTCGACCTAGCCTGAGGATGCGCTTTGGAAGGTTCGGACTCACCTACTGTTTTCCACCCTCCAAGACACATACCCAAACTACGGGTCCTGGTCAAAGGATGAGCTGATTGCGCGTATCAGAGAGCTGGAGGTGCACAAGCACGCCAAGTCAACTCGCTCACTAAGTCACACACCTAATAAACCATTCCATTTTTCGTCCTACCCGAAGCGCAAAATCGCTATCAAATTTTGTTACTCGGGTTGGGAGTATAATGGGCTGGCATGTCAAAACAGTCCGACACCTCTTCCAACCGTCTTGTTTAAAGTCTTCGTAAAGGCCCGGCTTGTCGACGAAACTGACGGCTTCGATGGCTGTGGATGGGATAAATGTGGAAGGACAGATCGAGGAGTGAGCGCTGCAGGTCAGGTAGTTTCGTTATGGGTTCGAAGTGCTCTCCCTACCGAAACTTCATCCAAAGTATCATCGTCCGAGGTGGTCTCCTCTATGGAGGATACACCTCACTCCGGCCTTCTGCGAATCGCGAGCTCCGCTATGTATCCATCCTGAATCGGATGCTCCCTCCGACAATCCATGTCCTAGCTTGGTCTCCCATCTCCCCCAATTTCTCCGCCCGCTTCAACTGCAAACACAGACACTAGAAATACTTTTCACCTCTCACGGACTCGACATATCCGTAATGCAATCAGCTGCAAACCGTCTGGTCGGTGAGCTCGATTTTTGTGCAAGCTAGAATCAGGAAAACAGATCACCAACTTCCACCGCCGTGTCATCCGCGCACAGATCAGTCCAGTTTCTCCAGAGTCCGATGGTAATAAACGAGTATACGTGTTCGATCCCTTAGGATCAGCTTTTCTATACCATCAAGTTCAACATATCATGGCTGTCCTTTTCCTCGTCGGAACAGGACTAGTAGAACAACCGTCCGTCATATCAGTTCTCATGAACGTCTTCCCTGCAGAATTAAATTCATTACCCAAGACTCAATTGCCACTGGTGGATCGCAAACCCGAGTATCAGATGGCAGACGCTCTCCCTCTGATGCTCTGGGACTGTACATAGGCAGACTCGGATGTCACATGACAAACGGTACAGGGAACGGCGCTAGCTCAGACCTCTATTACCGACTTCATTCCATCCATCAATGCTCCCTCATTCACGTTACTCTAGACGAGTACTTCCTCACACCTGCCTCCAAATATCATTCTCCACCACCCCATACGCTTCTTCATTCGAACTTAGGCCGCGAACCTGTCCTTGGTGTCCCACTCGGTGCAGGGACGTACAAGCGCGGTGCAAAGTACGTGCCTTTGTTGGAGAGGAAGAGACTTGATCACGTCGATGTGGCCAACGAACGTTGACGAATAGGCAAGGGGAGCAAGTATAGCAAGCAAAAGGCGCCTGACGACAGAGTCGAATGTGCGGGCGCTTATGCATGCCGTCGTTGACGCCATCGCCTTCGGGTAGGCAGAGGGATTATAGACGTGAAACTGATCATTCTGTCGCTCACACGAGTAACTAAGGCGAAAGCATGAATCGGTCAAACTCATTCCCGCGATATCTACTACATGGAGAAGTAGGAGAACATATCAAATCTTATGCGGGTATCCATCACAGACGTCCGATCAATGTCATCGCCCAGTCGCTCACACCATACTAACAGATCGCTTATAAAGCCAGCCAGTCCAAGGGGCATCACAGATCAAGACTTAAAGCAAGAATGATGGTCACTGCCAATAGGACATCTAGCTGCTCCTTTGAGCTGCAGGTACAGCCTGGGTATGTAGACCACATGGAACAAGAAGCGAGATATACGACAATTGGAACATTTCAGATTTACGGCGACTTTTCGATGGACGTGCCATGCCAGCTTGTTCCGACGGTTCGGTTTTCATTACCGAGTGACTAGTCTCGCCACCGGCCCCATCGCGTAAACAGCCTCCACCTCGACAAAGTCGCGTCTACAGCTGTAGATTGTGTCCCTGACCCTCTCGAGCAACTGTGACACATAATATGTCGATGTGGATGAAGCTTTCCTAGACACGATCCTGTTGCAAGGAGAGTTGCATCGAAGATCCATGAGCATGTAGATCTCTATGGGCACCATAAGGGCACAGTCTATCATCAAAAACATGCTGAAAGGGAAAGCCCTATGCCGACCGTTCGTGCCATGCCATTTTCTACTGACCAACGGCATAGTTTGAACGCCGAGAAGGGTCATTTCTAGAACTGATTTATCCAACATTGCGTCTTCCTTCTAGAGGATGGTGATAATCCGGATTCTGGACACTGTCAGTCTATGATAGCAGGGAAGTGAACCAGTTAAATATGCGCTTCATGTCTCGGCTTATATCCATCATTTCGAATTGCTTACCTAGCCAGGCTCTGTGCAGATCTCACACTCCATCATACCTGCAAATGTTGCCGATGATACAAATCATTCAGCAACTATTAAGACCGATTTACAGGGACTGGAGCTAGTTGAACATCACTTTGGTCCCTTACTCCGCCCAGCTCACCATACAGAGCGCGTGGACCAATTATCGCCCACAAACTAATCAAAAGTTGTCCCAGGTTCACACAAGGGTTGTGAGCGTAGGGTGAGCATTGTTTTGAACGTGCGGTTTACCGGAGGAAATTACGTGACTTCTTGCAGCGCCAAGGCATTTCACGGCAAATTTTTTTACAATTGAACATGACCTTGCGGGACAAGGTGATACAAGGATAAGGCATGAAAAACGTACCTGGAAGCAAATAATTCAACTCTGACTTGACCGTAAACGCCCATTGTGCCCTGCTATCTGCCCATTGCTGCTATCCTCGTGAGTGATAATTTGGAATTTGATCGATAAAAGATGGGATGACCCTGCACTCGGTAGTAGGAATTCGGGAGCATGGCTTGACCCAGCAATGAAACGAAAGAGTCATCATATCTCATCAGAAATTCAAAGGACACACCGATTGGGTGGGGGGTATCATGCACCTGCTAGACGGTCAGCGGGTCATAACTTGTTCAACGGACGGCTCGCTGTGAGTATGGAACTTGAAGAGTGGGAAACAACTAGGAGAAGACTGGAGAGACGAAGAAAGTGCAACGTTGACCATAGAATTGTCTGCGGACGGGAAGAAAGTGGTTGGTGGGTGCGATGATGGTGCAGTTAGGTTGTGGGATATTGACACATGCAAGGTCATCGCGAAAAGGACGGGTCACACAAACTGTGTGATGTCTGTCTGCTGGAGTAGAGATGGTGGGATAGTATAAAGTGGATCTTCCGATGGGACTGCAAGGCAATGGGCACGAAGAAGGGAGAGATATTCCTCGAGCTGATTGAGACTGGGGACGCCTACGGCGTACATGCAGTCGTCTATTCACCAGACATGACCTTGATCGCGACTGGTGGATGCCATGGTCTCTCAGGCCAAGAGCCTGGAGAATCCTCAGTCAAAAATTGGGACACAAAGACAGGCAAGCTAGTCGCAACTCTCAAAGGACACACAAGCCTAGTGCGCACTGCGTTGCCTGGCTTGGACCGAGGACGGTAAAACGCTCATCTCCGGGTCATGGTATTGCTCCATTAGGACACGGAATGCAATCAAGTGGGAACAAACTGCGATTTTGGAAGCGCACACTGCCTTTGTCCTTACCATTGCATTATGTCCAGATGACCGCATCCTCGCAAGTGCATCGTACGACAACATAGCGCTATTGTGGACCCTCGAGAACGGTCAGCCCATTGGTTCGGCCCTCCATCATGCAGATGCGGTGTGCGGTGTATCGTTTTCCCCGGATGGACAGCTTCTAACAGCTGGTTGCATGAACGGAGACGCGTACACATAGGATGTTGCTGCGATGATTCAAGAATCTGGCTTCCATGACCTTCTCTCAGATTCGAGGGTGAGTTGGCAGGCATGCTTCATGGTTTTACATGTTGAGTTATCCGCAAGTCTCAGACACATCGAAGTACGATCTAACTCGATTGTACAGAGAACTTACCCGATTACAAACGCATAGCGTCCTTGTACCGTATTATATCTACTTATATATGTCTGCCAACGGTAAGACCAGACTCCGGTTCAACTATGGCCGACTGCTTATCGGAAACCCCAAGGTTTCTTCGATGGAGATCATTCTCAAGTAAATTGTAACTTATTAGTATCGCTTCGATTTTGTTTTTCTGACCTATATGTTTTCAGTTCTCTGCACGAAGTCATCCCCACTCCTCAGCACCACCAGACAGCACGTTTCTTGGCCGTTTATTCTACCGCAACCCCTCAGATGCCCACGATACGTCACCATCTTCTCCTCTCGACTGGGCTCAAAACCTCTTGAAACCACACAGACAAATTGGTGAAGAAATTGAGCTGCAAGGGCGCAACCCCGCAGCTGTCGAGGTCCCATGTGTGGGGGCAAACACGTATGTTTTCTCTCCTCGGACGTTCAACTCGACCTAATATTACATAGAGAAACGCTTCGGCGAAGGAGGTTGCGTTCGCAAAACAGAAACAAAATAAAACCATTACATTCCAAGGAGTCTACTACGGGCAGCCCCAAGCTGAATGTCGCCAAACCATCTTCACAATCACAGGCAGCTGACTCCTCGCCATCTACCACCTGCCACAGCTACTAATACAACTTTAAAGCCCTCGGTCCCTGATATAATGATAAGGCAGGTCGGACTCGCTTCTGACTCCTTATCTGCTGTACGTCTATTGAGAACACGGATGGTTAACATTAATGTCTGATTTCCTCGGTGGCGCATAGTTTCTCTAGTTGATTTAGATGTATATATCTTTATCGATGTGCTCTGCCGATTCATGCTCATTGCTATCACCCTCTCTGTTGAGTCATTAAAAAGCACCCGCCACTCTTGCCACTAGATATAAATTTTGATTCCAGGCAGCCCTCGCAAAATATTCTTACCAGTGGGTGATATAATATGACGTCTAGTAGTCCTGGTTTAGTCTCGTAGGAACGCAGACGAGGATATAGCCAGTAAGTAAGGGATCCCGCTGTGCCATCTTGATGACCATTTAGCGAGACGAGAAATTCGAGTGAGAAAAGGCAGGGAGACATCTTTGAATCCGCCTCGCTAGACATGGAGTGCTGTCTCCACTAAAAGAGGTGGTAATGAGGATTGGGTGTGGCATGTTCGTCATGCCGAAATGCACAAGGCAAAAACCGCAGGCGCAGGAGAGGGGGAAAGGCCCAAGATACAGACACGGGGAGATCCGAATCTGCTGAAGAACAGACTGGTCCAATCACCCTTGTCTAGATCAAATTAAACTCGATTAATGTGTTTTACAAGCGTCTCTATAGGGCTCTCGCACCAACAGGAGATTTATTTATTGTGGCTCTGAGACAGGACAAATAAGTACCCAGAAGTGAACGCAACCCATAATACATGAATCCAAAGAGTTCCTGATGCATCTTGGACATGCCAACTGCATCAAGTTGTCTGACCGTGAGTCTCTTCATGATCTGTAGAATGTGACATGTGAACGCAACAGGACGGCATGAAAGAGAGTTGAAGAGACCGAGCTGTCCTCCTGCTCTGTATTGCCAATTCCGGGTGCTTTGAACACAGTGTAAGGCTGGGTATGAGTTCG
Source organism: Suillus decipiens (assembly GCA_016695475.1). Classification (NCBI taxonomy): domain Eukaryota; kingdom Fungi; phylum Basidiomycota; class Agaricomycetes; order Boletales; family Suillaceae; genus Suillus; species Suillus decipiens. Next base: position 370,559 of record MU172918.1, on the reverse strand, counting down.
AAGGGGAAAGTGAACAGAACGAGAGAGATATGGGATGGTAAGAGGTGATAGCGACAAGGAATAGATTGACGTAGCTAGGATACGAGTAGGGCTAGACTTTCGTAGGAACGTTCTGACGAGCTTTGAGCGGGGAGTTCGACGTATCGGATTCTCTGGTTCCTTTTCGCTCGTGAATAGGGACGGTACATGAGGTACTTATACTGGGAAACGGTAAGGGTCCTCGGGTATGGATAGACCTAACGATTATGTGAAAACGGAGGCAGAAGGAAGTGGCGTTGCAGCTGACAAGGTAAAGGAGAGGAAAGGGTACGAAAATTTGAATGAGTGACGGTATGAATGACGAGAGTTGCATAGCATGTGGTCGGTCTCGAACGTTCTTGGTTTGAAGCCACGGTCCGGGCGTAGAGGATATACGATCCTTAGGCTGCCTCTACGGCTTTCCTCATCCATTCCGGTCATCTTCAGTGGTTTCAAATTTGGTAAATGCAGCATCACCTCTCTTGTCCGTCTCCCCGCCCGTGAATTGTGGCCTTTGGTGGTGATCCTCGTGTTTGGAAACTCTTCGATAGACTGTGGATGTGAAAAGACGCTGGGGTGGTTTTCGGTATGTGGGATTGTCTGGGCGGGGTGCGCGAGTAGCAGGGGTGATGTGTGCTATGTGGATTGTTGGGGTGTGGTGGTGAGTGACAAATAAGTCTTTCTGAATATTGGAATTTCTGTCGTCGACCCGTTGCAGGACCATCCACAAATAATAATCAGTTTCCTCGCGCATCAGATGAGACGCGATAGGCAAAGTATGTTCTCAAATGGATGCACACTGTAGGATTGGAATGTGGCAACTGAATATACTGGAGATAGGTGGAACAAGGGCAGAAAATATTATCAGGAATTGGAGCAATTGATGACTGAACTGACCATGTCGTGTGTTGAAAATGGTCTCACGTATAGAAAGCCAGACCACCATACTTTGCCGAGGCTTGCACTCCTCAGAACCTTCCTAGTAAGCGAAGAAGAGATGAGAGAAGATTCAAGGTCAAAAGCAACAGACGCAGGGAGACGACCTATTTGAATGAGGCCCCAGTGGTAAAACACGATATAACCCACTCCTTTATGATAGCGGGAATAAATCTGCATGGGCCGGGTCGCACAGGGTGTTTGGAGGTTTAGTCGGCCATTTGGGTCTAAGTTCGCGTTTCGCTAAAATTCCCATTGCCTTAGTGATCCGTTGCCATACGCTCACTACCCGATATCGAGTTCGAGGTCGTCGCATATGGTCTCGATGTTGTGTTTAGGCTTAACTGGATTGCTGCATGGCCACCGTTTTGTGGGAAGACGAGACTCCCTCCAAGGTGGTGACAGTGTCTTGTTGTCCTCGTTTTGTTATATCTGCTGATTTCCTTCTGTGTATACTTGGTGGTAATGTCGATCATATCGAGCCTGCCGATGATGGTGAATTATCATTATCATTATCATTATCATTATCATTATCATCTCAGTCTTCGTAGACGTTCAGACTCAAACTTTATTGTCCATGTATCTTTTTCGGGCTGCATTAATCAGGACCCTCATAAGTTTTTCACTTAGAAGTCCCGTCAAGTGGAAGGGTTAAAGTAGTCTAGCCACGTGGTTGCAATCATTGGAGGTGCCGATGACCAGGTTTTTCCTATTGAAATACACCTTTACATTTAAAAGTTCATCTTAAGCGGTCTTAGCCAGGCCTGTGGTCGTCATAACAGAATCGAAATCTGTTTCTCTTGGGGTGTGCAAGTTCGAAACTTGCCCACGGCGTCTATCGGAACACACCTTGATATTCACTCATGGGTGGTTTATTTTGAAGTTCACCTTAACTAGCCTTGGCCAGGTGGTTGCACAACCAACAGAATCACAATTTTTTTCTCTTGGGCTGTGTAGGTTAAATTTTGCATACAGTTGCGAGCCGCACAAGGTGTTCGGAAGCAGCTACTTACTTTACTACTTAGGAAGGTTCTGAGAAGCAGAAGCCTTGGAAGTAGAGCGGTGGTGGTCTGGCCTTCCATACTCACGAAGTAGCTGCACAGCCTATATGCTGTATATAAAACTATGAAGCAATCGTAGCCTGGCTCGGTATTCTTTTATAGTTTTCACATTCTCTCCGTTTTTTTAACTTTTGTGTTGAGCCTGCTCCACAAAATGTCATACGGATCTTCTTCTTCAAACAGTCCCACTTCTGTCGCTTCTACCTCATGCTTGGCTAGTCAGGTTGATCACCATAATAGAATTGAGGACCTTAGTGTCTTCGACATGCTGAGCGTTCTGCGTAGGCGCATGTTTGTGGGTCTGGAGGAGTTGAAGCACAATGTGACGCTCGCTACTAAGGATGAGAGTGGCAATATCGACTGGGTGATCTTGACACCCGCCTACCATGGCACTCTGGTCAAGACTGCTATCCGTCTGGTCCTTGATGGGACCATGGCGCCAGACATGGTGCCACTTATAAAGCGAGCGCTTTTTGTTTTTTTGTTGGAGCTTCTCCAAGTTGGGGAGGATTCGTCCTTCCTCACTTTGCGAAAGGGTGCTACGGCTTACAACCGTAGTCAACATGAGAAGAAACGCCTTGCGCGCAAGCGCTCTAGAGCAGCGAAGAGGGAGAGGGAACGTGTTGAAAAGAAGGGCGGGCATGTCGTTGTCGCTTTGAAAAGCGGCAATGAGCAACCCCTGACTTGTCCGGATTGCACGGTTCCTTTCAGATCTCGCAAGCAGCTCAAAAAGCATACTTGCGCCAAGAAGTCGGCGTCTGAGCAGGACGTCGCAACAACATACTCAACAGTGACTCCGGCGGTAACTGTCCCCTCGCCGGTCATCCTGTCATCCGCGTTGGCTAGCCCAGCGCCCTTACTATTCTCAACGGCACCTTTGTCAGCAAGTGACTTGCCCCAAGAAGAAGACTCGTCCACTCTAGCCCTGGTGGTTGAGTACTCTAGGTGGGCGAAGTCAAACGGAGTGGCACGTGTCTGCGAGAATTGTCCAACTATTGCAAGTTTTGTCGTGATGCACGGTAGCTTCGAAACTTGTTGCTACCTCAAGTGCGTAGACTGCAATAGAGGCAGGGGCGTGTACCTACCCGACTGCGAACGATGGTAGTCATGCCGTGGAAAGCATAGTTGAGATGCAGACCCGGGGAATCTATAAGGTGTGAAATATGCTCTGAAACGCTCTGAAAGAATTCTGAAATACTCTGTATAGATATTGCAACGTCTGCTAAGATTACGTGCGTCGGTGGTACCTCTTTAAGAGGCTAAGTAGAGTCTGTGTAGCGGTCGCGTACCGCGCCCTTCGGGGAACATAGACCAAGCCATGCCCAATCAGCCTATCAGCGCGTTCGCAGCAAGATCTTCCACCCCTTCCTTTTATTTTATTTTATATTCCGCTCTCCATGATTCCCTTTGTACCCAGTTCCACACCAGCACTTGTATCACTCACAATAAACCCCAGGGACCGTTATATCACAAATTGCACGGCGATGGTCCCGCGAATAGGAAGACTTGCGCATCTAAAACGGCCGGCGGGAACGGCGGACTGGTGGGGACCCCTCCACCAGGGCATTTGCGAAGTTGGAGACGCAGTGGGGAACACTGGTCCCTCCGATTCTGGTTAGTAATGTCCCACGCAGTAGGGTGTACCCCAAATGGACAAAAACTGGAATTTTTTTAACATGAAGATACAACATGCAAAACGTACCAGGAATCAGTGAAGTCAGTTCTGACTGAAACGTGCATTGTGCCCTTCTGTTTGCCTATCGTTGTTGTGTTTGTAAGTGATCGTGATGATTTCGGAATTTGACAAATGAAAACTGATATACAAGTCACGATCACCGCTGCTATGACCTATTGTCTGGATCCAAAGTAGATACCAGACGTAACCGCTTACTAAATTATTCAAGAGTATTGATATATGCCAAGTTCGAACAGAGATCAGAGCGCTTACTTCGTGACTTGCTGGGCTAGATAAAAAAGACAATGGCATTATCAGACGAAATGTCGGAATCCATTAACATTAGTGGTGCACGTGTGATCCCCTACCACGCACTCCTATGACCCCATATACCACTCTACGACCTCACAGCCCCACTCAACTCCTCCCACTCCCCACCTGTCAATCCAAAAATTGAGTCTTCCTCTCCTTGAGTCGTACTAATTCCTCCCAAGAACCCCCAAAGATTGCGTTTTTGCACAGCCGAAAAAGTGCCGTTGCAGCTCGTCGCGAATGTGTACAAAATTCTAGTTTTGTCAACATCAACATCAACCATCCGATATGGGAGTGGAAAGAAAAAAGGATCAGGCCCACCTAACAAGATTCTCCTGAAATTCGACATCCCTGTCCACCTCGCCATCGACACCAGACGGAACAGGTTCGATCAAGGCCAATATCAATGCATCAAGCAAGGACAAAGACCCCTCCTCTCCCTCCTGAATCGCAGCGAGCGTAAGAGCAGACGTGGAGACGGACGATGGATCAGAGAGCATCGAAGCATGGGAATTTGCGTGGATTGGAGGTGGTGCGTTTGCTGAGGTTGGAAGGCTTATGTTTGGTTGGAGGTTAACTTGAGAGGAGGGAGAGGTTGGGAGGAGGAGCGTATTTAGTAGGAACGTTGTTTTTCTGCGGACGCGGATTTCTGAGTCTATATTCGGCGTGCAGGAGTGTGAGTGTCGTCATTGTAAAAAGAGGACGAGGGACGCTACGTTACGCACCTTCCAAACACATCTTCAACGTACTCCATCCATCCACCACACCCATCTGTTGCACAGCAGCAGCGTTCAGTTTCAAGAGCCCGGAAAGCGCATACAGGGCTCGTGAGCGGGTTTCAGCGGAGTTTGATGTTGGAGAGAGGGATTTGAGGAGTGTGGGGAGGGGGTCGAGGTCGAGATACTGTTGTCAGATAAACAGAAACACAAGTTACTGTTAGTCAGGGTGAATTGAATTGGGGGCGAAGTTAAATCATGTGCCGCATCGCGTGTTATACTTTTACGCTATAGAGTCTATCATGCGATCCTGCCCATGATCCAGATCCGAATTCAGAGAGGACTTACAGCGAGTTGTGCAGCTGGGTTGTTTTGCAGCGCGGTTCCGATTATCCAAAGCGTTTGCATTTTTAGGGTGTCACTTGAACTGGATGCTAAGAGGAGGCCGTGGAGCGGTTGCCATAGTCCTAGTTTACTCAGGTCTGTGTCACGTCATTTGTAAGGTCGCACATCAATCAATCTACGGGAGTATGATCACCATTGGCATTGTCGATATTCTGAACTAGCTACATTCGATCGTAAGCAACCACATACGACGCTTTATCATGTGGCGCACCATCTCGAGTTCATCCAACGCCTGCAATCTACTGTCTTCAGTTTGCGTTTCATCGAGGCCTACTATAAGAGCTTCTTTCATGAGTTGGGCATCTGGTTTACCGAGGATGTGGTCGATTATTCCAGGATCGAGTTTATTGGTGGTGGGTTGGGGGCCGGTACTTGAGGTAGAGTTTTCTACGCCCCATCGGAGGAGAGATTGCATGGTGATTGGGTTGAAGGAGATAATCTGGCTGATTCAAGATGTGACGAAGTCGACATAGATTTGTGGCTCCGCGAGAGTTTAAAACTGTCGGAGGTTTAAATTCCTTTCTAAAAGTTTTCTTGGATGTATTTACCATAGAACAGCGTTTGTCGATATTGATGATGTAGAAGGTCAGTACTCCTTCCTTTTGTTGGCCTTCCGTGATGACCATCAGTACTTTACCACATTCCGAATCTACGTGTGGACGATATTATTGATTTCAGCCTTGTCTGACATTTATTTTTCTCTTTATGTTTCGACCATTAACTGATACCTTGCGTTTCAGGTGTGTGTTGTGATGGTTTACCTCGTGAGTTTACTGTCCATTTCAAAACCTTTTGCTTTCATCGTTGTAAATATGGTTTTTATTGGATGAAATCTATTCGATGGGCGGACCGAATGTGGTGTTCCCGTTAAGTCTCCCGGTGTACAATGTGGAGATGGGAGCATTCTCTTGTTGAAATGCATCGAAAGCTGATCCTTGCTTTTTCATTTTCTCTTCTATCCTGTAGAGATTGATGCTGATACGGTTTTATCATAGGGTGACGTGTTATGGTTTCGGTGGGAAGTCTCTCCGAGGCTTGTAGTTGGTTTATCTCGCGTCGATACCATGCTAGGATGGGCCGACGTAGGTGTGTAGTGATATTTACTGCAGCTAGTGGTTCCAGTAGAGCCTTGTGGCGACTCTAGTGGTACTAGCAGAGTGTTGTGAATGATTGTACAAGTTGATTTGCCGTTGATGGGACACGTAATTATGCAGACTGTGCAGACCCTCGCTTCTTGTCACAAAGCAGGCGTACAAAACATGGAGTGGACGTGAACTAGGGTAGTTATTGACCACCAACTAGATGCATAGAAGAGTCGCACAAACGGCCGCTGCAGTGTTGCCTCACAGGGCAAGTGAATCTCCATGGGATCCCGACTGGGCCGAGCCGGTTGTTGAAGGCCCTGGAACCAATGCTTATGCTGACATTGGCTTTGCACCCATGAACTCACCAGTCGAAAGTATTATTGCCAGTCCTAATCCACAGGAGGAAGAGGATGACGACGTCGAGTGGGAGCTTCAAAATAATGGATTGTATACTGGTTCGTTCCCCTGAACAACCTCTTGTTTTCCTAAGCATAGTGACAATTTCTAGGCTCATACTCACGAATTCTCTTATTGAATGCTTTCGTTCCAATTTTTGCAATAGTGATATTTACTGCCCTAGCGCTCCTACCAGACTTGGCTTGGCCCATAGCAGATTTCCCTTCTCCATACCCATCATCTTTCCCCTTCCCATTACCTGAAATTCTCATCTCAAGCGCATTCTTCAGTCTTGCCCATCTACTCCGTGTCCCCGTCTTCTCACTCACTTCCTTCCTACTTCCTTCAGAATCCGCTTGTCTCACAAGCTCATTCATCCATGTGCTCATCACAAACGGCCTTCACCTCGCAGCCCTCGTAGTCCTCCAAGTCAGGCACACAATGGATTACCCCATCCCTACTTGCCAGGACCCTGCTTTCCGCATTGTGTGGTGGCTTTCTCTTAACTTTGCAGAGGTGCTTGCTGCTATTGTACAGGGGTACGAACAACTTGCTCTTTACCGTGACGTCATGGTCCCAGAAGGAAGAGAAACCGAGTTCCTCGAACGTCTAAAATCAGGGTCTGAACCCGAACCAGCACCCGAAAACTCACAGCAGGAACACGTAACATTCGAAGATGGATTAGAAGACGCTCGAAGCGTGGAATCACGCATAGATCGTGGGTTAGATAAGTTACTTGTGATAAAGACAAGAGATGAGCTGGAGGAGGTTTATGGCGTTCCTGTCATCGTGCGTACCCTCCTCGCGTCTAATCAACCCCTAATCACGTCCCACAGAAAATCCCAGTATTCATATCCTGTCTCCAACGCTTCAACTCCATCTTCCTCTCCGTAGGCCTCACCCTCCTTCTCAGTGCAGCATACCTCCGCTCCCCCCTTTCCCTCCCCCCCTCAGACGTATCCGACCAACTTTCATCCCTCCCTGTAACAGACCAACTCAAAGTTTTCCTCCACTCCTCCACAACCTCACGCATGCAATCATACGATAACTCATTCATCCCATTCATCATAACCACCCCCCTTGTCCTCCTCCTTCATGCAACCCTCGCAGCGTTGCACACACCAATCCTCCTACCACGCGTAGGTGTGCATACCGCTGCCTATGTTGGTGTGTTGGTTAGTATCATGACCTTTTTCGCAGGATTGGCTGTTTGGGGGGCGTTGTCATAGGTTTGCTAGCCAGTACTCGCATTTCCTGCTATGATTGATTGATACGTGCTGTTTGATAATTAGGCGTGTAGATACGAGATGGAGATCTTTTTTGTCATTGCTGTGCTGCATGCTATCACTATCTACTGGAATACAGTATGGTATTTATTACCTCGAATGTCGACGCGTTCCGGGTGTGTTGTTTCTGTGCCACCACGTCTATATCGACCCATATTCAACTTGATTACGATGAGAATCCGATGGAGGTATTCAAACTTGCGGTTGATTCAGGTTGAAGAATTGACTCGAAAGTCGGAGTCAGAATCGTGGCCTGAATCACCATGTTTGACTTCCTCCATTCTAGGATACCAAATATCGGACCCTTTTGTTTGTTCAGCTCCACAACTAAACAAAAGTGGTGAGGGAACAAAATCAAATCTGGTCTATTGATATCTTTCCTTCTGGTTCTTCAATGTTATGTAACCACGACAGTAGAGGCAGTTTGCCGTTGTTTGTGAGTGTGGAGCCGCTACTAGTACCCCTCTTGCACTGTTTGACTTCTGTCTCAATTCTTCCAATGTCTCTTGACGATGATGCCTCTAGCGCGAGCACCCTTACCCTATTAGATGACTATGCGTTCAAAAGTGATCTATATACGATGATGAGCGAAGACAAACGCCCAGTTGAAATGTCGTGCCAAGGCCGTTATTTTGAACATGGAACATTCGCTAACCACAGTGCACGAAGTCAAGATAGTCAAGATATTGGACGCAATGATGGAGGGCGCTGAGAAAGCTGGTTTGCCCAGCGGTTTACGTTATGCAGCGGCTGCCATCATAGTGGCCTTTAGAAAGGGAGAAGAGTCGAACACCTCTGCCTCCGAGTTAACGAGGTTGGCACAAGATTGGTTGCTTTTGTTCATCTGGCCTTGTACGTTTTTTTTTGTTTTCAAGCCGCTGCTCATGGTAGGACAGTCAAGAGTGCTTATAGAGCCACCCACTCCCCACAATCCGAGATCTCCACTCCCTCTCTCAGTAGTTCTGAAATCATTGCTAAGACTGGCCGTGACATCACGAGGTTCCAGATTCCGGAATTCGGTACGCTGCAGTATCTCGCTTTGTTCTTTGTAGGATGGTCATCTAAAAACCATTTAGATTAACCAACGAGACGGCGGGAAGTGTGTGGTCACCGGAAATTTACATTATGAGGAGGGACTGCATTCCGGTGAGGAAGCAGGGATACTTGAAGCGGCTCACATCCTCAGAAGATCCATTATCCAAACACAATCCGGAGGCAGCGTATGTTTTTTCAGCTGTCAAGTTACTTTGCGCGCTCAATTGGTTGTCCTGCAGCGAATCGCAGGGACCATCGGCATTATCAAGCATTATACCAAGCTTCCTGTGGGTATTATGGATGATTTGGCTGCTATCATCGATGACCCAATGAATGGGATGTTGCTTGATCTGGTAATGCATCGTCTCTTCGACAACTACTCGTGGTGCCTCCGCCCTACAGTATGATTGCAATTTTGTTGTGAAAATTCATACTTATACCCTTGACAGGATGTTGTGCACAAGTATAAAGTTCACTGGTTCGGTCACGTCCCCCAAGTAAGGAAAATTTTACAGAGGTCCAATTCCAGGACCACTCTGGAGCTGGCATTCCGCTTCCCAACCCTACGTTCATTGCGCTCCATGCTGCGGTTGCCCATATCCTACACCTCAGTGGTGCTGGTGAAGTCACAGACAAAACCCACGATACGTTCTTTGATGAAGATCCTACGGTACCATCTAGAAATCAGGGCAGCGAGGAAGATTTCCGTATCAGACTATCGTTGATTGGGTTGACGACAAACAAACATCAATTACCCACCAACCCTCAGGAGATACACGATTTGGAATCAAACGCGGCAACCAGATATGGCGTTCATTACCCTGTATGATGTGTTTTGCAAGGACCTAAATGTTATATACCTAATTTCTTTCTTCGAAGTGTTACATTTCCACCTCATCCTAATATCATCTCGGTGGCCTTTCTTTTTCTATCTTGCCCACGGTGAACGTTGTTTGTATCTTCGAATATGACTAAATACTGTCAACGCGTAATTATCAGCCACCGTTCGAAAGGATGGAATGCCTGCATCATATTGATCTCGATACGTGTAAACGGTATATACATTACATTGTACATCCCGAGATCGCACCTTCTGAATCCGGTTGACTTAATTTCCGCAATGTTTCGTCATTTATTGTCCACTCGACTATGAGTCTGTAATAATTTAGTTCTTTGGACACACAGGTAAGTACATTATCCCATCCTGAGATATGTCCACAGATGGTACATTGAGCCTGCAGGATATATAGTGTGTGATACAAAGGCTATGAGGCGGCAGAGGGCAGTGGTGGAACTTCAGGAATTTCCACCTGCCATGGTCATTGAGATCTTTGCTGCAGGTTATCAGCTTGTGCATGTTCACACTCAGCTTGCACAGTTGCCATCATTTCAAGCTGCTGAGCAATGAACTCTTGTGTATTTGGTCTGTGCACCTAGCATTACAGGACAATCTACCTATAATTGAGAGCAGGGCAAATACATAGATAAGAATTGAACTGTGGGAAGCCTAGTAAGTCAAAACATCAAAAACCAACTCTTGGTGCACATACATCTAGGGCCTCAAAACAACTTACATTTACACAACCACCCTTCCATGTGTCACAATCCTTATAACCAACTAAGGCAGGGGTAGGGACTAGGACTCAAACTAAGAGTTTTCACAAGAGGATAGAGAATAGCAGGTATGTCTGGTTGCTTCACTAGGAAGATACAAGAGATTTGAACTGAAGAACTACTATGACAAAACTAGCTAACCATATAGGCATATTGAAACTGAGATACAAACTGAGTCTGAAACTACTAGTCAATCAGAAAATAGAAATGGAAATCATACAATGTGATGTTGTGAGATTGTTGATGACATCATAATAGCATCATATTCGAGAAGATTCTGAGATCATGTGGCACTATCTTATCATATCTTATCTGATAGCATCACAGAATATCTCTTCATCTTCATCAGGAAGTTTGACTATAGAGGTGGATGTAAGGATTTCATTAAGGTTAGGGTTTGACTTAGCACTGAGTTTAGACACTTGAGGGAAATTAAGGAAAGAATAATGGTTTGTATATGGAACTCATGACACCATGCCACTTCTACAAATGGAATAAAAAGTAGTAAATGTTCTTTATGCACTCTACTTTGTAATTTATGACAATCCTTACCATGTATATGTGTTAATTGTGACATTTGTAGAATTTTTCTCCTAAGAAACATCATATTCACTTCCCTATTCATCAATTGTGGATGAGGGGTCCTGTGCTCCTGTGTTAAGGTTTTACTCCAAAGGTAAGAGATCTGAAGAGCTTTGGCCTCAGCTTGTACACTGTGCCCCTTTCCTGAGTATTGCTCTTAATTTCAGAGAGGAAGGTACATGTCCAAAGCATCAGAAGGTAGACACATATTGGATCTGGATATCTGAAGGTAACAGATATGGTACATCCAAAGGATATCCAGAATGTAGGTATGTGTCATATATCATACATCTGATCTCAGATCTGATCTGATCTGATTGATCCATACCTGCATCCATCCCCTTTTGGCAATTTCCCTGTTCTGGTATTTTGGCTATGTATATTTCTGTCCTGCTTATTGATCCACTACCTATGTTTCATTTCTGACTTGTGCTTACTGATCCACTGTGCTTTTACTAATAGACTTCCATTATACTTTGTATATAACCCTCAGACCCAGCTTGCTGACTATCCTTATCAGCCACTTACAGTATACATTCCACTTATAACCCTCCATAGAACCTCAGTTTGAATGTCATCTTAGTTCTGCTCATTCCATCCCTCTGGACTTGAGTTCCTCCCAACTCTAATTAATCTCTGAGACTTAGGATTACACCCTATAGTCTACATCTCTGGCTCTACCTTTGGGTAGTCTACTTCTGTTAGTTTCTAGTTAGGACTCTGTCTGAAACTACAGTGGCTCAAAAAGTGTCTCAATGTTTGTAGAATTTCATCTAATTGTAAGTTAGGGTGTGGGAATCTGACTAAGCCATAAGGAGGTGTCAGAAAGCCCTGCTTCTCAGCTTCATTATTGGTCCCTGTGGTGTGGGAATCCGCTTACACCATGTGAATATATAGACATTTTCATTTGGTGATTCATTGAGACACTTTTTGACTTTCAGTTTGACCAACACAATCTCTATAATTCTAATACTTTATGTGACCTCCTTTTGTTCTAATCACTTATGCCACTCTTCTAAACATATTATGTGTCAATTTCTGATGTTCCTCCCTAGCTATCTTGTATTACCCTGCTACAACTTTGGTCTATAGCTGAAATAGCCCCTATTGTGAATTTTAATAGGCTGTAGGCAATTTCTTGAGTAATTACCAGAGATATTTGATACATTTGAGGTTTTGAGACTGTTCTGGTTATCATGGAACACTAATATTGTGGTTTTTAGGCTATTTCATAGCTAACTTAAAAGCTCATGATATATGACAACAGATATCTTATTTATCATATTCTGACTAGGCAGGCTATTGATGCTACTAAGTCTATAAAAATCATCCATTACATTATCTCTACCACTGCATCAGCAAACTACCTATTTGGGCTACAAAACTCCCACAGCCATACAACTGGCACAGTGCCATACAGTGTGCACAGTGGCACAGTGCACAGACACTACAGACTCACAGGGACTCACAGCATGCACAGTGTGCACAGTGGTATAGTGCACAGACACCACAGATACTACAGACTCACAGAAACCTACAGGCATGTAAATTACATGCAAGTCCTTTCAAAAATTTATTTTTAACTTTCAGTACCACTGTGATCATGATGCATTACTGATTAAGATTCCCAGGCATCATCACATGTAGCGCTATCCAATTTTTTAAAACACTTGACCATTATAATTAAAACAATGTGTGTACATTTGTGAAACTTAAAATGAGACGAAAAATAGACATCACAATTGAAGTACATGAGACCCTACTACAACAATTCATTTTTAAAGGAAGTACTTGGAACATGCACATTAATATGGTATACAAGAGCAAATGAATGACATACCAGGAAGGATGCCAGGTTTTAGAGAATGAATGCTCTGAGCATTTACAAGCATACACGCCCCACATTCATTTCTGTATCACTGAATTGCTTCTTTGCTTTCCTAGCCCTGAGCTGCCAATAATGTGTATGGAGCTGAAGCTGGAGGAGGAGCTGATTAGCAAGGTCCCTTTCAATATGTTGAACTTCTAGATCTGCTCATGCCATCTCCAGTAAGTACATGGCCTCCTCATGACTCTCAGGATGAGGTGTGCTAAATGTCTATTGAAAGTTAGCAGATATGTCTTGCCCTAAATAAAATGTTCACCTTATCAACTGTTTCCAGTTCAAAAGTGGTTGATGAGTTGCCTGTAAAGTCTGATAGAATTGGACATGGTTTTCTGTTGTGTGTGGGAGTCTGAGTTGAAGATGATAATTCACTTGTAAGGAAATGAGAATTTCGACTGATAGTGGGAGATGGGGAAAGAAGTACTTGGCTGGACAAGGACATTGTAGTAAGTATGGTTGGAGTTGCTCTGGAAATTGCCAAACATATTTGCGATTCTCCAATCCATACTGCACATTGGGTATGTGGTGCCCTTCCTGTGGAAAGCACTTTCAGAACAACAAAGTTATTCTACAGCATCTAAATCAACTGACCTCACAATGCTTCAACTGGAATGATAATCTGATTTGCTTTTCGAACCCACCAGTACAACTCCCAGAACCTCAGGCATCACTGCCAGAAGACAAAGTGAATTTCGATGACACATGTGCGATGGAAGACTATCCTGGGCTGGAGGAAGGGAATGCTAGTGTAGAGGCTTGTGATGGGGAAGAAGTGGTGTTATATGTTAGTGCGGCACAGACCTGGGGTAGAGGAACCACATTCATAAAGCAATTAAAGTCTGACAAGTATGCTGAGGAGAGGGTGAATAATCCATATTTCCCATTCGCTGGCAAACCAGACTGGGAGATGGCAGCATTCCTTCTTTGGTCGGACCTCAGCATGGCAGACATTGACGAATATCTCAAGCTTGAATTTGTGAGTCCATTTGCATTACATGTATGCATATCTGAACTCATGTAAAATTAGACCAGAAAACTACCACTTTCATTTCACTCTTCAAGAGAGCTCTGAGGACACGCTGAAATGCTACCATCTCCACCTCAATGGAAGTTTCAAATAGTCCCTACCGAATTCCCGACAACAAAGACCCTGAGGATTTTTTACAGAGACACAATCGAGTGCCTTCCATCGCTGCTTAGCCACCCCATGTTGGCTGGTAGTTTTGACTTTATCACATGAAAAGTCTATACTGAGGCCACATGTGTTGTCTGTGTTTACTATGGTTTCATGACAGGTGACCATGCTTGGAAACTTCAGGTACATCCAGCTCTCAATTTCTTTGGCAAAGCTAACCAATGTATAGGAAGGCTTGCCTGATGGCATGACCCTCCTTGGTGTGGTCCTCTCCTCAGACAAGACCAAGGTCAGCAACATTGCTGGCAACTGCTATGCCCATCCACTCCTCATCACTCTTGCCAACATTGACCCTGATGTACATGCTAAAGGATCCCTTCAGGCATATATCCCTCTCACTCTACTTCCAGTTGCAAAGTTTATCCATCGGGTCAAATGCATGCACAGTGTTCTGGCAGACCGGTTACTTCATCAATACATTGACATTGTGATTGAGCCATTGAAACAAGCTGCACACCTGGGCATCATGATGAGTGATCCAGCAGGGTTGAGCAGATATTGTTTTATGCCCCTTGTCACTTATGTAGCTGATACTCCAGAGGAGCTCATCATTACATGTATCACCATGAATGCATCGCCCATCACTATGGCTACACATGCCAACTTTGGAGACCCAGACCACCACCCTCTTCGTAAAGGCTCATCCATGCTTGCCAATATTTGAAGAGTTGTCGCATCTGTCTCCCCATCCAAAATTGTGGCATTCTTCGAGGCAGGCAAGCAATATCATCTAAACAGTGTTCAATGGCCTTTCTGGGCAGATTGGGTCACTGTTACGACTGGGATGGGCTCATTGAGCGACAGCTCAAAAGAGAGCAGC
The DNA here is from genome assembly GCA_016695475.1 of Suillus decipiens. NCBI lineage: Eukaryota > Fungi > Basidiomycota > Agaricomycetes > Boletales > Suillaceae > Suillus > Suillus decipiens. Next base: position 355,538 of record MU172918.1, on the reverse strand, counting down.
GATCGACAATGGTATCAGTGCTTTAAGTACGAAAGGATACTACGCTGTCAGACAACTAAGACAGGTTTGTGCTGTGAAGCAATATGAAACTGGCTGAGTTGAATATAATCGTGTTTGGCTAAGACTTAGAAAGACGACTTCACAATGACAACTAGAGTTGAGAGGCTCTAGCGAAGGATG
>MU172918.1:343890-355058 GCA_016695475.1 Suillus decipiens | reverse complement strand
CAAGTGACTGTGGGAGAAGTATCAAGGTCATATGACCGTGTAAGAGTACAACCGATAAGGTAATAATGACATAAGCAGGTGAAAATGAATAGGGGCATACAGTGATTGTAACATTACCCCTGTTGTTATGGTGAAGACACTGTCCTTCACTCATCTTGATTAGCCCAGTAGATCGGGTCGTCAGATATAAAGTGGCCATCTTCGTCATAGTCGTTTTTGACAGCACAGGCCTCGTCCTGCTCTTGACAAGCGCACACATACTTTTCATCTTCTTCTAACTCGACATCTTTCCCTTTCAACAGGGGACAATAAATGGACAGATGTCCAGGGGCAATTGTGTGGCAATACACACAGTGATATTCTTCGCAATTCTTGTGTCAATGACCAACACCTTGACAGACATGGCAGGTGCGATTTGCATCGGGGTTGGAAGTGGATGAGCACAAAGGAGGGGCGACAGCGACATGACCATAAGCAGGGTCCTGACTTTGCAAGTGGCATCTTTTTCCTGCCGCTTTAGTTTTCGTAAGTGGATGCACGTCGTGTGGGATGACGGCTTGAAAGGGGCATTTGCCCTTGTCTCGTGGTTCTGGTACAGGTCGCATTTCTTCTTCTTTCTCTGCAGCGGCTATGAGCTCACTATGCGACGATGGTGAGGTGGCACCTAGTGCCGAGATGGGGACGAATTCTGGTAGCTGTACTACCACAGGTGGGAGAGTCGGCATTGCTGGAGCAGGGGAGTATAGCCCTGTGGGGTGTTCTTCTGTCCAGGTTTTAATGACTTCTGGAGATGGGGTGTGGGAGCGGTGGTAATCGGGGGAAATAGTCTGAGTGCGGATGATAGTGTCAATGGGGTTCACTGTTTGTACTGGCGGCGTGTGCACTTCCTGTCCTCGTAATACGTTTACTATGTCATTAATAGCGTCTCGTGCCTCACGAGAGGTTTCAACTGTGTTCTGGATGCTGTCGATGATGGCTGAGGTAGTCTCGGTGGCACTTTGAACAGTGGCCAGCAGACCCACAAGGTTGCTAATAGTAGAATGAGGATTTGCAGGGAAAGTGGTATCTGTGAGAGCAATGCGGCTTGCCTCGACCACCAAGTCTGGACTATGTGGTCTAAGAACTCCTGTTGACTTCTCGTTAATGACTTGTATAGCTTCTCTAAGGTCTTCCTCAAAATGATGAGGCAGAAGACATAAAGCGTGAGTCCTAATGCGTTTCTGAAGGTGCATGAGGCTAATATGAATTTCCGGTTTTGGAACCCTTCTTGCCCACTGTTCCATGAGGATAGCATTTCGGATGATGTGGATGACAAGGGAGGTGGTGAAGGCATCTCTTCTAATGATGATGTTGTCGACCTTGATGGCATACTCTTCACACATGAGTATGGCTTCGATGAAGGTATATTCTTCGAGGTCGTTGAGGTAACGGGTGAACCGTTCTGTATTGGTGTCACAGTCATGGTCCTCTGCAGGGGTTGTGATGATGGCAATGGGACGAGCATAATCGTGAGTGATGGGGGAATGATGGCAGACAGGAGTGACAAGGGCATCGGTGGTGTCGGTGAACTGGGAGATGGACAATTCTGTGATTTCTGACGAGGAGGCATTGGGTGAAGCTGGGGTCAATGGAACGTAGATGGCGGAAGGCATATAGTCTGGTTTCTGAAAGTGATGAAGACAAGAGATGATGGTGGTTCTGGTTGAAGGGCCACTTCACAGATTGTGTTGCTTTTTATATGCTTTCAGGATCCGCTCGGCATTCTCCAGGTTCGCTTCTGGCAGCCATTCATTATCAGCTGACGAGTATCCCTTCCATGTCACCAGGTATCTTCGGCATTTGCTGTTCCCTTTATGGGATAATATTGCTTCTACCTCATATTCTTCTTCTTCTTCAATGACATCAGGTGGTGGTTCTAGGAAGTTTGGTCCGTGGACATCTGTTTCGCTATAGGATGATAATTGAGAAGTGTGGAACATGTTGTGGATTTTCCATTGCGTCGGGAGTTCTAATTTGAACGTGATCGGGGATAATACGGCTGTGATCAGGAATGGTCCATATCACTTCGGTGCTAGCTTCTTCGATGGTAGTTTTAGGCGTAAGTTTTCTGCCGATAGCCAAACCTTATCTCCTATCTTCCACAGGGTGTACTTCTGCCCATATGATCTCTTGGCCATCTTCTGCATGGCTATGTTGTGGCACGAGATAGCTTCTTCTCTGATCTTCTGTAACATGCGGACTTGTTCTTCGGCTGTTGGTATGGTTGAGTCTGGGATCAGATGTGGGATGGCGCGTGGCTCATATCCCATCATCAGGAAGAACAGTGATGCGTTCTGTGCATCGTGTTTTTGGTGGTTATGCACGAATTCTGCGATTGGTAAATGCTCTACCCAATCTTCAGGGTTATTCTGGCAGTATATCCGGAGGTACATCTCTAGTTCTTGGTTGAGACATTCTGTCTGGCCATCTGTCTGAGGGTGATATGCTGTAGACGGTGTGATGTCATATTCTAGGAGTCTTGCTAGCTCCTTCGAGAATCTGGATAAGAATTGTGGGCCTCTGTCTGAGATGAGTTTATTGTGGAGCCCGAATCTTCTGTATACGTGTTTCAGAAATAACTTGGCCACTCCCTCCGATGTGATCGTTTTGTTGCATGGAGTAATAATTACCCCCTTCATAAGCCCATGGTCTACCACAACCATAATACTGTCGAAGCCCCCGGATACCTGGAGGTCTGTGACCAGATCAACAGAGAGCTGGGCAAAGGGGCGTGTCGCAGCGGAGGGGATTGGCGTAAGAGGCGGTTGGACTGGATGAGTATCCGCCTTCATCTGTTGACAGAGGGCACAGCCATCAATGTACTTCCTAATATAGGAGCCCATGCCAGGCCACCAAGCTTCCCGTTTGACAAGTTCTTTGGTCTTAAAATGGCCGGGGTGACCTGCGGTGGGGTGGTCATGATATCTTGCAAGGATTTCAGGGCGATGTGCCAGGGGAATATATGCGCGGTCTTTGTAGTATAGGATATCCTTTTCAATCTTCCAATTGGACAGTGCTGATTTCATAGGGGGGAGACATACGCCGTCGAGGGCGTCTGATGCTACTTTAAACACGGGGTCATCGAGGGGGTCGGAGGAACAGAGAGTATTGGCTAGGTCTACATCCAATAGCTGTACAAACAGGGAGTCAGGGAGAAGGACCTGATCTATGTTGTTGTCCTTCCCAGTTCCATGATCTGGTCTGCATGATAAAGCATCTGGTGCAGCGAGTTTACTCCCAGCAACATGGTGCAGTTTGAGGTCGTATTCCGATAAGAACATCTGCCAATGGGCCTGACGATGAGTCAGCTTCTGGGCCGTGTTGAAATACAACAGGTTCTTGTGATCCATAAATACAATGACCAGGTATGGGTTGCCTTCCAAATAGTGTCTCCATTCGGCTAGTGCTCTAATAACCGCCAGCAGTTCGCGATCGAAAATCTGGTAGTTGCATTCTGCAGAGTTAAGGGACTGTGAGAGGTATGTGCAAGAGTGGTAGACACCGTTCTCGTCTGTCTGTAGGAGGACCCCTCCCATGGCGACTAGGGATGCATTGGTGGCAATAGCAAACTGCTTAGTCGGGTCTGGATTATGTAATACTGGTTTCATTGTGAATGCGTGCTTCAGCGCATCAAATGCGCTCTGTTCCTTCTCTGCCCAGGTGAACTTGTTGTCCTTCTTAGTAAGGTCCACAAGTGGTCATGCGATGTCGGAATAATGGGGAATGAAGGATCGATAGAAGTTGCAGAATCCTAGGAAAGATCGAACTTCTGAGACATTCTTCAGTATCTCCCATTTCCTAATTCCTTCTACTTTTTCGATATCTGATGTGACCTGCCCAGGGCGGATGACCATACCAAGATATTCGACCTCTTCCGCGTCAAAGGTACACTTCTCGGGTTTACAAAACAGGGTTTCTCTGTGTAGTTTTTCTAATATCCGGCGTGTCCTCTTCTGGTGTTCTTCTAAATCATTCGAGAAAATGAGGAGATTGTCCATATAGATGATAAGCCACCCTTCATTCAGTTCTTGTTGGAACGTGCGATTCATATATGCCTGGAATGTTGCCGGTGAATTATATAGACCAAAGAACATGACATTTGGCTCGTAGAGCCCAAATTCGGTAGTGAAGGCTGCCTTCCATCGGTCGTCGGGGTGAATCCGGATATTATTATACCCTGATTGAATATCCATCTTCGTAAAATATTTGGCTTTGTGAAGTCGGGCAATAAGCGATGTTGGTAGTGGAAGGGGGTATGCATTCTTTATGGTCCATTTGTTGATATATTGGTAGTCTTGCGTAGGTCTAAGGTCTCCACTTTTCTTTCCAACAAAGAAGAATCCACTCACTTGCGGTGACTTTGACTCTGAGATGAATCCTTTGGCGAGATTTTCATCTATGAAGGTTTTCACAGCTTCTCATTCCTTCGGTGATAATGGGTAGATCTTCGAAACCCTGGGGACATATCCAGGTTTGGTTTTGATACAGTGGTCGGTTCCGGGTCGTTCAGGTGGCAAGTGGTTAAGACCATCCTTGGCAAATATGTTGGCAAAGTTGTGAAGATAAACGGGTACAAGTTCCTCAAAGCTTTTCTTCTTCGCTTCTTTCTCTGCCGTGGCAAATTCCTGCAATTTACTGCTGAATTTAAGAGGCATGGCTTGTTGTTCAGTGTGGGAAGTGCCATCATGTGTGAGGGGGGTGTCCATAGAGACGTCTTCTACAATCCTGACTGTTTCACCGTCTAAAGCATATTCCACTAGGAACTCCCCTTCTTCTAGGGGGTAGTCTGTGACATTCCGGACCAGTTCTTTGAATGTATCCATCCAGACGTCATCTTTCATATCAAAGTTTGGTAGTTTGTCATCATCGGTGGGGATTAAGGCTGGTGTCGCTTCCTCATCAGGGATTTCTTCGATAGAGGTGAAGGGAGGTGGCATGGGGTTCTGGCGGTCAGTGCTGATGCTTCGATCCGCTTTCCTTTTTCCTTTCTTCTGCTCCTCAATCGGTCATTGTTCTTTGACAACAGGTGCTGGGCGGAATGGTTCTTCTAGCTCCGCCTTCCTCTTATTCTTCTTCTGTTCTTCAATGGGCCTTTGCTCCTTAGCAACAGGCTTTGGACGGAATGATTCTTCTAGCTCCGTCATCCTCTTCTTTGGCCTTTGTATAGGTGAAACTGGTCTTGGTAGGACCACCCTAGGCTGTGGTGGCGTAGACTCGGGTTCCTCTCTCTTGGGCAACGCAGGTCTCGGCACTTCTTCTTGTCATGGTAAGAGTGCACCTTTTGGGGTCTCGTCTACCTCCATAGGCTGCAGCTCAGCGCCCTTCAAGGGAGGTTCTTCTTTCAGGCCAGCTTTCTTAAGCCTTGATTGGGCCCATCTTGATGTCATATCAGGACAGAAGAATGGTCTGAGTTTGTTAGTCTTTCTTGCGTCATCGATACTATTCTCGACTTCTTTGGATTGTTCTGTTGCTGGGAGTCATAATGTTTCTGCTGCCCAGTCGATCATGGGGTTCATGGCTTTAAGCCAAGGAATTCCGAGGAGAATCTGGTCTCGTTGTCCTAACCGCATAATATTGAATTTCCCAAACATGACACGCTCATCAACCTTGACATGGAGCATGCAGTATCTGGAAATTAACCCCCCTTTTGAATAACTTCCATCGACCATTGTTACTGTGAATGGCTTTTTAAGCAGGTGGGTTTGGATGTGGTGGTCTTTGACAAACTGATCGGAGATGAATGTGCGCGCTCCGGAGTCTATAACGGCTGTGGTTTCGACTGGATCCTTACGAACTCGGGAGAAAAGGGTAATCGGGATGCGCATTTCTTTTCTTTCTCCTACTTTGCGTACAAGTCGTAAGGGTACAATAGGGAAGTCTGTCGTCGACTCAGCTTCCCAAATTAAAAATCCTCAGCGAGCCTTTGGGCTTCTTCTTTGGTCTCGGTTCCTTCTACTTCGATCTCCTGCTTCCTAACAGGGATCTTCTTCTTCAGGCACCAGTTGGCACAGTGTCCCATCTGGGTGCAGTGGAAGCACTGGACTTTCTTCATATACTCGCAGTGATCTGCGTCAGTAAGATGATCTACCTCCATGGCATCAGGGTCAGATCTCTTGGAGTTGGGAACGTACTTCTGTCCATTCTTCTTCTTCCCATTCCCATCTCCTTTCCTTACTGCGAAGTATTGTTCCCAGTTGGCATTCTGGATGATGGCGGCTGAGATATAAGATTCAATGGTGACAGGGACAGTTTCCATCTGACAGATGGCGCGTTGGAGACTGGGTTTAAGCCCTTGCTCAAAGAAGTAGATGAGAGCAGTACTCTCTTTGAGGGCTGCCTCAGCCATGAGAGTGCGGAACTCGGCGATGTACTCCGTGAGGCTCCTGGTGTGCTTAATGCGTCCTATCTTGGTCATGGCACTGACCTTCTCGTCAGCGGTGATGAACGAGGCTTTGAACTTCTTCTTGAAGTCCTTAAACTTTCCCCATGCTTCTCCTGCTTCAAACACCTTAGTGTAAAAGTTAAGAGCCCATGCTCCTGCTGTCCCATTCTTCATGTAAGCGAGGGCGGTGGCGATCTGTTTCTCATCAGTGTCGTAGTAGGTGGCATTAATAGAGAAGTAGGTTTTTACTGAATACAACCATCTCTTGGCATCTGCAGGGGTTCCATCGAATTGTGTGGGCAACCCTGCCTTGAGTTTGGGTGTGGTGATCTTTACTGATCCTGACATGATGTCTTCGGTATCGGTGGTACTTGTATGTATTAGTCAAGCTTTGGTCTGGGCTGCATCATGGCAGATTCAGGGTTCGCTTTGTGGCGAGTCTGGCTGAATGTCGGTGGTGTCTGGGGGATCTGATGTCGTGGCGCTCACGGATGTGTGGCATGCGAAAGACTTGAATCTTTTGTTATGACTGGGATGGGCTCATTGAGCGACGGCTCAAAAGAGAGCAGCGATCGACAACGGTATCAGCGCTTTAAGTACAAAAGGGTACTACGCTGTCAGACGACTAAGACAGGTTTGTGCTGTGAAGCAAGATGAAACTGGCTAAGTCGAATATAATCGTGTTCGGCTAAGACTTAGGAGTGCTAAGACTTAGAAAGACGACTTCACAATGATGACTAGAGTTGAGAGGCTCTAGCGAAGGATGTTCCAGGTAAAACCCAGTAAGATTCAAGTGAGGAATCTACAAGTACAGGAAGGCCTTTAAATACTAAAGTACATAGGGACTTTAGGGCAGGTCTGAGATAGATATAAATGGTGGATAACCATGTTTGGTATACAGCGATGTGAGTCAATGGAAGATGATGGAACATCGTGGAATATATGAGTCAATAGAATGTCACTGAATGATGACATCAATAGAATGAGGCAGAACATGGTAGAACAAAGTGTGAACATACAGTCAAGTGACTGTGGGAGAAGTATCAAGGTCATATGACCGTGTAAGAGTACAACCGATAAGGTAATAATGACATAAGCAGGTGAAAATGAATAGGGGTATACAGTGATTGTAACAGTCACTGCAGATCCTTCTTCTTTCCTGATGCCAGAGTCACTCCATCATTTTCACAAAATGTTCTTTGACCATGACTGTGCCTGGTGCACTGACGTAGTCAGTGCCAAAGAGATTGACTTTCATTTTTCATTACTTCAGATGTGCACTGGGTATCGTACTTTTAAAGAAGGTATTTCTAATTTGAAGCAAACTTCGGGATGAGACCATCACAAGATCCAGCACTATATTGTTGGTGTTATTGTTGGTGTTATTGCTGGTGCTGCTCCTGCCCAATTCGTGATGGCCATCTGGACCCTTCTTGATTTCAGATATCTTGCTCAAGCTCTGTGATTTTCCGATGAAACTCTAACAGAGTTAGATGTCATATCCCATACATCTGATCTCAGATCCAATCAGATCTGATCAATCCTACTTCTGTCTGGACCATGTATCCGATCCGGATCATCCATCCAAAACCCCTAGCTTCTCGTGTTCTAAGTCCACTGTGCATACTTGCTTCTATCCCCTTTTGGTGATTCACCTGTACCGGTATCCCGGCTATGTATATTCCTGTCCTGCTTACTGATCTGTTACCTGTGCTACATATCTGACTCACATTTAATGATCTGCTGTGCATTTACTAATAGACTTCCGTTATACTTTGTACATAGCCCCCTGGTCCCAGACTCACTGATTATCCATGCTAGCTATCTGCAGTATATAAACTGCATGTACAACTCTATAGAACCTTAGTTTGAATATCATCTTAGATTCTGCTCATTCCGTTCCTCCGAACTTGAGTCTCTTCTAGTTCTATTATCTTCCAAGACTTAGGATTGATTCCTAAAGTCTACACTTCCGACTCTACCTTCGGTAGTCCATATCTGTTAGTTTCTAGTTCGGACCTTGTCCAGTACTAGCCTTATACCTTAAACCCATCCATATGTTCCAGATACCCTTCGGACGTATCATTTCCATCTGCACGTTCTGGATACCCTTTGGATGCATCATATCTGATACCTTCAGACCTTCGGATCTGTTATGTGAACACTTCCAGATCTTTGGATGCATATCACTCCTCTGAAATAAGGGGCATTACTCAGGAAATGGGCACAGTGTATGAACTGAGTTGAGTATGGTCTTAACATTAGATAACTGTCTCCGACTCTTCCATGAACATAAACAAAGCATCATTGATGCAGGTGCCCGGAGAAGGAAGGATGGCGGTGTAAAGACTACAATCTAGCTAGTATGATAGCGAACTACCACCTAGGCTAGTATATGTCGAAGTCTACCTAGCTGCTATACTTGCAAGGCAAGAACGTTCGACCTGAGGGGTTGCTGGTGAATATACTTCATCAAACACTGATATGAGATGCATGATACCCCTATAAAGTGATGCTGATGCTAGTGGTAGTGTTACCACTGATAGCGCTATGGATTCCGTGGATGCCGACATTAAGTGTCCTGTGAAAAATAGGTACCAATGATGCTGGTGACACTGATGATATCATGAGGAGTGCTAATGTTGAGCGCTATGATAGCATGTACCGATAACTGTGATAGTGCTGTATACCGAGAGACAGCAAAGAGCGATAACGTGATGACGATGATACTGATGATACTGATGGATACCGGTGCTTAGCGAAGATAGCAGTGAGGGTAGCATCGGGAGTGAAGACCGTCAAAGGATTCTTTAGAGATATTTGGATTTCAAAGAAGATGTATTTCTGTATAGTGAAAGCAGTAGCAGTACAGGAATCCCATCTAATGAGCGATATGATATAAGAAAAATGATTGTAAGTGACTTCTCCTACCACTGTACAGTAGAAGGGGAGTGTCGAATGGAGGAGAAGTCAGCAGTCTTTTATCATACATCGTAAGTATGTGGAATCAATAGGTGAGAATAGTAGCGAGTATGTGAGACTTAGCCGTAGTAATATGTAATAGTGCTGCATGTGCTGCAGCACATGTTCTACATGTAATAAAGCTTGCCGTGGGATCAGCAGCGGTAGATGGGAATATACTATGCACCAAATGGAACTAGTTGGCATGGCATGGGCATTTGATGGGCATCAGCTCATGGAATGTGTCTCAGTACTGCAGTATGGTAGTCCAGCAAGAGTGTGGTAACCTTGGTAACTGTATATATTGATAGCATTAGGGTTAGGGGTGGTCACGCTACGTGGTATAGGGGCTAGACAATAATGAAAATGGACCTATGCAAGGCTAGCACCAGCTAGACTGTCACAGTGGGTCCAAACCATGGGCAATTCCCAAGTTAGAATTGCTCCAAGGGGTAGTGCCAAGTATCCAGTCGCATGGTACACTCATGCAGTGGTCTGCAGATCTGACCAAGCATGCGCATATCACTGTTGTGAAGGTGCCTGCAAGAGCTGGAAATAACCATGACCATGTGACAAAGTAGATCTCTTTGATCTTGCGCTTCGTGTATGTGAACAGAAAGATATTGATGATGAAAGTGATGACAAAGCCATCAATAGCAAGATGGTCCGATGTCCTATCAAGGACTATTTCTCACATGCCTGTCGATTCATTGATGGCAATTATCCAGGAGCACCTCGTCATTATCACACATTCTCAACTTCTGTTGCAGCTTATCATCTAGGTTATCAACACGCCCTCACAAATATGACTGTTGATAAAGCTGCTGTCCACTTCTTGCTTCCTGACCTTCACCCTGCAATATCTGATTATCTGGACTGCATTGAGGCACCTGATGACTTTCACATTGGTGGCAGGTGCCAAGCTCACCCTGGTTGTCCTCTTCCTTTTGAATGAATTCAAATCTGGTGCAAAATGCACATGCAATTGAAAAACTTCCATGATGCAAACCAACTTGAACCCTTGCAGACAATACTGGCAGAACCACCCTCAAAGAACTGGCCCTATGGTCAGTACGAGTCAGTCCTCATTAATTTGGACAAAATATCCAAATGGCCAAAGAGCGGTCTTGTTAGAGACGTGCTCGGAGGGTTAATGGATCATAAAGGGCTTTGGCCTCAGCTCATGCGCTGTGCCCCTTACCCGAGTATTGCCCCTTAATTTCGGATGAAGTCCTAGGGAGAGTTCTGGTGAAGTCCAGATGTAGTCCAGACGAACTCTAGGACAGGATAGAATAGGACTGGACTGTAGGACCATAGGACCAAGGGTCCGAAGGTCCGAAGGTACAAGGATCCGACAATCCGAAGGTATGAGGATCTGATGGTCCAAAGGTACGAGGATCTGACAATCCGAAGGTACAAGGATCTGACAATCCGAAGGTATGAGGATCCGATGATCCGAAGGTACGAGGATCCGATGATCCGAAGGTACGAGGATCCGAAGGTCTGAAGGTCCAAAGGTATTAGGATCCAAAGGTCCTAGGATCCGAGAGCAGGAGTAGCGGAGTGTTGGGTGGATCACAGATGGGCGGACGGATGGACGGATGAATAGACAGACAGACAGATAGATGGATGGACGGATGGGTAGACGGACAGATAGATAGACGGACGGATGGACGGATGGGTAGACGGACAGATAGATAGACGGACGGATGGACGGATAGATGGATGGACGGATGGACGGATGGACGGATGGACGGATGGACGGATGGACGGATGGACGGATGGA
>MU172918.1:280314-326375 GCA_016695475.1 Suillus decipiens | reverse complement strand
GCACTTGGATGGGTGATCCAGATCTGATCTGATCTAAGATCGGATGTATGGAATATGACACAAACCAACGAAATTCGTCTCCGAGTTGTATCAGCCTATTTATGACATTGTCATGGAGCTCTACAATGATGTCAAACATGACCCTTATCATTCAAAGAAATGTTGAGCAGTATGCAAGAAATGGGCGCATGCTGCAGGGTATGTATTTTTATTATTGATATCTTGATGCACTTAACAACCATTAACAGTGCTCTTACACGCAATCCATCCAACTGGCACCATAATTGGGGTCTTAAGTTGAAGCTCAACTAGGCACAATTTGTTTTATGATATATGACATAATGATGATTGGATTGGTTGAGCTAATATTAGATTTGAGTCTTGTCAGTCTGTCTTGCCTCTGTCACCTCTCTGTCTTACCTCTGTAGCCTTTCTGTCTTGCCTCTGTGGCCTCTCTGTCTTGCCTCTATAGCCTCTCTGTCTTGCCTCTGTGGCATTTCTGTCTTGCCTCTGTAGCCTCTCTGTCTAGTCTATGATGTGCTCTATACCACTCTGTACAAGCTCTCATATACTTTGTACAACTCTGTACGGAACTGTACAGGCTACCTATGTGTTCTGTATGGAGTTGTGCAGAGAGAACCCCTTCTGTGAGCACTGTGGCACTGTCCAGGGCTGTCCAAGAGTGCACAGTCCATCACTGTTTTGCTGATGTGGCCTAGCTCAGACAGTCATTAATCCCCTCAGGGTGTCCAATTTAAAGGCTGTAATAAAGCATAAAACTCACTTCTATCTCTGACTCATAGAAAGACATGACAAACTTTTGCTTTAAAGCATTAGTACTGGACTATTAAGGACTGAAGTTGGGTTATCTGGTCAGATGAGACCAAAATACATAGAAAGGGGTCATATAGCCTGAAAAATATATAAAAAAGCAAGAGATATACTAGAAGCAGGAGAAGTTAAACAAAGCCTTGACTTTGGAAGATGAAACTTGATGGTACAAGGCTATATGGGATGGAAATTGCCTGTGAAACACAGGGGGTAATAAATACAGAGTGTTCCAGATAGGTGTCTGCTCAAAAGTATGTAGGAGTCATGGATTAATAGAGAAGACACTATTTTTCAATATGATAATGACCCTAAGCACACATCTCAGTTGGCCACCAATGACTTAAATACCATGATATTAGTATTCTATAATAACCAGGACAGTCCCCAAACCTCAAATGTATCAAATATCTCTGGTAATTACTTAAGAAATTGCCTACAGCCTATTAAAATTCACAATAGGGGCTATTTCAGCTATAGGACAAAGTTGTAGCAGGGTAATACAAGATAGCTAGGGAGGAACATCAGAAATTGACACATAATATGTTTAGAAGAGTGGCATAAGTGATTAGAACAAAAGGAGGTCACATAAAGTATTAGAATTATAGAGATTGTGTTGGTCAAACTGAAAGTCAAAAAGTGTCTCAATGAATCACCAAATGAAAATGTCTATATATTCACATGGTGTAAGCGGATTCCCATGCCACAGGGACCAATAAAGAAGCTAAGAAGCAGGGCTTTCTGACACCTCTCTATGGCTTAGTCAGATTCCCACACTCTGACTTACTGTAAAGCAATTAAATGAAGATCCACAAACATTGAAACACTTTTTTGAGCCACTGTATATCCAAACAGCATTCCCCTTTAGGGTCAAACATTCTTGCACTGTGAGTGAAGCAGCTAGGCAAGGCTAAGACCTCAACAATATTTTGGATAGACATTCTTAGTAGTGTCTAGCCATTATTGACTTATGTCAATGTACCAGAACTATTTCTAGATGGCAGGAGATAATGATAAGACTATTTGGATGAAGTCCAGAATAGAATGGGTGAAGGATGATCCACAGAAGCTGGAGGATAGGATAGGACAGGACCATAGGACCAGGGGTCCAAAGGTACAGTGGTCTGAAGGTAGTTTGAAGGTCCAAAGGTATGAAAGTCCAAAGGTAGGAGTAACAGAGTGATGGATGGTTGGACAGATAGACAAATGGATGGGTGGATGGATGGATGGATGGAGGAGCAGAACTCTGTGGATCTAAGGGGAGGTATGACTACTATAGAGGAGTAGGTCCAGAAATTATGTAGAGAGAGTATAGACTACTTCAGACAAAGTCTGAAGCAGAAACAGACAGAGTAAGACTACCACAGGTAGAGCTGAACATAAGACAGATGAAAGACTAGAATCAGACAAAGTCTGAAAATGATTATATGACAAAGAGTCAAGACTCCAGATTAGAGAGTGATCACATAGTCTAGAGCCAGAGACTTACAAGAGCTAAAGCCCAAGTGAGAATGGAAACAGAGTTATATTGACAAGAGAATAAGTAGAAATACAAGTAATGATCAGACTAAAGTATCTAGGAGTCCAAGTCTGAGTTTATATACTGTAAGTAACATAATGGAAGATCAATAAGCACAGTCCAAGGCTATGTATGTAGCACACAGAAACATAATAGTTTGCTTGACAGATCATGGCTATGAGCTCAGAGATGAGACTTTGTATGGAATAACTTATTAAGATGGAAGGCAGAGATAACTGAAAGCTGGAGGCAGGGATAACCAAGAAACAGGGACACAGGTATATACTAAAAGGGGTAATGTGCAGGTGTGCAGGAATAGTTTCAGATATGGACATGGATTAGATATGGACATGGATTGGATGTGTGTCTCAGATTGTATCAGACAAGTGTGGGTCAGATGTGTGAACTGGACTGGGTGGGGATTGGATGGATATTGTTTGGATATATGGATTTGGACAGGATATCATAGTAGAAGTGGAGTGTAGAGTCCAGTATATGATATTGACCCAGTGTTGACAAACCATGATATCATAGTTATGCAGCAAAATTGTGTTAAAATTCATGGGCAGACAGGATACCCTCATGATGTTTCTGACATAAAGCAGCAATTTCAGACCCAAAGGGTGAATTTAGATGACACACAATGAGAATGAGGAGCATGCAAGCCATTTCACAGAAATTGAGGTAAGAAATAGCAGGCTCATTTGCAATGTCAAATTCCAATGGAGCTGTTGCATAATGTAGGGTAGCACAAGTCAGATCAGCTGAAAGACTGTTTATCAGAAAGTATAACTGCCATCCTTCCTTCAGAATGTTAACCACAAGACCATGATCAATCAAGTCATTTGGGTCCAACTGCAGGGAGAAGGCCATGGACTTGGAATTTGAGACCTGCTGCAGGAATAAGGCCAGAAGGAGCATGAACTGAGCAGAGAGTTAGAAAGCACAATGAAAGAGGTGCAGAGTAAGACATATAGACAGTGTGCAAAGATACACAAACATGCAAAAATGCATAGCATGACCCTCAAACAAGGAAGAAAAAGACCAAGCATCAAATGCTACATTGGCAAAAATGGAACCTTAAAAGAGGAGAAGAACCAAAGAGACCAACAGAAGTACAGAAGTAGCTTACCAAGAGAGGGAGATGATGCTGAGTTGATTAGCTGGAGGAATGCCAAGACCTGATCTGATGCTAGTGGAGGTTGCTGCTAAAGTGGTGGAGTTATTGCAGGGACAGGTCCTGGTGTGGAGGTGGGATATGCAGGTGCTGGTAGGCAGGTGGACAAGGTGGCTGCTGGTGAGGTGGCCACTGGTGAAGGAGAAGTAGCAGATGGAGTAGGAGTGGTAGTGAAGGCAGATGCAGCCAACACTGACAATAAAGCTGCTAAGGAGGCCCAGAAGCTGGGTGTTGGCTAGGGAAGGTGGGTCAGAGGGAAGAATTTCTGGGCTAATGATGCTGATGAAGTGGGTGCAAGGACATCTGGAGCCTTTTCCTTTCATTTGCCCTTCTTTGGTGTAAAGACTACAATCTAGCTAGTATGATAGCGAACTACCACCTATGCCAGTATATGTCGAAGTCTGCCTAGCTGCTATACTTGTAGAGCAAGAATGTTCAACCCAAGGGGTTGCTAGTGAATATACTTCATCAGATGCTAATGTAAGATGCATGATACTACTATAAGATGTTGCCCAAGGTAGCAGTAGCATTGCCACTGGTAGCACAATGATAACCATGGATGCTGATGCTAAAGTGTGCTGGGTATGATGGATACCAGTGATGCTGATGATACCAATGGTACTGGGAGTAGTGCTAACAATGAGTGGTGTGATAGCGTGTGCTGATGACTATGATAGCACTATATGCCAAGGGACAGCAATGAGCGATGACATGATAATGATGATACCGATGCTTAGCGATGGTAGCAGTGAAAGCAAATGAGTATAGCGATGATAGCATCGATAGTGACGGGTAGGGTGATGATAGCATCAAGGGCGATGAGTATAGCAGGATGGCAAAGACTGTAAAAGAATACTTGGAGATAATGAATTTCAAAGAAGATGTATTTCGAGTAGTGATAGCAGTAGCGGTATGGGGATTCCATCAAATGAGTGATATGATGTAAGAAATAATAATAAGTGACTTTTCCTACCACTGTATGGTAGAAGGGGAGTGTAGAACAGAGGAGAAGTCAGTAGTCTTTTATCATACTTCATAAATACATGGAATCAATAGGCGAGAGTAGTAGTGAGCATGTGAGACTTAGCCATAGTGGTATGTAATAGTGCTGCATGTGCTGCAGCATGTGTTCTACATGTAATAAAGCTTGCCATGGGATTAGCAGTGGTAGATGGGAATATACTACGTTGTGACAGTCTAGCTGGCACTAGCCTTGCATGAGTCCATTCCCATTATTGCCTAACCCCTATACCACATAGCGCAACCACCCCTAACCCTAGCGCTATCGATATATACAGTTACCAAGGCTACCACTCCCTTGCCGGACTACCATACCACAGTACCGAGACACATTTCCATGAGCTGATGCCCATTGAATGCCATGCCATACCAGCTAGTTCCATTTGGTGTGTAGTACATTCCCATCTACTGCTGCTGATCCCACAACAAGCTTTATTACATGTAGAACGCGTGCCACAGCACATGCAGCACTATTACATATTGCTAGGGCTAAGTCTCGCATACTCGCTACTACTCTCGCCTATCGATTCCACGTACTTATGATGTATGATAAAAGACTGATGACTTCTCCTCCATTAGACACTCCCCTTCTACCATACAGCGGCAGGAGAAGTCACTTACAATCATTTTTATATCATATCATTCATTAGACAGGATTCCTGTACCGCTACTGCTCTCGCTATATGCAATTAGATTTTCTTTGAAATCCAAATATCTTTGAAGGATCCTTTGACGTTCCTCACTCTCAAACGCTTCCCTTACCGCTATCTTCGCTGAGCACCGGCATTCATCGGTATCATCGGTTGCATCACTATCACGCTATCACTCTTCACTGACCCCCAGCATACTGTGCTATCACAGTTATCGGCATACGCTATCATGACACTCATCATTAGCGACCCTCACGGCATCATTGGTATCACCAGTACTATTGGTATCTATCTTTCGCACGGCGCTTAACATTGGCATCCACAGAATACGCAGCACTATCAGCGGCAATGCTACCACTAGCATTGGGATCACTTTATAGGAGCATCACATGTCTTATAGCAGCGTTTGATGAAATATATTCACCTGTAACCCCTTGGGTTGAACATTCTTGCACTGCAAGGATAGCAGCTAGGCAAGCACTCAACATATACTAGTCTAGGCGGTAGTTCGCTATCAGCTTAGCTAGATTGTAGTCTTTACAATGCACCAAATGGAACTAGTTGGCATGGCATGGGCATTCAATGGGCATTGGCTCGTGGAACATGGCTCAGTACTGCAGCACAGTAGTCCAACAAGGGTGCGGTGTGATGGTCAAACATTCTGTGACCTGTCAATAGTCATTTTTATGAAGTTTCCACCAAACCCCATCATGTCTGAAGCCATTTACACCAAACCCCATCATTTCCGAGGTTTCAGACCCTCGGACCCATGCAGTTTCTGAGATTCCCATGCTTTGGAAACCTTCACACTTGTCCTCCCCATGTCCAGTCCAGTCCTAGCTAGCTCCACTGGTGTGTATTCATTGATATTTCCATTCCTGATGCATTGTGCAGCATTATTATATGTATTCTCACAAGCCACAGTACCTCATGGCTTATTACATAGAATTTCAGACCCAAAGTGAATTTGCCTAGTTTTGCCTATAGTACTCCAGAATTTCATGTAGTATGTTATAAGGGACCTGTAGACACTATTCCAGACCATCCTGTAGAAGGGGGATCGCCCCAGATACTTGGTCCCTGTCTAACAAGCCATAGGCAGGCAATATCATATTCCATTCATTATCATTGAGCGAAACTCTTATCCCATCATTATATTGACCCTCACTAGACATCTATAACAACCTGAAGTACTTGCACTCTTTCCTTCCCCTCTCTGACATTACCAACCTGTGGACCCAAAGTTCCCGCACTTCGGACATCACATATAGCCATCAGATTTGACCATAGAGCTTCGGACTTTTGTGTCCCATATAGTGCACACTTTCTTTTACCTCAGTAGACAGCAGATCCCTTGGGTCAAACGTACTTGTCCTACAAGTGTAGCAGCTAGGCAAGACTTCAACATATACTAGCATAGGTGGTAGTTTGCTATCATACTAGCTAGATTGTAGTCTTTACAGTGGTATCCTCAGTAACTGTATATATTGATAGTGTTAGGGTTAGGGGTGGTCGTGCTATGTGGTATAGGAGCTAGACAACAATGGAAATAGACCTATGCAAGGCCAGTGCCAGCTGGACTGTCACAACAGTAACCAGTAAGTGTGCAGTATCCTCAGTAACTGTATATAGCAATAGCGGTGGGGTTAGGGGTGGTCATGCTATGTGCTATAGGGGCTAGATAAATATGGAAATGAACCTATACATGGCCAGTGCTAGCTGGTCTGTCAAACCAAGCTGCCCCTGCATGGGCATTTCATGGCAGAGTAAGGAGGCAAGGCTGGATTCAGAGGCTGTGGGGGAGATGTGGGCAAGCAAGAGCAGCAGGCACCAGTTTCAGGGGAAGTCAGCAGGTCCAGCATTATTTTTGGCACAGGGCAGCCTGCAATAAGGGCAGCCTCTAGGTCACCCTGATGAAGAGCTGATGGAGAGCCTGGCTCTGGCTCTGGGGAAGGAGCAGGGGATGGAGAGTGAGAATGGATTATGATTGAGAGTGAGAAAGGGCAAGAGGAGCATGGAGGTTTGGGGCAAGAGCAAGAGGAACAAGGAGGATTGTGATGAGGGGACTGCTCATAAGCAAGACAGAAGCAGAGAGAAGAACCCAGAATCTTGAGTGAGCACAAGGAGCTCTTGCAGATGACAGTCAGAGCTCTACTAGGTGCAGAATGCAGAGACAGATGAGAGAGTCCATCCAGGCAAGGAAGATGCATTGCCAACAATGCAGTGAAGTTCAGACTCTGACTCAGCCTGAGACCTGGCTCTATGGTGTTTCATGCCTCACACCTAGAGTCTCCATATGTTTTGACAAAGTTTCCACAGTCAAAAAATGCAGTGGTCATGCATGACAATGAATATTAAGCAGCAGTGCTCAATGTTTGTGCTTCACGCCATGTATGGTAGCATGCATGTTCTATCTGTGATCCTACTGAGGGCTCACTACAGTAAAAACATGCATGGCTACAGTACTACAATCCTAGTTGTATCATGCACAAAGAGGACAGTATGGACTGGATTCATTGAGAAATCTATTAAGGCAAACTTGTTAGTCTCGAATTTGGAGTTGTGAGTGCATGACCAGTCATAACCACTGCCCGGCTGTTCAAGCATGTCGGCAAGGATTCTGTGCGTGGTTTCGAAGTCTTTACCAATGGCGATGAAAGCAGTACCGTCTACAAAAGCAAGGGCGAGTTCTATGAGTGCTTCGTTACCCCGTCGAGCTAACAAAGAAGTTCCTTCTACAAGGCGAGCCGCGCAACGGTAATATTCACTTGTACTGCTATAATCTAATCATTCAGAAACTCAACTAAGGAATAAGACCTCCATAGCCTATTTAAGAGTCCGTACAACCTTCAAATACGTATGCTGCTTTGCGTCCGAGAAACGATGCTTCAAATACTTCGGCAATTCCATATTAGTTGGTGGTAGCATCAGTGAACGGGGTTTTGGCAAAACCGACGCGGGACCCGGCGATATCGAACGATGCGTAGAAACGCTGGAGGAATACATAGCCAATACGAAAGTCATATCCATTGCCAACGGGTGTGCCAAGGCTTTTGAACGCAAGATATATACCACTGTCAAACCCATTAATCTTGTAGTTGAGATAACGAGGCCAGATTTGGGCGTTACGGGTGAGACTGTACGTTTGCTGCCATGCAAAATGGTGAACAAGGGATGTGAGGGTTGATAGAATTTACATACGTCCCCAATATGGAACTTCAGGTCATCCAATGCATCATACTGCTCAGGGGTAATAGAGAGCAGTTTAGTCTTCGGACTAAATTTAGCGCCAGTTGCAACCTTGTAATTTTTATAGGCATCTATCAAATGTTGATTAGAATGCATAAAAAATTACTCGCTAACCCTAAATACATACCGGAGGCAAGGTAATTAAAGGTGCAGCCACAATCCACGATACCAGAGGCGGTGGGTAAGATCTCCGTGGTGCCATAGGTAATCCTCTGTTCGATACCCCAATACTTCGATGCGGGAGGGGTTTGGGTGACATCACTGAAATAAAATAATTACTATCAGTCTGGATTGATCTAGGAGATGAGGTAGCTTACGTATATACGATTTCGCCGGTGTAGAGGGCATGATCAGGTTCACCGAAGTTGAGTATTCCACCGTCGTTTTCCCCACCGGAGGGCCGGAAAAATATACCAACAAGGGGCTGGGAAATGCTGCCGGTGTCAAACAGGCGCTGAGTGATGGTTTCGAGCTCCATTTCCGGATTATTTGTCACGACGCCGACTGACAAGGGCGCAGGCCCGATGCCAAGGACACCGTTATAATCCATGCCCCCATAATTAGAAGCAACACCGATTATCATCGTGGTAGTGAATGCATCACCGAAAGTGAGCAAATCACTGAATAGACGTCCTATAGATGATCGTGGGTATTTTCAACTTATGATAGTGTTGTATGTCATACCAGCGAAGAAGGCAGATGTGTAGTCTACTTCCACCTCCAACGGAGTCTCGAAGCTGGAGGCGGTTATTTCGTACTTCTTGTTGGCGCCAACCCATGTGACCGCGCTACCGCTGTCGACAATCAAGTCGTCTTCAGTAATACATTAGCAGCCGCATGTCTCTCAGCGTTGAACTTACAATATGTGGGGGGATGGCCAATGCCAACTGATATGAGTGAGCACCACTTGTCATTTTCCAAAACAGCATTAGCACGTCGGTCATGCGTGCTGTTGTCCCTGAAGGCCGCTACGCGAGCTTCATCCTGCTGTACCTGGTTGGTACCATTGGAGAATTTTAGCCTCCTGGTTATGGGGAAGGTGACGCGGGAATTGCGAACTTCAACGGGCGATCCCGTGACTGACAAAGCTAGGAGTATCAACAAGGGTACGGCGGAGAACATGGTTTGCTGGAAAGCTATATCATACTCAGTTGCTCAATATATATGTGCTAGCGAACACGATGGCAAAGTTCGGGAACCATAGTCACGTCAGTCCCCCTCGAAAAAACGATGACGAAATAGTTGCGATCCGAGTCATCACGAGATTTGACTTCCTGATAAAATGTACGATTGGTGGGAAGTGTATGGATCATGATTCACGTGCCAGCGTTTCTTGGACTCACCTAGAGACCTCATCATACTGTTATACCAATTTGAGCCACATTTCAATTGCTCCACTACCGCATGTACGACGCCAGTAAAAATGTTCAAAAGCAGGTGTAATCGTTCACCAGGATGACGTGGCTAAGGTGCCCAACATTTCCATCGCGTTCGCTGGCACTTGTATAATGGCCGCCGAGCATAGTGCTGCCGCAGTCCGGTTCTGAATATTCCCAGTGAAAACTGGTTATGACGAAATAAGTTGAGATGTGTCATTCAGGCAGGGACATATAGGAACACGTACAAGCCTACAGCGCCCCATACTCGAACTTGACACCTGCTTTGAGCGTTTTTACTGGCAATGTTACGGTCGTACATGCAGTAGTGGAGCAATTGAAATGGGGCTCAAGTTGGTATAACAGTATGATGAGGTCTCTATGGTGCGAATCAGATGCCGCTTACTTTGTGCAAGCGCCAAATTGAAGGCGAAAATTCGAAGATGATGGCAGCATCCCTCAAATATGTACAGTTGAAATGGTGACGTCATAATGCATACCGATGCGGACCGCCAAAATGTTCACCTATTACTCCCACCTTTCCAATGTTGTGATATTGCACCATTGCTGCCTTCAAGATCCAGTAGCGTCAAGTTCGTATGTTTTGTGAGTATTCTTATTGTTCTTTCTTTATATTTCAGCTAGAAAGTTTTTTATTCAATGATAGATTCAATTCACCTTGAAATTACACTGTGGCAGCCTGTAGCAGCATGGAAACTTTGGGGCGACTTTTAAATTACCTTCTACCACCATTTGGAATGGGGTTACTGCATTGCAAATTGAGGTAAGAGTCATCATAAGACATGTTGTACCTCATTTTTGCCAATGGCTCGAGATTCTATGGCAATGTGCATCGGACCGAACAATAATCGGACAGCCCCCCATCAATTATCGCATATCGTCACTCGGCGAAGGCTCAAAGATCCTAAGTTTCAAGTCAGAGTAGCTTGAAATTGGACATCCGAATCGTCATCCGTCCTATGGCATACATACTAGATTGAACATGACCACCTTAGTATATGCCAAACAGGAAACTAGGGTAAAATCATGTTTTCTTTCACAAAAGGTTCAAAGATCCAAATAAGCGACTGACGACATATGCGAGGCTTCGATCTACAACACTGATATCACCGTGATAAATCGTGACCGAGCAGGCACTTACCTGCCAAGCAGAATCCGGCACCAAGACTCGCCGCAGACACCTATTAGGCTATGAGTAGTAGTACCACGAGTCAGGCTAACAAACAGTATGATTGTCATGAAAGTTTAGGAACGGGCTGGCTCGACCGACAATTTTAAATTCGAATTGGTTCGAAATCTACTATAAGAAATCAATCCAAGTACTAATATGATGAAACACGAGGTACAAACTTCTTCTCATCATTAAACGGCTTTGAGCGAGCTTCATAAGATCGCTTATCTCCACTCAAGTCTATGAAATCATGATGTGCACAGGGCTGTACACATTCAAATTTCCGAGTCACCGTGAGCATGTTGGTGTCGAATAGGAGCGGGAAAAAGAAGATAGCCCACGTAAAATAGCAAACACATTGATAAGACCCTTACATGCTCAAGCTCAGCTCGAAGCTGCGGCTTGCTAGCCTAGGCCCGCCAGGCGACCCAGACGTGATAATCTTCCAAAGCGTTATCATGATACTGTGCCCTCCTATAGCCATCGAGCAACTACAACAGAACCGATGTCTTGCCAGTTTTAAGACAGCAGTTTTGATCCTGGAGAAATTTTTGCGTCGACTGCGCAGCCTAAGTATGGTATATCAGCGTCCATAAAGTAGTAAAGCCCTAACTTTATAGCCCTGGCAGAAAAACCGGGGCTCTGCGTCGATAACGACTTCTATATCCTCCTTGATATGCTCAAAGACTGCCGCATCTCGTGTCTTGAATTCCAGCTCCTCGAGCGGTTGTTCAGCTATTTAAATCAATGTCTGATCATTGAACAGCTTGCGGAAAAACATAGGGTGTGAGGCTGCTTTGTGTAAATCCATGAGCACGTCGAAGCTGTTTTTCCGGGTATTTGTCCCTGGCACGAGGATTGGCTTTCGTCTTCTTCTTGTAGCTTTGTCATTCATAATTTAGTTGCATTGTTGTAGTAATGTGTATTGATACTTTGGGGTGTCTTTTGTTTTGGTTTGATCCGCTTGGGGCGGGATGGCGCCTAGCGCTGTTGGGCGCGGTGTTGACGAGGTCTTTCGGGGTCCTTGTCGGGGTGCCACTTGGTTCAAGTCCAAGGGGCGATCGCTGAAGTTCTTACTGTCGTCTATCATGTATCACCTATTAAAAGGCTTACATGAATACTTGACGAGGTAAGGCTTCATATTCACTCCTTCACCTGCATCTCAAGATGACAGGAAAGAAGAGTTTTCAGTGATCATCATCGGCCTTGATGGTGCTGGCAAAACCGTGCGTCTTGCTCCTCACCGTCGAATTCGAGTCCATCGCGTTGAGAAAAGACTCTGAGACTAGACGCTTTTGGAGAAAATAAAGACTTTATATAACGAGACTCCTGGGCTTGACCCATCCAAGATTGGTCCGACTGTGGGGCAAAATAGTACGCATCTCTCAGAAGTCCAGTTTCGATTTATGCGTTTATCAATGTAAACTTGACACGCAGCGGGCAAAATATCCCTCCCATCCAGTATCTTAAACTTCTTTGACCTCGGAGGACAACGTGGCATCCGGTCTATCTGGCACAGATACTACGACGACTGTCACGCCGTAGCGTACGTTATCGATGCACAAGACCGGGAGAGGCTCAGTGAGGGCTGGGAAGTCTTTGGTACGTACGCACTCTTCACTACTCCCTCAACCATCATGAAGTGACGAATCCAAAACAAAACACTCATTTCCATCTCGCACAGACACGGTCCTCTCTTCCCCCCAAACGCTCAACATCCCCCTCCTACTCCTTGCAAACAAACAAGATTCCCCTTCAAGCCTCAGCGTCTCAGAGATAAGGCAGGATTATGAGGATTGGGATCAAAGGAGGAGGGAGAGCGCGAGGAGGAGGTTTGGCGAGGATGAGGATGCGGAAATGGAGAGGAAACGAGAGAGGATCGCTAGTCTAGATGTTTTGGGCGTTTCGGCGCTTGATGGGTGAGTACGTTTCACGTGCGTGTGGGGTTGGCTGACAGGATTGGCCTTTCAGAGCTGGCGTTCGCGAGGCTGTGGATTGGTTGTTCTTGCGTGTCCAGAATAGTAGACGGTATGGGACCTAAATTGGGTGGTTTTTGGTTACCTTTCTGATTTGGTGTTTTTGCGCAGTGACTTGGCGGATCGGTAGCGAGGCTTTGAGGGTCGATTTATGTCGGCAGTGTCGTCTGCCCGTGTACTTGCATGTACGGGGGCTACGTGTCAAACGTCTCATTGGATGGGAGCTTTTCGTGATAATTTGATGTGATGGCATTACCAGATTATTGGTTGTTGATTTGGTTCACAGGTATGTCCTCCCTTCATGCGACCCCAACCGTGATGGGGGTATTCTGTGCTAGTGTAAGCACCCTATATTCTACCTTTACTTGTGCGATGGTCACAGCTATAAACTTCGTAACCTGCTATCAATCTGGTGTGCGCATCTGCTCAGCCTTCAAAGATCCACGTTTCACCTTTCCGAGGTTCCTTGAACTGCTACATCCTCGTTATATGAGCACTAAATAGTCGTGCGTTTTTCACTGGTTCCCGGGTTCTGTGCCATCCCTTTGTTTGAACTGTTCGTTATTCATGATCTTTTCCGGCGCAGCCCCATGTTAGACAACGCTCATGACATGGTCTATGCACCCGGTGTGTCAGCACGCCCTCAGGCATTTGCCCGCCTTTCCGCTATGTGGTGCTCGCTTTGGCAGTGCTATTTTGTTCTTATCACTAGTTCTCTAGGTTGGATTTGTGTACGCCAATTAAACATCTTCAAATATGCTTGTATATGGAATATTTCAACCGCAAGTTCTGCTGAGAAGTCATGGTTACCGTTCTTGGTGACGTACAGTCCTGGCTATGGACTTCGTGTCAAGGTGCTCATGAGGCAGTGCCCCGATAGTAAGTACATAATTTTCTTTATATTTGTTACACCATGGAAGCTGATACTCGCAGAGGACACGTCCCTAGGAATCCTAAAGTAACCCAAACAGTAAGATTCTTTATTCCCTCTGGGCTGATTGAGCGTACTTCACATCTGACGCTGAAAGCGCAGGAATGCCGAGGAATGCACCTGGTAAGATTTGACTATTGAACCCACTCTAGTTGACAACCTTCGATCCTCGAATTGATGACGTGTACTACGCCTGCCAGCTTTGAATTGGCCTCTAATCGAAGGTGGCCGTGAGCCCGATTGTTGTGCGCATGATGCGAGATATTCTGGTCCATTCTATACTGAGGAGATCAGTGGGTGGGTTGACGCAACATCCTATTGGTGTGCCCAAACCTGTCTTTCGTTTCGGAACATCGTATCAGCATAGAAAATGCTAGACATCATTGCTAGTCACTTGGACGTGCTCGTGGAACACCATCATACTCATGACAGTCCCTGCATCGGAGTCATCTACAAGCCTAGCATGATATTTTCGAACATCGAGGAGGAGGCGCGGTCCCAGTATAAACATCTGCACGTTTAAGAGAATTCGGATAGCACCACCATAGATCCAAGGGACTATGGTAGTTGAGTCCTGTGAAAATCATGAACAATGATCGCATGCAGATCAGTGGCAGACCGGTGTACCAAAATTGTCGGAGACAAGGAGCCAAGTTGGAAGGAAGACACAACAACATAACTAGCATATGCATAACTTCAGTACCGAGGGACAATCTCATTCTAAATATGAGCTAACCTTGCAAAGTAGAGCACATGCGATTTTATCAACACTGTGAAGCAGTCCCCAGTGGTCCATCTTGTCCATGGTTGTTGCAGTTCACGAAGGTGCTTTATAGCACTCCAAAGTGCGAGGCACAACGTGAGGACCTCCCATGTGATGCCAAGCAACCAAAACTCGGCCGTCAGAGGTACGCTTCCCCCAATACACTGATGGGTGCCAGGGAGGATAAGGTTATCTGATATTCGTTCCATGAGCTTGACCATCCACTTCAATCTTTCGGCCATAAATAACCTTACCACCTAAGATCTGGCGGGTTTGTATTGCGGCAATCACTCCACAAGCAATCATGATAGCGAGAAAGGTCACAACGAGAAGGATGAGTACCTTCCTCGATTGTTGATACATGGCAAATAATCGAGTAATAGTGATGACTTGCATGATGTCTCAGCAAAGTCGATATCACTGGATATTGCAGATGAGTAGCTCACCATCCAGCATGCAGTCGACGACAAAACCTATGCACCATAGTGCAGAGTCGATGATTTCACCTGAAAAGATGAGCTTCGAAAAACTGCACAATGCAACTAAACTTACAGCTATGACACTTGTTATATTAAATCGATGAGCTAGTCAAGAATCTCACTCACTCCTACATCGGAGAGCAGTTGGTGTGTGAGAATGACAGGCATCAGTGTAGAATGCTCACTTTATTGGTTAACGAGTTTGATGGAAGAATTACTTGATGCCACAGGTTAGAAAAAAGAAACACAGTGGACGTCGGACGTACAAAATACATAGATACTGATTGTGAAAGATCATTCAGTAGCACAACACCAAATCTTTAGACAACCATACGCAGCAAATGATATCCCAATGTAGCGCACCTAGAAGACTTTGAAGTAAGCACAACCTGTCAACCGTGCTTATCGAAAGACTAGGATACGTACGCCAAGAAAAAGAGTAGTCGTAAGGGACCAACGTTGCCTCTGCCCCGAATAAATTGTATTGTCCCGTTGTTTTCGTGTTTGAGACGCTGCTCACCCAGATCAGTTCAACCTAGTATAAAATCATTCCTAGTGAGATGGGCACTCGGAAATCACACCAACTTACCTCTTCTCCAAATGTTAGTGCTGGAAATATAATTAAGGATATCTTTCAGTCGTTCCTTCTTCAATGGTATATTGCTCACCCCAGTCGTATAAAACTACAACAGTAGAAGCAGCTACAGACCCGCAGACAAGTTAGTTTGAGTATCACTGACAGCTGTCCACCATGACGAACCTACGAAATAACTATAAACACGAATTGAATTGATCAGCGTCCACCAACTGGGATCGTTCGAGACTGATGACATGTTGGAGAGATGGGTATGCCGGAGTAAGTGGCGAACTTACCGAATATATACTGTAACGATATACTGCCATTTAGCGCCTTTATCATTGACATGCGCAGTATCAGGTGTGCACTGACCTTGAATTCATCACAATTGACTACCGGTGGCTATATAATAAGTCGCCGCTGTAGTCCCTTCTATAAGCGGCTAGTATATAGACAGTCACTTGTAGCTCGTCTGAATAGGCAGCTACACAATGCAATAGCTAGTACTGGTACTGCCAACATTCTACTAGCTTCGTTTTTTTGAGCTACAGGTACCAATCCATGTTACTAATCAAGGAAAAACACCGTTGACTCCGCTTGGGACCCAATGGCATATCTGGTCTCATTCACCTTGCGATGCGCATTCTATCTGTTATTCCAAACTCGATTGCAATGCAACGTATTTTCAGTCAATTTGGGATTATTCATACCAAGCTGCAGAATTGTCTGAGTCCTGACAAGTCTGGAAGCAAGCCCTCGTCAGGTCTGACTTGGACACACTCGCACAGCATGGATGGGTCTCCGAAATCGCAAACGGAAGTTCATTGAGGACGAGGACAATCATATGAAGGCAACTCAGGAAACAGTGACCCAGAGCCCTTATCTGGCGCACCTGACACCATTGCCACATCCTTGGCCAGTAAGGAAGTGCACCATTCCCATTCTTTTCTTCCTGTCGTGAGAGAGCTTCTTGAAGATGGTGTAGATGACGAAGCGGCCGACAGCGCTGACCACGGCAATGATAGTGACGCACTATTGTTTGAAAGTTTGTTTTACTATCCAACCATGGTCAAGGAGTCGATGGATTTTTGGACACGGCGTGAGTATAGTTTTGGAGTCGAGGTTACATTACATCATTACATGATCGACCAGCAGAAATGCAGAATGAAACGGAGCTCTAGATTTCATATATTTAGTTTTCCACGCACATATTTTTCTGTTGGTCAACAATTTTACTGACTCCGAAGTCACTTTGACGATGGCAGTTCAAGTTTTCATTTACATGTTAACAAAGTTAAACGCCCTTCGTTAAACTCGTTGAGACGACCACTGAGTACTATTGTCTTGCTATGCATGAGAATCCTTCTTTTTGATTTATATTGTATGTGTACAATGAACCCAGGACACCATAGAACACAATACCCTACGACGAAGAAATAAGCACACAGAGTACTCAGAATGTAGCATGTATGTGATCAATAAACCCCAGGCAGCAATCGGTACCTCACCCTCCCCGCCCAATTCTCCCAGTCTTTTCCCAGTGCACGTTGAAGCATTTTGTCCTCAACTGGAGGTCGACTGACGGCCATCCAAGCACATACCGTAAACGCGAAGAAGCCCATTGCTACTAGCACGTTTACTAAAGGCACTTGTAGAATCCCAGACTGCCTCAACCACGATCCTTGCTCTCCATACATGGCAATGAGCCCAATATATTGAAGAAGAAAACCGGTATAGCTTGGGTGGCGAACAAGAGAGTATGGCCCGCTCGTCACAAGTTGGTGATCTCGTCTGATGCTGAGCTGCCAGCTCCAACACTTCCCTAATGTTGACACACAATAAAGCCTGATCAGTCCGCCAATCGTGACAGCAAGACTGCCGGCAAGGAAAGCGGGGGTGATTGGGGTGGGGTAAAGAGCGCGCAAAAGCTGCAGAGCTCTGGCACCATAGATGCCTTCTGGAATCTGCGAGGGATCTATATGCACGACAAGGATGTTGGCCACTTCAACAGATGATGCTGCCCATGTGCAGATCTGTTATATCGTCCACAGATCCATATAAATAACAACAAATGCAGCGGAATCAGCACACCTTCTTTATATCATTACCCCAAACACTCTGGAACCGTATGACGATGGTTTCGAACATAGGGGGCTCCACCTTCTCTTCGGGTAAAGGTGGTGGAGAAGAAGAACTGAAAGAAATATGGACGCCAATGGACGAAGCTATAATGAAGGGGATCTTTAATAGACTCATGATGCACCGCTGAGGTGCCTTTGGGCCTAGTTATCTTAAATACCTGACGATTAATACCACCAGGCGTACTGCATGTGATAAAACATCTCCAGCGACGAATTTCAAAGGTCGATCAGGTTACGATGATCTTTTCTTAGCAAAACTCAACCAGAATATGGCTTCCCTTGAACGTGATACGGTGTTTGGACTGGATATGCTCTTGGAGACGTGTCATATGGAAGGACTATATGGCCAGCTCCACGCAATCGGAAAATGACAGCAAAACCATGGGAATCTTGGTGCTGTAAACACGTCAGATAAGAGTACACTTGGCGACCCTTAACAAACATACCGTCCGCATGTATACTGCTCATACTCTAGGAGTCAGGATAAATCATAGACGTTTTTGAGATTGTCCTAGGGAGCGACTATTAACGGTCCTTGTCGTGGACAGGCTGTTGTCGGGGAATATTGAAGCCACATGAATAAGCGGAGGCGACGCGCGAGGAAGGAAAAGGTTGAAAACGAAATAAAGTGTATGTAGACACTGCAAGCCGCAAAGTTCAATGGACGATCAATTGACTGACTTCAAGAAGGGTGCATATTATTTATTCACATAATTTTAGAGTGAACCGTATGTGACGTTGATCGCTTGCATTAGTATACTTAGCGAGGTGGGAATCTCTGCAAGATGACATTCGCATCTCTGCAAGATGACATTCGCATCTCTGCAAGATGACATTCGCATCTCTGCAAGATGACATTCGCACAGTCTGCACTGACCTATCATTTGTGTCGTCTCCAGAGGCTGCCACGACGGTGACCGATAACGGAGATGCAGATTGCCAGTGGAATTATTAGACTTCCGAGGACGACCTTTGAATAGATTTCACTGAGATAAGCCAAGCGGAGTCCTCCAGTTTGGGACCCGGTCAAGTTTTATTGCGAACAGAGATACCGAAGTAGTGCATGACGAGGCAAAATAGATGCGAGACCGGATAATGTGTGCTTTGGATGGGTAATGAGACTTTCTGCAGGCAGGATGAGTGACGGAGGCACGATAAGCGTGCTATAAGGCCAGTAATTTTTTTTTAAAAAAATTGACGTTGTTGCAGTGGTATTCTGTAGACTTGGCGCCAGTAATCAATGCGATGTCGAGAGAAAGAGCAAGTACATAGAAAGAAAGAAGTGGATGAGTTGCTAAGTAACATTCGATATAAACATCAACAAAGCGTATGTATACCGGGCTTAGTACTTACAAATATCCCTCTGAGATCTTTCGATCCTGGGCATTGCACAAATCGTGACGTAGTCAATCGAGTCGTGATGCCAGGCTATTCAGGCCCACTTTATTCTGACCACGTCTCTATGATAACCTCAAAATTCAAGAATGGTCTTGAAGCCCTAACGTTTAACGTCTGCGAAGAAAAGGTTTATGTCACCGCGGCCACTTGTGGTTATCTTCGGACCGTCACCGGTCATACCGTATCATCTTATCGTTGGGACTTGAGCTTACAGAAATGAGAGACTGGACCTTTCTCGTTTTCTGTTTTCTTCTCAGTTGGTCGATGGTGCCTGTTAACCCTCAGATACTCGGTAAATTAGAACATTCTCAGAAGATACTCAAGACACCGCCATTGGAACGTCCAATTCCTCCCGCTAAACTCCCATCTCGCAATCCAACTCGCTCCTTCTGGATCGATTCCTCCCCAGACGCAAATCCGCTCGCTGGTGAAGGTAGCAAAGACCCTCTGCCCAGTGAGGCAGACGTCTGTATCATCGGAGCTGGTATCACAGGCGTTGGCGTCGCGTACCACCCTATCGAACTTTTGAATGTCGCCTCGCTTTCTGTCGAACGCCCGCTCAGGATCGTGATACTCGAGGCTAGAGATTTTTGTCAGTCTGTCCCATGCCGATTGTGAGCTTTTCATCCCGACTGACGCATCTCAGGCTCAGGAGCGACCGGTGCGTGGAGCACTATGCATTTCCTCAGTTCCTCGTGCAGAAAATGTTGTTCGTAGGAAGGAATGGTGGTCATCTTACCCCGGCCGTTTTCCTTGAGTTTTCTCAACGTCAGGCATTATTCAATACAGTCGAGGCAATTAAGTCCTATGAACTCGAGCAACACACCGCCTCTCTGCTCGTCAAAATCATCAAGGAAAATGACTGGGCGGGCGACATCGACCTCGTAGAAGGTGGACACATAAATCTCTTGTTCACGGAGAAGGAAGCAAAAAATGCACACAAGGACTTCGATATGGCACGTCAAGCACAGCTCAACCTAGATGACGTGGAATGGCTTTCGAAGGAGGAAGTCGAGGAGGTATTTGTCTTCGTTAGCAATATCTCTAGTCTGATTCAAACCGCTCATTACCAGGAATATGGCGCCCCTTACCCAGGATTCCGCGAGCCGGGACATAATCTCTGGCCGCTGAAACTCGTCACAAAGCTATACAAACATGCTCAAGCACACACTGGGCAATATGCCTCCCTTAGTTTGCACACTCGAACGCCGGTGACTGCAGTTACGCATGAAACAATTGATAACTCTTCCACTTATGCAGTTGTGACGAACCGGGGTAGCATATCGTGTTCCCACGTTGTCCATGCCACAAATGGATACGTTTCTCATCTCCTTCCCTTCCTCGCAGGTCCAGATGGTATTATACCCACTCGAGGACAAGTAATGGCCACCCGTGCTTCTGTCGGTGCAGACCAAATCAAGATACCGAGCTGGAGCGGAAACGAAGTAAGTCACTTCATCCTGGTCCATCTTGTCGTGGCCAATCTCTCTTTTAGGGATTTGCGTACTGGTTCCCCCGACCCGTAACACATGACTCCGAAAAGCCGTTGATTATCGTCGGTGGTGGCCGGGAAGCTGTTGCACCCGGTTACGAGCTATATGTGGACGATGACTCCGAAACGCACCCTCTTGCTGGGAAAGCACTTCGCGAGTTCTTACCGTCTGTATTCGAAGGAAAATATGACCCCGATTCAAAGCCTGAGATGGAATGGGTAGGTACTCTTTTTACGTGTGTGAGATATCCCTAACGAGGGTTTAGACTGGTATCACGGGCTACACGAAGATGGGGGACCCGTTTGTACGACCAAGAAATTCTTGTAGCTACTGTAATTGATGTATTCCTCTCCAGGTCGGTCCCCTAGCAAACTTACTTGTAGCCAATGGGAACGAAGACCCGTACAGGAAACAGTACATCGCCGCAGGATATACCGGCCATGGAATGCCACGGGCATTTGGATGGTAAGTCTCATTGTGCGACTGTATCATCTTGGGCTCATTTCATACATGATGTGGCTGTTAGTGCTGAAGTTATCGCACAAATGATCCATGCTGAGAGTTCTGACAAAGAGTGGAAGGTACCTGATTGGCTTCCACAGCGTTATCTGACATGGAACAGACGAGTCGAGTAAGATCTTACAGAACACGATGTTGGGAATGTAGAAAGACTAAATGGACTAGATGTCAATGGTCATATGCTTGCTCTCATTAGACTATAACAAGATACCCGCTAAATAGGTCATGGAAGATGCAGAACATTTCCACAGAATCAGAGTCTCGAGCTGATAAGGTCTTTCAAGGTACCACGTGATGAATCCGTCGACAGGGCCATAACTTTACGTTTACTGTCGTGTAGCGGTCTTAGTAGCGGTAGTGAAAATAGAATAAAACGAGACTCCTGGGTTCGACCCATCCCAAGATTGGTCCGATTGTGGGGCAAAATATGACGCATCTCTTAGAACTGCAGTTTCGATTTCGGCGTTTATCAATGTGAACTTGACACGCAGCGAGCAAGATATCACTCCTATCCAGTACAGTAGACTTTTTCAGAGTCATAATGATCAGTCTTATCAGGTTTAGCTGAGGTAGCAAGCGCATCTCTGGTTTTTGGAACCTTCTGCGAGCGTTGTTTGTAGGGCGCTGGCCTCTCCCGTGGTTTGCGGGTCTGGGCACGCATGTTTGTGGTAAAAGAAGACAGATTGTTGAAACGTTGACACCTGTATTCACTTCAGGTAGCTGTAATTACATTCACTGCGGAAACGAGATTTTGATCAGAGGCTATTCCGAGGGAGACAGGAAGAATATTCAGAGGCAAAACGTACCTAGCTCATAATCCGACCTAAATCAGACGTTGCAAAATTCGAGAACTAATAGGTGCAAACAGGGCCTTTTCAGAACCTTTTCGAACGGTTTTCAGAAGACCTTTCCAGATCTTCATTTGCCCGTGAAATATATACTGTCCCAACACAAATCAGCCCGTGAATATAGCGTTCTCGACCGTCTGAATACACTCTGATTTGTTGCAGGTGAGTTTGTCTAAATTTTTCGCTAAGTCCATCATCCACTCAAACACACATGTCAGATGAGAGCTTCACCATCAAACTCGAGTTGCCTCCGCAGCTCGAGGCGTTTAGTTTCACCTTCAAAACGACGACACCAGGTCCTGTAGTAAGTACATACCACGTTCTCTTCGCAGAATAAGTCACTTGATAACTTTATGTCTTCTAGAAAGTCGAAATCTCCATCGATAAACAACTACGGCTACCCAATATACGCAGCTTCGGCTGGACTACTGGTGCTGCTACTCGCTGCGAAGTAGTTGATGATAGTGAGACGGAACCAGAGTCACCTGTGACTGTCAAGTGCCAGAAGGTCGATGAGTGTCAAGCACCCAATCACAAGCTCACCCCACTCCAGTCTGCATCTCAGGCTCAAGAGGATTGGACTCCGAGTCTGAGTCCGATGTCGAACGAACCAGAAACACCCGTTGAATTTACTCGATGGTATACCGCCTTCCAAGCTGTGAGTTTTTTTTTCAAGTCGAATTGCATGTTACTCAAATGTGAACATAGAGACAAGATGGCCTTCAAGCTCATCAAGATGAAGCTGGTGTAGAGGTAGATGCAGACCAGGCTACTCAGCTGATGACTCCTCCTTTCAAGCGACGACGCATCTCATAGCTAGTACTTAGTACTCATTTTGTTCGAGTAGCAGCTCACGTGATAGACTCTTAAGCAAATCGCAACTAGTTATCTTGTATCTGCCTAGTGCTCACCATGTCCCGTCAGCAGCGCTGCAACTGCATAAGCAACAACTGCCAAGGTGCACTCCTTGCAGCACATGTAGTTCGGAGTCATGAACGAGCAGATCTGCTCCAACGGATTCTGGCCTCGCAATCTACCTTCAAGCACGTCGGTGCACGCATCATGCCATCTCAGTCAGATCTAGGACTCGTTTCACATGGCTTTGCAGTCCCATTGCGCGAAAACCCACCCACTCTGGCCTTGCGTTACCAGCCTCACTTCTCCGAGTCAGCAGTGCTCGACTATGGCAATCTTACGGAGCAAGACCTTGATACCACAAACGACTTGCCTAGCATGGGCCCCAACTTTTGGACACCCGAGGGTCTTCTTGCTGCAGTTGATCATTTCGAGGTCCATAATGCTGCCATGGCAGGCGAGTCTCGTCCATTATCCCCCAGCGAAGCCTATCGCCTTGCACCTGACCTTGAGCAACAAGACTTCCAAGAGCTACTTCGTGAGGCTCTGGAAAAAGAGACAGATGATGAGCCGGATGCAGAGTTTCTTGGAGATGAGGACCAACCTCATGATAATGAGTTTGAAGATATATTTGGACCAGCGCAGGAAGGAGAGGATGACCCTGACCCCTTCTTTGTTCCAGATGGTCTCATCGAAGATGATGCAACAGGTATCAAACACCTCCCTCCTCACCTGGTCTCCATATATGCTGTTGTATCCTGGCTTCATCTGCAGTTCCATCTCCCAAGAGCCGCGTGCAATGCATTGCTGTCCATTTTTGCCTGCATTTTAATTTTCATTTCACCTCACATCAATCTACCCTTTGTCACTTTGCATTCCAGCAACCGTGTTCTCGGAGTCGACAAGCCTATCTATATCCTACCTGTTTGTCCCATGTGCCGTGATGTCTTCCCACCTGCATGCTCTCCACACTTGCATAATACATGTCCAACATGCCATTTAGATCTCTTCTTACCAGACCAAACTGCACATGGAAACCAGCGGGCCAACAAGACGCCGCTAGTGAAATACCCATATCTCCCCCTCTCGGACCAGCTCAAGTCTCTCCTCAAAATTCCAGGGCTCAAATCTCTCCTCGACAATTGGCGCTCGAAGACTCGAGCTCCAGATCAATATAGTGATATATTTGATGGTGCCATATGCAAGACAAAACTCAAAGCACCTGATGGTGGTATTTTCTTCTCGAACCTTCCTCATGAAAAAACAGGTCCGGATGGAGAACTACGTATCGGTGTCAATCTCGGAGTTGATTGGTGCGTATACAAACGGTTTCTTATATTTTCTATGCTAACTTCGAATTAATCAGGTTCTCGTACATACGAAGTAACATAGCGCCATCACATTCATCATGTCCAATGTCGTTCTCGATCTGCAACCTTCCCCCAGAATATCGGTAAGTGCTTATTCAATTTGCACGATCGCACAATACTTATAATCTGACTACATCTATAGATATCGCACATCGAATTTAATGTGCACAAGTATTCTACCCAGCCCCAAGGAGCAGAACCCTGACCAGATACAGAGGTTTCTCTGTCCTATAGTCTCGGATCTCCTCCGTCTATGGAAATATGGCATCAAGGTTCCTACAGAATCGTGTCCTGAAGGTCAGTACCTTGTTCTCGTCCAACAACCTGTGTCAGTCACTAATCTCAAATATTCAGGCCGACATGTCTGTGTTATTCTTGTTGCTGTTGTATGCGATAAACCTGCTGCACACAAAATAGGGGGTTTTGCGTCGCACTCTCATACCAACTTCTGTACAACATGTTGGATCAACATCGCCAACAAAGACAAGCCTTCTGCATTCACAGATGGAGGTAACTCACATAGTTATTTTACCTTTACACTAAATTGTGGACCTCACATTCACAGCTTTCAGACCAAGAACGGATGAGGAGCACCATCGACTTGGCGAACAGTATCGTAATCTTACTACCACCAATGCTCGCAAGAACTTCGTGAAGGAATTTGCAACCTGGTATACACAACTTTCACACCTTCCATACTTCAATATAGTTGAGCAGATCATTATTGATCCTATGCATAACCTTTTTCTCGGTAAGCCCTGTTTTTGTCTCTATCACTGCTATCTAACTTCGTGAGCAGGACTCGTGAAAACCCACTTTTACAACATATGGGTTCAAAGCAAGATCCTACGCCCTAATCACGAACTGCAAACATTCCATGACATGTTAGCAGATGTACGTATTTCCTTTGTATCCTATTGTCATAAACTATACACTCATCCATCTTGTAGTTCATTGTCCCTAGATCGTGCGGCAAACTTCCTACAGATATTGGTATGCCGTCTGGAGGCTCTCTTGCTGCAGATCAATGGTTGCTACTGGCTACAGTTTATGGCCCTATTATCATGAACTCTTTTCTCCTGATGTGTCTCCGAATTGATAGGCTCGCTACAGATCCCTCAGTTATGGTCCAAGTGTCTGCCCACTGACCTTGATGATCAGATTCTGCACCAGTGTACCACCATGGTACAGAGGTCAGAGGCAGACAAACAAGCTGGCGCTGCTCAAAAGGCTGAAGATAAGAAAGCCCTTGCTGATGCAAAGAAACTAGGTAAAGATGCTTGGGAAGTGGAGAAAACATGGATCGCAAACAACAAGGCTGCCACTGCTGAGGCAAAAACACAGGAAAAGTTGAGACTTGCCCATCTGAAGCATGCAGAGAAAGTATGGCTAGCTGCAGAGAAGAAGGCAAAGGCTGCAGAACACAAGGTGAGGTTGGATATTATTGTTGTTGAGTTCCTTAACATGTCCACCAAGGCTGGAAAGCACAAGGCCACAGTTTGGCCTGCATCCAGATGACCCAGGGAACTTCTTGAAGCTCTGCATGGCACTCAGTATCATCATCAAACACCGTATCAGTAATGAAGACTTAGATAGAGTCAACCTCCTCATTCGAGACTATGGAAATGAACTCATTTGTGTACGTGGCTTTTAATTTTTCTTGAATAACTTTGACCTATGGCTATTTGTATGGATTGGCTGTCATCAAACCTAACCACCACTATGCAACTCATATCGCTGAATGTGCACATAACTTCAGCCCTCTACACGACTTCTGGACCTTTCTATTCGAGCAGCTTAATAATGTTCTGAAGTCCTTCAAAACAAACAACCACGGTAATGGAGAGCTTGAAACAACATTTTTCCATGAATTTCAGTGGACATGTCAGATAGGCTACTTGGGAAGGTTTTTGTTTCTGATGTGAATTTGCTACTATCTATTTTGCAGACATTCTCTCTTTGTCAATATCCAGAGGAGACACTTCCATATGAAGTGGCTAAGATCATGCTTAAGGCATCAAATTATGAACGAGGGACCATTGCTGGACTTGCAACCTTCACTAGAGAGCTTGATAATGGTCTAGTAGATTGTGAGTCTGTGAAGTTCAATTGTGTCACATAGTGTTGATGTCTGTTTCCACTAGCCACTCAGACATATGCTCTGAGTCCATGTCATCACAAGATAGATATGCCAACAGAGACTTATCAACTCTTGGCTCAGACCCTCTGCTTTCAGTTTCCTTTGACTCCCATTCACTATCGCATGGATCATCCATTAGTTGCTCACAGCATTCCTCTTTATCAACAGGCTATATTCTTTGAGTATGTGATTCTTGGCAGAAAACGCTACTATGCTTCTCGGACAGTTGGCTCCAATCATTCATCATTCATCCATACTATCATTCCATCACAGGGACTCCCTCCTTGACATGCATATGGTGAGATCTTGGAAATTTTCCAGTTTGAACAAAACTTCCGTGGACAAGAGATTCCACTTTGGTTTGTGAGAATGCACTGGTTCAAACCATGGCATGGTGAATCAACTGACTTTTGGGATAAATTGTAAGTTATATCGCACATCCTTCATCTTCAGACCTTTGAACTGACATCCTGGCAGCTCTGCCATAGATGTTCATTTGTGGGAGCTGGGGGAATATCAGGACCGTGACTCTCAACTTCTGCTTCTTATTGATCCCAAGTGTATCATTGGACAGCTTGCAATGACAACTGTGTTGGTTGGAGAGAATAAGACGAAGGTATGGGCATCTATCAATCTTTCAAAGGTATGTTTGATAACTCTACCGAATATGACCAACCACTAACAAAAACTTGGTAGTGATAACCTACATGCTACAAGTGTTACAGTCATATGTGCCCCTATACATTTTCTATTTCTTTGATTACATAACGTGTACGACCATGGACTGCTCATCTCACAATACGGTCTATGAACTGGTCATTGTATCTACATGGCTTTGCCACATCATCCTTTACCTTCTATGTTTCCTCATATCATCATATACTCATGCCTTCTGCATTCGCATCGCTACCTACTTACTGGTTACAGTCTTGGTCTGTGCACACATATTGGCCTATTTGAGCACAGTGTATCGCTTGTAGATTCCTCACTTTAATCTTACTGGGTTTTACCTGGAATCTCCTTCACTAGAGCCTTGCAAACTCTAGTCATCTGAATCGTCCTTCTTAGTCTTAGCACACCTAAGTCTTAGCCTTGAAATGATCTTTGTATTCGACTCAGCCAGTCTAGTCCTCTTCACGAGACTCGCCTGTCTTTGTCATATACCAAACCCTTGCTCTTTTGCTTAGGTACTGATACTGAATGACTGTCACTCTCTTTTGAGTAGTCATGTCACTGTAAAGACTACAATCTAGCTAGTATGATAGTGGACTACCACCTATGCTAGTATATGTCGAAGTCTACCTAGCTGCTATACTTGTGAGGCAAGAATGTTTGACCTGAGGGGTTGCTGGTTAATATACTTTGTCAAATGCTGATATGAGAGGCATGACACTCTTATAAGGTGATGCTGATGCTAGCGGTAGCATTGCTGCTGATAGTGCTATGGGTTCCATGGATGCTGACGTTAAGTGTCCCGTGAAAGATAGGTACCATTGATGCTGGTGTTACCGAAGATACTGTGAGGAGCGCTAACAACGAGCACTATGATAGCATGTACTGATAACTGTGATAGCGCTGTATGCTGAGGGACAGCAAAGAGTGATAGTGTGATGGCAATGAAACCAATGATATCAATGAATACCGGTGCTTAGCGAAGATAGTGGCAAGGGAAGCGTCGAGAGCGAAGACTGTCAAAGGATCCTCAGAGATATTTGGATTTCAAAGAAGATATATTTGTGTATAGTGAAAGCAGTAGTGGTATGGGAATCCCATCTAATGAATGATATGATAAGAAAATGATTGTAAATGACTTCTCCTACTGCTGTACAGTAGAAGGGGAGTATCTAATGGAGGAGAATTCAACAGTCTTTTATCATACATCATAAGTACACAGAATCGATAGGCAAGAATAGTAGCAAGTATGCGAGAGTTAGCCATAGCAATATGTAATAGTGCTGCATGTGCTGCAGCATGCGTTCTACATGGTTAAAGGCACATCCAGACATGGAATTACTAGAAGGAGGCAAGTGGTTGGAAGGATTCTATGATACGCTCTGTGAGAAAGACATCTATAAGCAAGAATGGGCATACCTGAAGGAGCTCAATGAATGGCAAAAGAGGGAAGATAGCGTAGATTCTGATAACAAGTAGTGGGCAAGGTGTTCTTCTTGTTGTTATGACTGGGGTTGGTCACGATGTGACAGCCTAGCTGGCGCTAGCCTTGCATAAGTCCATTTCCATTATTGTCTAGCCCCTATACCACATAGCGCTGTAAAGACTACAATCTAGCTAGTATGATAGTGAACTACCACCTAGACTAGTATATGTCGAAGTCTACCTAGCTGCTATACTCATGAGGCAAGAATGTTTGACCCAAGGGGTTGCAGGTGAATATACTTCGTCAAATGCTGCTATAAGACATGTGATACTCCTATAAAGTGATCCCGATGCTAGCGGTAGCGTTGCTGCAGATAGCACTACATATTCCATGGATGCTGATGTTAAGCACCGCGTGAAAGAGAGATACAGGTAGTACCGGTGATACCAATGATACCGTTGTAAAGACTACAATCTAGCTAGGCTGATAGCAGACTACCACCTAAGCTAGTATATGTCGAAAGCTTGCCTAGCTGCTATACTTGCTGTGCAAGAGCGTTCGACCCAAGGGGGATGCTAGTTGGATATATGCCAAGTTGCCTAATATAGTGTGATAGGGGCTGATGATAGCAAGAAAGTTGCCGAAGTTGCCAAGATGGTTTCCGAGGGTAGCGTGATTGAACCGAAGGTGCACATGGCATGGGAAAATATTACTAAGCAGTGGTAGAGCAGTATAGCAAAGGTATTGCATGCAGCAGGATAGGGATTTTACTATGATTTTTGATAAGGATTGTATTTTTGTATAAGGATTGATAACTATACTGAAAGGTAATAGTGACTTCTCCTACTGAGTATACAGTAGAAGGGTAGTGAAGTATGAGTCTCAGTAGGTAGGAAATTATATACCTAAGTAATAGCTATGGAGACAGAAGGGATAGGAAACCGCATAGTAGACATGTAATAAGGATGTACTACATGTTACAAAACAGAAGGCAAGGAAATTTACATACTGGCACGGCTAGGTGGACATAGGACAGAACAGAATTCTTGAGCCTTTAGGTTGCCTAATGGGTCTTGGCAAGTCATGGAAGCTGTGTGCGGCATGGGAAATTTGCCATATGGTGGCCGCTAAGCTGCAGTGAGGCTGCTGGAGCTCGGAATGGAGCCAGAGATAGGGGTAACACAGGTAAAATAAGCTGGGTAAGGGATGGAGAGGCTGAGGGGTATGGATAATGATAGGAAAATACTTCAGGCTTGATACCTATATGAAATAGGGTCATACAAGCCTATAGCGAGTTTGACTGGCACACTGTGAGGATCGCTAATGATGAGCGTGGTGATAGCATATGCCAATAACCGTGATAGCATATGCCGATAACCGTGATAGCGTGGTATGCCGAGGGTCAGCGAAGAGTGATAGCATGATAGCGATGAAACCAATGATACTGATGAATGCTGGTGCTCAGCAAAGATAGTGGTAAGGGAAGCATTGAGAGCGAAGACTGTCAAAGGATCCTTTAGAGATATTTGGATTTCAAAGAAAATATAATTGCATATAGCAAGAGCGGTAGCAGTACGGTGTAAAGACTACAATCTAGCTAGGCTGATAGTGAACTACCCCCTAGACTAGTATATGTCGAGTGCTTGCCTAGCTGCTATCCTTGCAGTGCAAGAACATTTGACCTGAGGGGTTACAGGTGAATATACTTCGTCAAGAGCTGCTATATGACATGTGATACTCCTATAAAGTGTTCCCGGTGCTAGCAGTAGCGTTGCCGCTGATAGCGCTGTGTTTTCTGTGGATGCTGATGCTAAGCACCATGTGAAAGGTAGATATTGTTAGTACTGGTGATACTGATGATGCTGTGAGGGCCACTAATGACGAGCGTGGTGAAAGCATATGCCATTATCCGTGATAGCGTGGTATGCCGGGGGTCAGCGAAGAGTGATAGCGTGATAGCGATGAAACCGATGATACCGGTGCTTAGCGAAAGTAGCGGTAAGGGAAGCGTTGAGAGCAAGGAACATAGAAGGATCCTTCAAAGATATTTGGAATTCAAAGAAAATATATTTGTGTATAGCGATAGCGGTAGCGGTACAGGAATCCCGTCTAATGAATGATATGATATAAAAATGATTGTAAGTGACTATTCCTACCGCTGTATGGTAGAAGGGGAGTATCCCCTGGAGGAGAAGTCATCAGTCTTTTTATCATACATCATAAGTACATGGAATCGATAGGTGAGAGTAGTAGCGAGCATGTGAGACTTAGCCCTAGCAATATGTAATAGTGCTGCATGTGCTGCAGCACACGTTCTACATGTAATAAAGCTTGCTGTGGGATCAGCAGTGGTAGATGGGAATGTACTACACACCAAATGGAACTAGTTGGCATGGCATGGGCATTCGATGGGCATCGGCTCGTGAAATGTGTCTCGGTACTGTGGCACAGTAGTCCGGCAAGGGAGCGGTAACCTTGGTAACTGTATATATCGATAGCGCTAGGGTTAGGGGTGGTTGCACTATGCGGTATAGGGGTTAGACAATAATGGAAATGGACTCATGCAAGGCTAGCGCCAGCTAGACTGTCACAGCATGACCACCCCTAACCCTAGCGCTATTGATATATACAGTTACTGAGGTTACCACACCCTTGCTAGACTACCATACCACAGTACCAAAGCCATGTTCAATGAGCCAATGCCCATTGAATGCCCATGCCATGCCAACTAGTTCCATTTGGTGCATAGTATATTCCCATCTGCCACTGCTAATCCCATGGCAAGCCTTATTACATTTCTTCATGATCATTGACTTGAATGGTGTAAAGACTACAATCTAGCTAGGCTGATAGCGAACTACCCCCTAGACTAGTATATGTCAAGCATCTGGAAGTCCTTTGGAGCTCTATTGAGCTATCCTGCCCTAGAGTTTGTCTGGACTACATCCGGACTTCACCAGAACTCTCCCTAGGACTTCATCCGAAATTAAGGGGCAATACTTGGGTAAGGGGCACAGCATATGAGCTGAGGCCAAAGCCCTTTATGATCTGTTAACCCTCCAAGCATGTCTCTAACACTTAGCTGATGTCCAGCAACCGCCACAGGAGATGCAGAAGAAGAAAAATGTCTGACATGTGGTGAATGATCATCCTGTGTTGAAGGTTAGACTTTCTTTGACCAAATAAAAGATGCACACTCACAAACACATTGTAGACTCTCATCCATCCTTTGTTTTTCAAACTCTGTCATGTAAATAAGACCTTGAAGAAATCGGTCCACATCAAGTTGCTGTGTGAGGTGGAGCCATTGGCAACAGGAAAGCCTTATTGTTAGAGACGTGCTTGGAGGGTTAACAGATCATAAAGGGCTTTGGCCTCAGCTCATATGCTGTGCCCCTTACCCAAGTATTGCCCCTTAATTTCGGATGAAGTCCTAGGGAGAGTTCTGGTGAAGTCCAGATGTAGTCCAGACAAACTCTAGGGCAGGATAGCTCAATAGAGCTCCAAAGGACTTCCGGATGAGCGCGGGAATGCGCCGGAACTATTCCTGGATGATAGGGGATGATGACAAGACTACTTGGACGAAGTCCAGAGTAGAACAGTGAGAGATGTTACAATAGGATGAAGGATAGAATAGGACTGGACCATAGGACCATAGGACCAAGGGTCCAAAAGTCCAAAAGTACGAGGATCTGAAGGTCCAAGGATCTGAAGGTCCAAGGATCCGAAGGTCCAAGGATCCGAAAGTAGGAGTAGCAGAGTGTTGGATGGATAACAGATGGACGGACAGATGGACAGATGGATAGACAGACAGATGGATGGATGGATGGACGGATGGGTAAATGGACAGATAGATAGATGGACAGATGGACAGATAGATGGATGGACGGATGGACGGATAGATGGATAGGTGTACAGATGGATGAAGTGGTATAACTACTATGGAGGAGTAGGCCCAGATGTGAAGTAGAGAGAGTATAGACTACTTCAGACGAGGTCCGAAGGAGAAACTAACAGAGGAAGACTACCGCAGGTAGAGTCGAAGGTGGAATGGAAGATGGACTACAATCGGACGAAGTCCGAAAGTGATTATATGACAGAGAGTCAAGGCTCTGGACTAGGGAGTACTCCCATAGTCCAGAGCCAGAGACTTACAAGGGCTGGAGCCCAAGTGAGAACAGAAACAGAGTTATATAGACAGCAGGATAAGTAAGGATACAAGCAATGATCAGACTAAGGTCTGCAGGAGTTGTACTATGAGTTTATATGCTGTAGGTAGCATGTTGGAAGGTCAGTAAGCATAGTCCGAGGCTATGTCAGAAACATAAT
Organism: Suillus decipiens; assembly: GCA_016695475.1. Lineage (NCBI taxonomy): Eukaryota > Fungi > Basidiomycota > Agaricomycetes > Boletales > Suillaceae > Suillus > Suillus decipiens. The sequence goes on along the minus strand of MU172918.1, from coordinate 293,447 downwards.
AGTAAGTACAGCAAAACATCAGGCTATGAACTCGGAGATGAAACTTGTATGGAATAACTTATTGAGATGGAGGCAGAGATCACCGATAGCCAGAGGCAGAGATGACCAAGAGGCAAAGGCAGGAATGACCGAGAGCCAGTGGCACAGGTATATCCTAAAAGGGGTAATGCGCAGGTGTGTGGGAATGGTTTCAGATATGAACACAGATCGGATATGGACACGGATCGGATATGGACACGGATCAGATATGGATCGGATATGGATCAGATGAGTGTCTCAGATCAGATCTGGATCAGATGAGTGTCTCGGATCAGATATGGATTGGATGAGTGTATCGGATTGGATATGTGAACTGGATTGAGTGGGGATTGGATGGATGTGGATATGAGCAGGATGTTATAGTGCAAGTCAAGTGTAGAATCCAGTATATGACACTAAGGCAGCTTGTAGCTCAAGCAAGAACTTCTCCAAGGCAGTGAGTTTATCTGACAGCAACTGGTTTTGCTCATACAATTTATTCACATCTGTAGATAAGCAGCCATGTTCAGCAAAGAGATGCAAAACCTGATTTTGTAGGTCATCATGATCTTGATGATATCCTGCAGATCCAGGACCATGTGCTGCAGGTTCATGGTACAGGCCTGGGGAAGGATGGTTGAAACTGTATGCAGGTATTTGTTGTTGTCTGTGGTCATGGTATGGATGCTGATTATAATCTGGTACAGGGCCTAGAGATTGTCTGCAGGAAGATGAATTGCTACTGTTTGAGAATGGTGTTTGGGAATCTGAATGGCCAAGGTATGGTGTGCCAGTCAAACTCGCTATAGGCTTGTATGACCCTATTTCATATAGGTATCAAGCCTGAAGTATTTTCCTATCATTATCCATACCCCTCAGCCTCTCCATCCCTTACTGAGCCCATTTTACCTGCATTACCCCTATCTCCGGCTCTGTTCCAAGCTCCAGCAGCCTCACTGCAGCTTAGCGGCCACCCTATGGCAACTTTCCCACATTGTGCACTGCTCCCATGACTTGCTGAGACCCATTAAGCAACCTAAAGGCTCAAGAATTCTGTTCCATCCTATGTCCACCTAGCCATGCCAGTGTGACAGTCTAGCTGGCGCTAGCCTTGCATGAGTCCATTTCCATTATTGCCTAACCCCTATACCGCATAGCACGACCACCCCTAACCCTAGCGCTATCGATATATATAGTTACCGAGGTTACCGCTCCCTTGCTGGATTACCATGCCGCAGTACCAAGGCACATTTCACGAGCCGATGCCCATCGAATGCCCATGCCATGCCAACTAGTTCCATTTGGTGCATAGTACATTCCCATTTACCGCTGCTGATCCCACAGCAAGCTTTATTACATGTAGAATGCATGCCGCAGCACATGCAGCACTATTACATATTGCTAGGGCTAAGTCTCGCATACTTGCTACTACTCTCGCCTATCGATTCCATGTACTTATGATGTATGATAAAAGACTGTTGACTTCTCCTCTGTTCAACACTCCCCTTCTACTGTACAGCGGTAGGAGTAGTCACTTACAATCATTTTTATATCATATCATTCATTAGATGGGATTCCCGTACCGCTACCGCTCTCGCTATATGCAATTATATTTTCTTTGAAATCCAAATATCTCTAATAGACCCTTTGACGGTCTTCGCTCTTGACGCTTCGCTTACCGCTATCTTTGCTAAGCACCGGCATTCATCAGCATCATCGGATTTGTCACTCTCTCACTATCACCCTTAGTTGTCCCTCGGCATACCACACTATCACGGTTGTCAGCTTACACTATCATCACGCTCTTCATTAGCGCCCCTCACGGTATCTACAGTATCACCGGTACTATCAGTATCTACCTCCCATGCGGCGCTTAACATTGGCATCCACAGAATACATAGTGCTATCTGCGGCAACGCTACCGCTAGCATAGGCATCACTTTATAAGCATATTACACGTCTTATAGCAGCGCTTGACAAAGTATATTCACCTGTAACCCCTCGGGTCAAACATTCTTGCACTGCAAGAATAGCAGCTAGGCAAGCACTCGACATATACTAGTCTAGGGGGTAGTTCGCTATCAGCCTAGCTAGATTGTAGTCTTTACACTGGTATGTAAATTTCCTTGCCTTATGTTTTGTAACATGTAGTACACCCTTATTACATGTCTACTGCATGGTTTTCCTATCCCTTCTGTCTCCATCACTATTACTTAGGTATATAAATTCCTACCTACTGAGACTCATACTTCACTACCCTTCTACTGTATACTCAGTGGGAGAAGTCACTATTACCTTTTGGTATAGTTTTCAATCATTATACAAAAATACAATCCTTATCCAAAAATCATAATAAATCCTTATCCCGCTGCATGCAATACCTTCGCTATACCACTCTACTGCTGCTTAGTAATATTTTCCCATGCTGCGCACAGCTTTGGCATACATCACACTACCCTTGGAGACCATTGCAGCAACTTCAGCAACCTTCTCACCATCATCAGCCCCTATCACGCCATATTAGGCAACTTGAACTATATCCAACTAGCATCCCCCTTGGGTCAAACATTCTTGCACAGCAAGTATAGCAGCTAGGCAAGCTTTTGACATATACTATGTAGCTTAGGTGGTAGTCCGCTGTAGCGACCATATTGCCACTAGGCTCATGTCCTAGCTATTCTACACACATCTCAGATCATAGCCAAGGGAACCGAACATCAAGCGGCACTCGTACCAACCATCCGAACTGCATCATCCATCCATGTCCATCCTAAGTCCATCTAGCTCCATTTGGTGTGTATTATTTAGTAACTGTTGAAACTGATCCCACGGCAAGCGCTATTACATGTATGCCTCGTGCTGCAGTACCCAGCAGCGTGATTACATATTCAGTCCATTTGCCTCGTGCGCTTGCTACTATACTTGCCTATCCATCCTGGTCACTCATGCACTATGTTAAAAAACCTCTCAGATATTTTTCGTACTTCACTTCCTCTGTCTCTGGTAGCCATAGAAGTCACTCATAGTATTAATCCTTTGTTTCGTGCAATTCTATCTTTGTTTTTGCCTTAACTTTTGACCTATCAGCACTTAGTACCACTATAAGTTGCTGCAGGATACTATGAGCTAAGCTCTTGTTCTTAGATCTTTGATTTTGTTCACGGAGTCTCAGACCGCTACCAGTGACTCTTACCATTGCCGCTGTTTTTGATCATTACCATGGACTAGCACTCGCCTTCGGCAGTTACCGCTGTCACTATTTTGGTATCACTAACAAGCACTCTTACCATTGCATTTTCACTCTCAGATTATCTTGTTCTGCCGTAGTACCGCTGATGGCAGCAACCTTCAGAGTAGTTTCTTGCCTCTATCGTCTAGTCTTACTGCGTTTCCTCGCTAACTTACTAAAGGAAATTGCTTCTATTGCAGTCCTCTTGGGTCGAACTACATACTCACACCTTCAGTAGGATAAATAGTTGTGTCTATCTATAGGCCAGCTGTTATTTCCTTATTTCACTGCTATCAGCCTAGCTAGATTGTAGTCTTGACCTGCCTGGAGCAAAGTTTGGCACACTTGGTGCATGCATACTAGGATGCAATGGTGTTTGTTGTTCATGCAGCAAGCCAGACTGCTCACAAGACCCTCCACCAAACATGTCATCTTGTGGAGGTAAACCAGGTGCCAACAGGGACAATGGAGACAGGTGGGATTGGTCCCCACCTGTACTGCTGAAGTTGTATGGTGCGTCCATCATCATACGGTGTTGGTCATGGCTAATATGATTTGGCATACCAGGGAAACTGGGAGGACCACTTGGGTGTTGCTGTGAGCTCTGGGAGCTGGACATTGTGGTGGTGAGAGGCAGGGAACAATAAGGAGCAATGAGGAGCAATGACTGGGGCCCCAGAGCCCCAGGGGGAGCGAGGTGAATCCATAGGAGAAGCATATGAACATATGGTAGCTTTGCATTCAGATGCTAATCCGACATGATTATGATGATATTCAGACTAAAATCAGACATGTAGACCCTACTAACCAGATATAATTCAGTGGTCGGAATAGTGCCAGTAATACATATTCAGACTCTGCAATAGCCAGTGTTCCTACGTCGGATTAGAACCCGAAACGGGTACTTCCCACTACTCTATCACCTCGGGATTTGCATGATTTGCTACCTCTGATTACACACCGGTTATGTCGTCTTTTTGCACCCTGTCCAGACCTGATCAAAATCTCGTTTCCGCAGTGATTCAAGCAGATATCGAAATGAACTGGCACCGCCCTGAGGACTTGATCCCCAAATGAGGCTTCTCGTAACGCATAAAAGCTTATGCGTTATACATTATGCATGCATATTACCTGCGTCTCATGCGGGACCCATCGAAAGTCGATGCATTATGAGCAAGTCTACTGTACTTTTAACTTCTTCGACCCCGGAGTACAACGTGGCATCTGGTCCATCTGACACAGATACTACAATGACTGTCGCGTTATCGATGCGCAAGACCGAGAGGCTCAGTGAGGGCTGGGAAGTTTTTGGTACGTACGCACCCTTCACTGCTCCCTCGACCATTATAGAATGATGAACTGAAAACAAAACACTCATTCCCATCTCGTACGGACACAGTCCTCTCTTCCCCCAAACGCTTAACATTCCCCTCCTGCTCTTCGCGAACAAACAAGATTCTCCTACAAGCCCCACCGTCTCAGAGATAAGGCAGGGTTATGAGGATTGGGATCAGAGGAGGAGGGAGAGCGCGGGAGGATTGGTGAGGAGGACCATGCAGAAATGGAAAGAAGATCGCTAGTCTTGATATTTGGGGCGTTTCAGGGCTTGATGGGTGAGCGCGTTTTGCGTGTGTATGGAGTTAGCTGACGGAATTTCAGAGCTGGCGTCCGCGAGGCTGTAGATTGGTTGTTCTTGCGTGTCCAGAGTAGCTTTGTTTGCCTTTCTGATTTGGTATTTTTGCGCAGTGACTTGGCAGATCGGTAGCGAGACGTTCGGGGTCAATTTGTATTGGCAGTGTCATCTGCCTGTGTACTGATTGAGCATATTTCACGTCTGACGCTGAAAGCGCAAGAATGCAGAGGAATGCACCTAGTAAGATTTGACCATTGTACTTCAGGAACCCACTCTAGTTGATCCTCGAATTAATGATCTTAAATTATCACATGGAGTTCCATACCCTGTACTGCGCCTAGATCGATACTCAGGTATTCAAGGCAAGTCATTGCAGGTTCCATAGATAGTTCAGTGGTCCTCCATGAGTCTATTGAAGATCCCTTTATCGTAGCTTCGGCCTTTGGCGCCTGTGTCTCGTTCAATCCTTCTGCTCCGACTCCGTCATCTGACTCGGAAAACAAGATGGCGCCAAACTTGTTCGTGACATGGCTTCTGAGACTTCGGAGTATAGATATAAATAAGGCGTGTCGTTCCTATACATTGGTGTCTGGTCTGACAATATGATAGATTTGTACATGGGCGGTATCGTCTGCTGAAGCGGCCAGCATCCTTGCTATGTATGCGAATCCTTCTGTGATTCGTATTATATGTGTACAATGAACCAAGGACACCATAGAGCACAATCCGTACGACGAAAAAACAAGCGCGCAGACCGCTCAGTATGTAATATGTATGTGATCAATAAACCCCAGGCAGCAATCGGTACTTCACCCTCCCCGCCCAATTCTCCCAGTCTTTTCCCAGTGCACGTTGAAGCATCTTGTCCTCAACTGGAGGTCGACTGACGGCCATCCAAGCACCTACTGTAAACGCGAAGAAGCCCATTGCTACTAGCACGTTTACTAAAGGCACTTGTAGAATCCCAGACTGCCTCAACCACGATCCTTGCTCTCCATACATGGCAATGAGCCCAATATATTGGAGAAGGAAACCGGTATAGCTTGGGTGGCGAACGAGAGAGTATGGTCCACTCGTCACAAGCCGGTGGTCTCGTCTGATGCTGAGCTGCCAGCTCCAACACTTCCCTAATGTTGACACACAATAAAGCCTGAACAGTCCGCCAATCGTGACAGCAAGACTGCCGGCAAGGAAAGTGGGAGTGATTGGGGTGGGGTGAAGAGCGCGCAAAAGCTGCAGAACTCTGGCACCCTCTAGAATCCGCGAGGGATCCATATGGACGACAAGGATGTTGGCCACTTCAACAGACGATGCTGCCCATGCGCAGATCTATTATATCCTCCATCGATCCATATAAATAATGACAAATGCAGCGGAATCAGCACACCTTCTTTATATCATTACCCCAAAGACTCTGAAACCGTATGATGATGGTTTCGAACACAGGGGGCTCCACTTTCTCTTCGGGTGAAGGTGGTGGAGCAGAAGAACTTAACGCAATATGGACGCCAATGGCCGAAGCTATAATGAATGGGATCTTTAATAGACTCATGATGCACCGCTGAGATGCCTGTCGAGGTGGTCGCCTTAAATGCCTGACAATTGATACCTGCAGACGTACTGCATGTGATAAAACGTCAACGTCTCCAGCGACGAATTTCAAAGGTCGATCAGGTTACGATGATCTTTTCTTAGCAAAATTCAACCAGGACATCGCTTCCCTTGAGCGACACGGTGCTTCGGCTGAATATGCTCTCGAAGACGTGTCATATGAAGGGGCCAATGGCTGATGTTTCACTCGACCAGCGCGAGCATCCGTGCGTACCATTGCACAAATGGGGCTTATGTCGGAAGATGGGCTTTGCCTAGTAAGTACCTCCCCATTGCTGTATTATATAACCAGCACCACGCAATTGGAGAACGATGGTAATCATGATAGGCTATTCTATTCGGAAATGACAGCGAAACCATGGAATATTGGTGCTCTGTACACGTCAGATAAGAGTACACATGGGCGACCCTCGACGAACATACCGTTCGCACGTATACTGCTTATGCTCTAGTGGGAGTCGTGATACATCATAGATGTTTTTTGGATTATCCTCAAAAGCGACTATTAATAGTCCTTGTCATGGACAGGCGGTTGTCGGGAAATATTGAAGCCACATGAATAAGCAAGAAGTTGGAAACGAAATGAAGTGTATGACAGTATTTCTTTTCTTCAACCTTCTAGTTATCCTCATCATTGGTCGTCTTATAGGTTTTAATTTCACAACGTTTTGCTAGGCAAATCCTTATGTTACTCATTTCTTCTATTTTATGATCGGGTTTCTGAAATCTTAGTGCTGCGAGCAGAACCATGTTTTACTTCTGGTGTTGCCCAGTGCCCACATATCACAAGATTTAACACCTCACATCATTCTCTCTTACTGGTATTGTTTCGCAAGGTTTTTTTTTCATTTCGGTTGCTCACCTCTATCTGACCTACTTTCTAAAGTGACTGATTATACATATGTATATTTTTAATCTGTCCAATTAGGATAACTTGTTTCGACTAACAGTAATAGTACTAGTGGAGGGTTTTCCTGATGTTGATGAGATCATGAGATGTGATGGAAGGAAAACAGTTGGAGTTCATATTGATAACATGCTGACAATGTCCTGTATCTATACTCTACATCACATTTATCCGCAATAAACGCCACCAGGGCACCCGACGGATGTCCCGTATACTGCACCAGAGATGCCTGAAATTGTGAAAACTGCGTTCACGATACCACCAAGACCTTCCCCTGCAATAAAACCCGTCGCCATAACAAAGCAATACATCTGGTAGTTGTTGAAGAACCTGTACGAGATGTCAGAAGAAGTTATTGAACTATCTATAGAATTCATAACGCACATTCTTCTCCAGAAAAATGCAATAGTTGAGCCGAAAAACATTGCCAGAGGGTACGTGCAGACATCTGCAAAATAAGCAAGGGAGCCAAACATTAAGACATAGACCACATACTCATTATGAATCCAATTCCAATAGCGTTGAAGTTGCTTCGTTTCTACGTTAGATGAAGCAGGAACACGGTGGCAAACCACTCACGGTATGAAGTCGTGATATTTCGGAGGAACCACTGTATACTTCGCCACGACAGAAATGACGGCCACCAATCCAAGTGCGATGGCAGCGTATCCAGAAGACGGTGGAATGGGTAACGTGCTCGAAGATACAGCAACAGCCACTGCACGCCATGACTGTACATCAGGGGCGGGGAAGGCGCATGTCGTGTAACTCAAATCGTTGATGCACGGGTATGCGGTGGAAAACACGACATAGAGACCAGCAGCCATGAAGATTGATACCACAGCGCCGCAGAGTTGAGCAACAAAAACAGCCTTTGGAGACGCGCGGAGGAGGTGTGTGGTTTTGAGATCGCCAATCATGTCCCCAGCTAAATTGCACGTCGACAAAATTTCAAGGTTTTGATAATAAAACTAGTATACCTTGTTCCGAAGCACCTGTTTGATTCACGACATTCTAGCACCCGTGATGCTCAACGATTGATTTGCTTACCTAGCGTCAACATTCCGGAAAGCAAGTTTAGTAGCTCGCCTCGTTTGAGGGAATAGTTCTGATCCCTTGCTAATCCTCCGAAAATGAGCTGCGAGGCATTACCTGTCATTAATGTTAGCATTTTTGAACAAATTGACTATTCTACAAAGTTACCGATTGACGTGACGGGATTAATGTTCGTCCGACCAGAACTTTCACAACCAATGAAACTGAACAAAAAAGAGAACACAACCGCTGTATGATGCAAGAAAAATATTAGCTCCTCCTTGCAATTGATCTAACACGTCGATGTACATACCAAGGAGAGTAACACCGACATTCTGTCCGAACTGAACGCCCATTATGACGCATGTAAGGATCGTACTGAGGACTAGTACAGAACCCCAAGCCCAGAAAGGTACGCGTTCGTGCTCAGGTACAGTATCCACGACATCATCCACTACACCACTGTCTTTTGAAAAGCGTTGCAGGAGCATTCCGCAAGCGGAGCGCATTGCGGCGTACAACGACCTCCAATTACATGCCACTTCTGCGAAACTTGCGCAGAGAAGCATCAGTGTACCAGGCCAGAGCAGCCAGTATCTCGGAGATGGCTGCTGGATTGGATTTTCAAGACTCCTGCTAATAGTGAGATTTTTATATGGAGGAAATATTAGGCGGCCCACATTCCCATATAATTCATGTATCCAGGTATGGATGGATCTGCGGGGGTCCCGAATGCCTGTCATGGGTGGTTCAATAGTGATCAGTACGTAATGACATGTGAAGAGTCTTGCACTGACTATTCCTTTGGCGACAATTATAGGACCCAAAACAGCCCAAGCGAGGAAAGTCTGCATATCGCAAATGTATTAGCGATGTACTATGCGGTTGTAGTAATGACACATACTCCACCGAGGAAGCTATACGAGGCATTGATACCTGTGAGCATCCCTGCGCCAATGAACGCGGGGGTCCACTCCCAAATCCATCCCTTTCGACTGATAATCAGACAAACATTCCGCGGCCTATAACGGATGGCATGCTCACCCAGCTCTCAGCGGCGATCGCTGAAGTCCACCCGACTCTATTCAGAGCGTAGAAAATGTGCCAATCCCAGAGCAATCCTGGAGCATACTCGCTGACCACCCGTAAAAGAATGGCAAAGGTGAAAGTGTAGATCAGCATCTTGGTTTTCTTCCTTGCTGTCACTTCTGCATTCCTGCCCACATGCAAAGATCGAATCGTGTACGCAGCAGCCACGCCAGAGGGAAATACGAGCTTCAACTTCAAGATGTAGAATTTCCTCAGGGGCTGAGTGAAGCTTAAACCGAAGAAGGCGCAACAAATCGTGAAAGTGATAAGCCTGCCGATGTCATCTTTGGGATGAACGCTCAGTAGCCCAAGTTGGTATGCGGCAGGAAAACCAGAGGTAAAGAGCAATCCTAGGCTTCCCGCTGCCGTAGCAGCGGATTGACAAACGTTGTTTTCTTTAGGCCCAAAATATCCCCCTCCAAGAAAAGTCGGTGCACTTCTTGATAGTGGTTTCAAGACCGCGAAGCCTATGATTGAACCGAACAACGATGCGCCAAACGTCCACCCCGTCTGCGCGAAAGGATGAGTGCATGGATTAATACATATCTCGCATATAGAAAGAATAACTGACTTTGAGACCCAGATAGATGTTACTGGCTGCGATGATACTTCCCAAAATGCAGCCAATTAGTACAGCTCGAACAGTTAACTGTCGGTCCTCGACAGGAGCATCCGGATCCTCTGGAAGCGGATCATCTGTGCTCAGGGTTCGTACGGCGCGCGGCTCTAATCCTTCAGAGACACCAAACACTGAAGTAGCATTCGTGACGATGGTACTCTTCTCCTTCTCCAACTCGGAGTTAGAAGGTGAGGACTGTTCATAAGTTATTTGGTCCTGGTCCTGAGAAGCTGTAGCTGCCATCTTCGAACGCAGACTCGTACTTGATGTTATGACACCACTGCTCAAAGAGGCGACACATATATACTGTTTTCAACGCGCCAATTGAGGGAGGATACGCAGCATAATTGAACAACGAGAGTCGGTTGTAGAGCCCTGCGGAAGCCCATCTTTTCATCGCACCCCGGTGAGTACTAATTAGCAGTAGGAAATGAAAAGTGAAGTGCACATGCTCACTGGTATACTTGCTGCGGCGACCCTAAATAGTTTTGTCATCCAAAAGTGCCGAGCTTGTGATTGCAATATAACATGACCAACAAGCAAAATAAAGTGAGCGCCATCTAAGAAATCATGCAGTGAACGAATGTTCATCCACTTCATAACCCAGAAAATAAGATTGCATGTTTGTACAATGCCACCAAGCGATAGGAGAACTGCTGTTTAACCGCAGTATGACTCCCTGGACAGCCAACACATTCCGTGTGCGGCATCAGAAACTCCTGCGATCATCAACGCTGCAATCGCGACACCGCAAAGAACGCCGCAGCTACAGCGGTGCAGTACATCTCATACTAGTGGTTCGAGAATCTGAACAGCTTGTGAACCTATCAAAATGCGGTTGGGAGAGATACTTACATTCTGCATCTAAGCGATCGTAGAACCAAAGAGCATAGCCAAAAGATATTTTTGAGGGTGATAAAATTATAAATATTCAATGACTTCGAAGTGTTCCTCACTCATGATGAAAGCGATGCTGATGCCGCATTAAAGTTCCTGCATGCCCATCTTGCAAAGCTTCGTTTTGATGTAAGTTACCGAGAAAACTACGAAACCCAAATATAATACTCCTTCACAACAACCGAAATTACAGCCGCAATGTTCGATTCTATCCGACGATGAGATGCAATCCCAATTGATTGTTGAATCAGCATGCAATGAAAGGTAATAGGAACCCATCCTCCAAGGTTGTACATCAGGTGTCGGGACCTTACTCAACAGCACCTAGGAATGATGTGTGAGGAACTGTGGTTCAGAGAGGCGTCATACATACCCAAAGCAAGCATTTCTGATAACGAATTCAAGAGTCCGCCTCTCTCAACTGAGTATCCTTACCCTTCGAGAGTACCACTAAAAATGAGTTGAGAAGCATCACCTTTTTGAGATACCCGTTAGTATATAATCACAGGTTCCCAGATGCACTCACTAATGGATGACATAGGATTGATGTCTATGCAGCCAGCACTCCCACACCCAATGAAGCTAAACACGAATGCGAGGACAATGGCTTTACTTTGATGAAGTTCAAGCACGGGTCATCATGAAGGAGTTGTGTTTCACGGAGAATCGTGATACTAATGTTCTGGCTATACTGGATGCTCATTATCAAGACATGTGACCATGATGTTGGCAATGAGCACACCGACCCAGAGCAAGAATGGAGCCCGGTCTTCAGGTAGTATAGGATTTACGATCTCTTTTAGATGGTTCTTTTCGTAGGAATCTCCATGAAAATGTTCCGTGAGTGCACTTATCGCAATGCATGCGATCGAATATGATGGACGTCAGTTGCAAGCGACTTTGGTGGAACTCATGCAAAGTAGCATGAGTGTGTCGGACCAGTCCTATATACGATGAACACAATGGATCCACAATTTTCAGAAAATCATATCTTACCAGCCGGTACCGTGGCGACAGGTAATGCCAATTAATCAGATCAGTCAGAGACCTCTAGATAACTAGTTCGATTGAGATGCACTTAAATGAGGAAGGAGATTACGCACATGGGTTCATCCGCCCAGGGATGGATATAACTGCTAGAATGCCAAAAGTGTACGAGCCTATCAGATGCGCCAGTAAGTAAAGGGTTCTGTGTATTCAAGGAAGTTCTGCAGGTGTTGTGTAGGATAGGCAGGCTGAACATAACACGAACTTACACCGCCCAAGAAACTGTATGATAAATTGATTCCCGTCAGCATCCCTACCGCCGCACCAATAAACGTCAGTCCCAAAGAAATCCTAGGAGCGTCTTCGCGGATGACGCGCAAAGTGATCGCAAAACATAAAGAGATCATCAATGCCTTGCCAATCTTTTTCTTAGCGTCCATCGCAGCAATTTTGCTGACGCTGAGTGACCGAATCGTATGCTGTGGCAACACCGGAAGGGCACACAAACTTTAGCTTCACCTTCCGGAGTGGGATGGAGAATGCAAGATTAAAGAAAGCGCAGTAAAAGTAGTAAACATGAGCATGAACAGTCAACCAATATCATCTCGGGGACTTGACTTCGCAGTGATAAGACCAAGACATATACACCATATATAACAGGAAAGCCAGAGGGAAAAGTAAGACCACCAGCAGTAAATGCTGCAGACTGACACATTATCTTCCTTGAGACCAGAATAACCGCGTCCAGAACAGGCTTTACTTGAAGATGATGAAACAAATGAACTATATAATATATAAATGTGGACCAGTTTTAGAGGATATTCCCCAATGCATATTCCATAAAAGCTAAAGAAACCTATGACATCTGTTTGCTATGGACCAAACATGGCCAAGGGACCATGGAAAGACGCTAGAGCAAAGAGAAGACAAGATCCCATAAGCAAGGAATCCCCCGACGACACAAGCCGATAGTGCAGTAGCAAGGTCATCACACCTCTCCAGTTGCAAGCAGAGCTCGAGAGGACAAGGGCGGCAAAAATTTGATAACCAAAGAATGAGGGCGGTGCCCTCATAATAGTGGTTAAACTATTAAGAACAGATACTACAC